>JAUIMM010001405.1:2437500-2962500 GCA_031769625.1 Taudactylus pleione | reverse complement strand
TGTGTGGGCCCAATCTGTTCTATGATAGTAGCACTCAGAAGCAGCATTATGTGTCTGAGAAGTGAAGTGACAGACTATGGTTTTGAAACCTTTTCTTAATGTTCCTACAGTGTTCAAGGTGCTTCATTTTGAATTTTCTAGTGGTACGACCAATATATTGTTTTTACAGGGACATGTGAGTAGATAGACCATGTAATCAGTTTCACATGTATTTGATTAGTTGTGTTTGGAGTTAACCTGTAGGAATCGGTATGACATACCGTCGGACGTGAGCCTGGCGGATGTATTACCGACGCCGGAGGACCGAAGAGTGAAGATCCCGACAAGGTAGCCAACTATACTATCCCTAACCTTCTCCCCCCCACTAACCCTCCCTTAGGGGTGCATAACCCTAACCTCCCTCTCCCTAGTGCCTAACCCTAACATCCCCCCAGGGCTGCCTAAACCTAACCCCCCCCTCTCCGCTCCGTAAACCTAACACTCCCAGGGGGGTGTCTAACCCTAACCCCCCCTTCCCGTAGCCTAACCCTAACACTCCCGGGGGGTGCCTAACGCCAAGTCCCCCCCATAAACCCCTAAACATAACCCTCCCCCCCCCCCCCAGCGGCTGTCCACTCCCGACGCCTGGCTTACCTTCATTCGGTATGCCGGGCATCGGGATTTCGGCAGGTGGATAATGATAGGAGTCGGAATTTCGACGCCTATCATTAGTCCCATGCCGGGATTTGACAGTCGGGAAGCTGGCAATCAGCATTTCGACCCGTCTGCTTCCTGACCGCACACCATCCTGTAAGTTAAGGTGCAAACGAGAGGGTGGTGATATATTGTCGTCATCTCTTACACCCGCATGTGGCGTCAAATCACATGATGACGCTGTTCAACCCTAGGAGCCCCACTTAACTTTGCCACCATAGGTTACGATTGTCTGTAGGGTCATTGGTATTATCTTTGCCCCTTTTCTTCTCCAACAATTCTATCCATGTATTACACCACACTGGGTTAGAGAAGTGGAAAATGGCACAAAGCAAGAAGGAAAATAGATGGAAACCCTAAACCCAGCTGCACACAGATAGCAAATATAAACCCATCCTTAATAGTTAATATAAGGATTACTGCAAGGTTTAAGTTTTTGCTGACAATTTATAAACTCTACAGTGTTTATTTTCAATCACCGCTCTACAATGATCATCTCATGGCAAAAGTATAAAATAAAAAAAATCAATGCCCTTGCAACCTAATGACCCGGTCACAGCCCTGACCAGCAGCGCTGCTCTGGTGATACAATCCCTTAAACGGATTCCACAATAACCAACGCTTGTTCCATCAGCTCCGGTCTCATACCACATCCTAACAATACAACATAACGGACCTAACGTCTCCGGAAATATTCACATTATTATTATTCTAAATTCCTTCAGGACCGCATGCAAGGAAACAGCAGAACATTCATCACTTTGACAAGATAGCAAAATATTTCCATTATTACCATTCAAATAAAATGAGGGGACATTAATATGCTGCACACAGACCCTGCACTCAAACTGCAGTGCCAGAATATTATACCTTCAGCTTCATTTCCGAGATATCGCTGTAAAATACAACGTTCCACTATTATCTCCCACAATCTATTCAAATGAATCTGAAAGACGATAAATGCGCGTGAATGAGGAGGACGTTGGGGCTTACGATGCACAGTTTCTCATTATCATGCAGCGGAGTTAGCTAAACACAGACAAGAGGGTTGGATAATGGTACATTTCAGGCACGGGCGACTGCGCAACTTTGATCAGACTGCTTATTGTTATGGAAAACCATTCAGGAAGCAGGGCGCAAAATTGTTCTGTATAACCCTGAATCCCAGATGCCCTCGCACTGCTCAGTGTAATATTGTGGCAACACACAGGATCTGCTCCAGTGTCAAATGTCTTAACCTTTGAAACTTTCGTGAACCAGGTGAAAAAAAATCAATATGGCGAACCACGTGGGGTGTCTCATATGCCATGCTATATACTTCATCATAAGTATACTCATTTAGTGCAATAGTAATTCTGACTGTTACAACATCCATTCCTGTCCCCTAAGGTATAAAAAAAAAAAAAAAAACACCAGAATTAAACAAAATAAAAAAATAGAGAACTCTTTATAATCTTTCAAAACCAGAAAACAAAACTATTTTTTAGGAACTAAACATATAAGTCTTCTAATAACAACTCTTTTGAAAAAGTGCTGCATATAATTTATGTCTTCATCCTGGAGTCGAGAAAACATTTCAAAGTCTATATTAAAAAAACCAAAGCACAAAACAGTAAAAAAAAACTAAAAACTAAATATGCATAAAATAAATAAAACAAAATATTGCATGCCGAAACAGATGGGGTATAAAGATGCCTACACACACTTTACGCACGTGTACTTGCTACGCTAGCTTTCGCCGCATTAAGCAAACTGGCATCGTCGCAACTCCAACTATACAAAACGGCAACTTGCGCGCAGTATTTAACTTTTTATAACAAACGTTTTTATTAGTTACCGTATATACTTGAGTATAAGCCGAGTTTTTCAGCACATATTTGTGCTGAAAAAGCCCCCCCACGGCTTATACTCGAGTGACCAGGGCCGGTTCTCCCGTCACGCAGCTGAGTAGGGCGCCACATATTGGAGGGCGCCTCACTCAGCTGCGTACCATGAGGGCCGCGGTGCAGACTGTGTCTCTGTGACACAGCTGCACCGCGTGTGTAGCGCTGACCGGACGGAGTTCGGTCAGCACTACACAGTGCCAAACACACAGCCGCCGGCAACGGCAGCTGTGTGTTTGTTGTAATTAGCAGCCGATGAGAGTCTGTCAGACTCTCATCGGCTGCTGCTGCTCCCATTGCGGGAGCCATCTTCCGGCTCCAGCAGTGGGTAATGGGATAGACGTCATGAAGTCATGACCTCTCCCATAATGCAAAGCAGCCGGAGGAGCCAGTAGCAGCATCGGGACCAGGAGCGGGGTTTCAGGTAAGTGTTTTGTTTTTTTTGTTATTATTACGTCTCTCTCTACTGGGGGGAGGCTACTACTGGGGGCACTACCAGGGGGGGATATTACTACTGGGGGCACTACCAGGGGGGGATATTACTACTGGGGGCACTACCAGGGGGGATATTACTACTGGAGGCACTACCAGGGGGGGATATTACTACTGGGGGCACTACCAGGGGGGGATATTACTACTGGGGGCACTACCAGGGGGGATATTACTACTGGGGGCACTACCAGGGGGGGATATTACTACTGGGGGCACTACCAGGGGGGGATATTACTACTGGGGGCACTACCAGGGGGGGATATTACTACTGGGGGCACTACCAGGGGGGGATATCACTACTGGGGGCACTACCAGGGGGGGATATCACTACTGGGGGCACTACCATGGGGGGATATCACTACTGGGGGCACTACCAGGGGGGGATATTACTACTGGGGGCACTACCAGGGGGGATATTACTACTGGGGGCACTACCAGGGGGGATTACTACTGGGGGCACTACCAGGGGGGGGGGGGATTACTACCAGTAGCTGCTGCATTTCCCACCCTAGGCTAATACTCGAGTCAATAAGTTTTCCCAGTTTTTTGTGGTAAAATTAGGTACCTCGGCTTATATTCGGGTCGACTTATACTCGAGTATATACGGTATATTATATTCTCCAAGTGGTGTACCTTTTTAAACTTCAATTGATTATGTTGATGTCCTTTCTTGCTCCAATCAAACCCAGTTTATGCACCCCTAGGTGGAGGTTAGGGTTAGGTACCCCTAAGGGAGGGTTAGGGGAAGGGGTGGGGGGATTAGGATACTCAACACCGGGCGTCGGGATCTCCTACTGTCGGCCTTCCACATTTGGGATTTGAACCGGCGGCTGTTGGGCCGCCGGTATTTCACTTCCATTCCTGTGGCACCGAGCAAGGTTAAAGAATGCCACAAAGATAAGTGGTAATCAGAGAAATTGACAAATTAATGTTTTATTCTGCAATCAACCTAAGGAATTGAAGTGCTCTGATTCCCTAACAATGACGATAAATACGTGTACAGACAAACATTACACAAATAAATGCTTGCTAAACATCACATTCCAAAACAATGTCCATTAACATGGAGGGGATGTTGTCAAAATACAGATAGTCGGGATGTCGGTGCTTAGAATGCCTGCGCCGGAATCCCGACACCTGTCAGAATTCCGGCGCCATGGAGTTGGGTCCCTCTTTACTGCTTTGCCAGCCTTCACTCTTCTAGGAAGGCTTTCTACTAGATTTTGGCCACACACAGTAATTAGAAAGTGCGCCCACATACTTTTGGCCATGTAATGTAATAAAGGTCAGAAGAGCAGCTCCCAAAGTGTGCCTGAAATTCATAAGCACTGCCTGTTGAAAGGATATGCACCAGAATTACTTAGTTTACTGCCATCTTCTGGACAAATTTATTATTTATTACCAGTTATTTATATAGCGCATACATATTACGCAGCGCTTTACAGAGACTATTTGGCCATTCACATAAGTGACAAATGACAAATTAATTAGTATTTTCACAATACTAAGTAAGGTATATTAGCATTCATTGCAATTATCACATGCCACTGTACCCCCGTCCCCCAAGTCTTTTATACCCGCTGTCAGCAATACCACAACACAGACTAGTTACTGTACAATCCCGGCTCTGCACTCGCCTTCTGTTCTGAGCTGTTGAATGGCCTCAGCGCACGTCCTCATGAAGGTCTGTGCATCCTGATCGATCTGATCCCGCTCTGAATCCGTCATACGGGAATATTTTGAGACATGACTGAAAAGCAGAAAAGGCCACAAACATCAAACATGTGGAGTACATCCTTTACACATTACAAGCTTTTTATTTTTGAAGTGTAGTGATATCAGATTATATCAGTTTAGTGAATATCATTTTAAAATCGGTACCGTAGGTGGCTGGCTTGGCAGGACACAAATAGGTGGGGGGTGTATAGATACAATATCAAATAGAGCTAGTGAAAATGACATCCAGGCTGGTAGCTGCAATGCCTGAGCCGTGATCCAGATAAAGCAGACTGTAGCTCAGAAGAGAGGTTTAAAAAAATGCTCATTGCTCCCTATTAAGACCTCATGGGCTGCTGATATTGTGAAACAGAAGCTCAGATGCTCCCTGTAACATTCACTGAAGCTTTGTTACATTAAGCACATTATGTTTGTTACCCCACAAGAACAGCTCCTGCAATTAGCATAAGGACACAGAGCCAGAAGCAACTCAGGTATACCAAGCATGTACTCATCACTGGAACCTAGAGAGGCTTCTTTAGAGGTTATATGGCTACACCAACCAGTTGTCCCACTACAAGGATAAAAGCCACCTGACGCTCACATTCATTGCTAATCAGATGGAGGGGTTACATGAGCCCATGTGTACCCAAACATATGTAATATGTTGGGTCTTTATTAAATACCATTTCATCTGTTAACTCTCAACAGACCTCTGGAGCGTTGTCTGCATATGGCTCTCTGCGGCCAGTGGGTCGTGTTACAGACATTCCATTAGTATGTCTCCATTGTGGCCATTAGCGTACAGCCTTTCAGCTGTAATGAGGTTAATGAAATGTTTCAGAGAGCGGAGGTGGGGGATGGATCTGTAAATAACATCTATCTCTTTTATAATAGCAGCATGAGATTATCAAATACACTATATAGGATATACATGTGTATTGTGTTCATTCAATTCTGTTCCATGTTTCTCTATGCGAATGAGTAGTCATTTGTGTATTGTGTATATCTTATGACAACTGAGACAATACTGTCTTCATTTTATTATTGTTTCATGGCTGCTATACGGAATTTTTGGGATAATATTTTCAATATATATATATATATATTATTAATATCAATATAACCGGTTTATTTCTATTTTTGCTCAGTGGAGTACAGACTGCAACCACGAAACAGTACAAAAACCTTAAATCTACACAAGTTCCAAGTCTCAATCCATTAGGTCACCAAATGGTTCCTCCTTTATCTACTCACCTACAGAGGTGTCCTTACACATCTGTGCTCTTGGCGCACCATGGGCCTGATTCAGACCTGCTCGCTAGCAAGCGGCCACTCATTGCAGACGATGTTCGCTAATGTGACAAATGCATGTAGTTCGCAGTGCGCGTGCGCAGACTAGTATGAGTGATCGGAATGTGCTCGCTCGCCCTGCATAGACATCCCAGCGGAGTGAGTGACAGAAGAGGCCGTTTGTGGGTGGTAACAGGGGCAGACCAGTAGTAACGGGGGAGTGGAGTTGCGGACTGTTGCCAGAGTGTTTTCACGCCGTTTCTGAGGCGTGCATAAATAATAGGCAGCGTCATAGTACACGTCACCTGGTTGAATAATATACTGAAGTGATCGCAGTGCTTGCTGTAGGGTACAGTCAACCACAAGTGCTGCGGTCAGATTCGATGGTTCCCGATGTACCGATGGTTGTATATACTTCCTGGAGATGACGTACGCATGTGGGCGGCTAAAGACAGGCTGGTGGGCGTCTATAAACACAAAGTGATCGCTCGCCAAGACACAGTGGGCGTGCTCATGCCTTGCCGTGCGAGCGGCTGCCTTGACGTCACTTAGCTGAATATCCATACACTGGGAGCGAGCGGCCGCATCTAGCGAGCGGGTCTGAATCAGGCCCCATGTCCCATGAGACTGCTAGTACCAGGCGACATTTTTTTTTAAATCTTTTAATCCCTGAATCTGTATAGGAAGTGCTACAATGTGGCGGCAGCAGCTTTTTTTCATTCCAAGTCCTTATATACATACTCAGGTGCACACAGATATACAAGTGTCACATATCACATTAATCAGCACAGGCTTCTGGTGCGTCCTAGTCACATCTCATTGCGACTTAGACGCACTTTTGGCAAAAAAATGATGCCTTGCGCTATAGTAGCACGGGACCTGGCGGCTTGCTCACGCCAGGCAAGTTGCGCGGCGTATTGAGGCTACATGTATGAGGTCACATCTGTACTTCTCTGATATGGAAAGCTCTGAGCCCACATGTGTTAGTTTTGGAATATTCAGCTTCTCCATTGATGGTCACACACACGAGCACGCAATAGCAAACTGCATTTATTTATTTAACTATGCTACAGTAAAAGCCAAATAGATTTCCATTATTCACAATCATATCTGGTGTCTGCCAGAACCTCATGTACGAGACTGTTAGGGCAGTATTTGGCTTAAATCCACACATGGCCAAATGAAGGTTTTGCCCTTTCAAATCATTTCAGGTTTTGTACAGGTGAAAATCACCATTCAGCTTGGCAATAAAGAGCGCTAGAGAACTAGATGTCAATGTTAGTGAAATATTAATGGTGAACTAGATTACTGCACTAGATGGCAAAGTCTTAAGAACATGCCTGAAATCTGTCCTTGTTTTCCATATGCTGGTCATTTATGTGAACTAGCTTCAGGCTATCACTATAAAAAATATCCACATAAAGAGGAACGACGCCTTTCCAATGGGAAGATAGATCTGAATATCTTACATTTATATAACCAAATCACATCAGCCAGGTACAGAGCTGAGAGATGAAATGCAGCTCAGTTGATTCACAGATACAGAACATTGATCCAAAATATCATTTACTTGCAGATAGCAGGAGCCTTATTTTCATGTTACACTCCTGAAGCCGCTGTATCAGTCAGCTGTAAAATTGAATGTGATAGAAGAGTAGTTTATGGCAGAACAAGTGGAGGAAACAGAAACATGAAGAATGAGACTACACAGACGGAGATTAGTTCTGCCGGAAACTCTAAGTGTCCCTGGTAGCAATGGCAGCATAGAGACACACTCAGACGCTGCACAGACTGGGAGAATACAGAAAGCATATTGTACATACATTACATACAAACCTAAAAATACAAATCTGCATTTATTCTGCTTAGGATCCAGATTCCATGGATGCCATCATAGAAAGCTGTGGATAGGATTATTTAGTCCAATGCGCCTTCACTCATCTTTGCTGCAGTCGCGCTAAACTGCCCCTCTCGGCGCACCTGGTACCGTGATACTCCGCTAGCGCTGGGTCTTTTTTCTTGCAGAAAATGCATCTAAGTCACATTGTGATGCGACTAGGATGCACCAGGGACTGTGCTGGTTAATTGGCGACACTTGTATATGTGTGTGCGACTTAGTCTCTGAATCACCATGCAAAGTGTTACGATGCAGCTTTTATCTACGCCAAGTTCCGTTTACAGCCTCTGTTGCTATACAAGTGTCGCAGATCAAATTATTCAGCACAGTCTCCTTGTGCCTCCTAGTCGCATCGTATTGAAATTTAGGCAAAAAAAGATGCCCGACCCTACACGGGACCTGGCGGCTCACTCTCGCCAGGCATATCGTGCGGAGTGGCGTATTGAGGCTGTACAATTTTCTAAGTGAAAGGTGCAGTTCTCAGTGTGGTTAAATTACTAAAAACAAAGTGTTAACCATATTTGTGTCGACCATTTGAATCTGTCGACCTTTTTATACCACAGCCCTCCTAACGGATGGATAAGTAAAATGCGCATATCACAGTTTCTTCTGGAACAAAGTCGCAGGATGTCCAGAAAAGGGTCTGGAATGCTTTTCAGATAGTACAACTTCTCCCTGGTCAGCCTGTAGACCTTTATAACCAATGTGTTTCAGCTATGTTGACTTAGTCTTTTTCAAGGTGACCAGGGAGCAGTTGTGCCATCTGAATAGGATTTCCCACTTTGCCTTTAACATATAAATCAATGTATTTAATATACACTCTCTCTCGTGTAATCAGTGCGTCACTTTTAGGATAAACACTTCTGAACGGCTAACATCATATTTGTAACAAAGATTCTAGCACAATACGTATAAAGTATTTTTCATGACAGTGTCCCTTTTAGGGCCGTATTCAATTAGCGACGGAAAGCAGTTTTCGGCGAAAAAGTTTAGCCGATGACATCATTTCACCAGTGGAAACTTATCCCCGTATTCAATTGTTGCAACTTTTTTCGCCGGTGCGAAAACGCGATGCCTTGTACCCAGTGGAAAAGTTTCGCCTATGAATAGCGGTTGAAAAAAATTGCAGAATTGCGGTTTTGGGGTACAAAGGTGGGGAAACCACCCTGTACTCTTAGGACAGGTTCCAAAAGGTAAACCGTCAAAAAAATCTTAAAAAAATTAATAGAACACCCCAAAAAATGACTTTGAAAAAGGGGGCAGAAAGTACAAAGTTGGGGTACAAACTTAAAAACTATCAAAATAGACTTTGGGGGGGGGGTGTCTGCTAGTATGGGGGAAGGTTTTTTGATTGCAGGTACTTGCTGAAGGTGCGTTTTTCAAGCTGTTTAAGACCTCACTTTTGCGATTTTTAATCATGCTTGCACCTATTTTCATGTACCCCAAATTTACTGGGACTAGTTATTTCCACCAAAAAAACTGCCAAATGCTATTCACCACTTGTGCAAAGACGCCATTTGGCAGTTAATGAGAGCATTTAAGTACCCCATATAGCTTCAGCAGACCTATTCGGGGGTATCCACCATGATCCCCAATGTTAGTGCACTGGTGGGGGGTGTCAGACTGATTTCCCCAAATCTGACAGCATCTTTTGTCTGTTTGCGTTTCGCCGGGACGTGTTTTTGAGTCCTTTGGAATTGAATACGGGGATAAGCGGGTACGCGCACGATAAGTTTCCGCGGCCAAAACACACGATGTAGGCGGAAACTAGATTCCGCCCAAGGCTGCAAAATTAATACGGCTAATTGAATATGGCCCAGTCGGAAAGAAAATGTTGCGATCAATTGTTAATTAGCATCCCTCAGTAATCATGTACGGAGGTGGTTCAATAAGTAAGGTAACAAGACCTCTAGTATATTAGCAATGTAAATTGAATTATCCCCTGATTCAAAGACTTTTCGCCAGTTTGAACGGGGATAAGTTTTCACCAACCTTTAGCTGGCAAAAAAAAAGTGCAGAATTGTGGTTTAGGGGCTTAATACAAAAATAGCCTGCACCCCTGGGAATAGCCCCTAAAAACCAACTGTGTCAAAAAAAAGTTTAAAATAAGTAAGGTAACAAGACCTCTCACATGTTTAATATTCTCTATGTCATTCTAATTTCCCACCAGGCCAGAGCAGGGTCCATAGGGTATCCACAGGATACCTTGGGGATGTCCCAAAGCAGTATCCTTTAAGGGTGGGGACGCTCCTGTGCAGAAAGGAGAATCCGCCGCCCGAAGGAAGCATCCTGAGAGGCGAAGGTGTCAAACCTGTAATACCTCACGAAGGTATGGACAGAGGACCACGTAGCAGCCTTGCAGATCTGAACTGCCGAGGCACCACGTCGAGCTGCCCACGAAGGACCCACAGACCTAGTGGAATGAGCCTTCAGAGAAGGAGGGACCGGTAGGCCTTCACGAAGATAAGCTTCAGAAATAGCCATACGGATCCAGGCTGCCAAGTTTGCTTTGAAGCAGGCCAACCCTTTTTACGGAAGCCATAGAGGACAAACAAAGCGTCCGACTTCCTAAACGAAGAAGTGCGGTCAACATAAGTCCTTAAGGCCCGCACAACATCCAAAGAGGCCTCACCCACAGAAAGACCCGGTGAGTTAAAGGCCGGAACAACTATTTCCTCGTTAACATGAAACTGGGAAACAACTTTGGGAAGAAACTCGGGCCGAGTGCGGAGCACTGCCCTGTTCCCATGAAAAACCAAGAAAGGGGGTCTACAAGAAAGAGCCCCTAACTCAGAAACACGTCTGGCCGAAGCAATGGCCAGAAGGAAAACAGTCTTAGCTGTTAGCCATTTAATATCCACTGAGCCCAGTGGTTCAAACGGCGGTCCTTGGAGAGCCCTCAGGACCACAGCCAAATCCCAAGGCGCCACAGGTGGAACAAAGGGCGGCTGAATACGGAGAACACCTTGCATAAAGGTGCGCACATCCGGGATTGTAGCAATCCTACGGTGAAACCAGACAGATAGGGCCGAAACCTGTACCTTCAAAGAAGCAAGGCGAAGCCCATGATCTAGTCCTGCTTGCAGGAAGGCGAGAATCCGAGACAGACGAAACTCCCGCGGTGCATAACCTCTCGGTCGACACCACTGGAAGAACGTATGCCACACGCGATGGTATATCCTCGCGGAAGACGGTTTCCGAGCTCGTAACATGGTACGCACCACAGAGCTGGAAAACCCCCGGGACCTCAGCATGGCCGTCTCAACAGCCACGCCGTCAAAGACAGCCGAGTCAGGTCCGGGTGAAGGCAAGGACCCTGAGACAGAAGGTCCGGTCGTAGCGGCAACCGCAGAGGACTGTCCACGGACAGACCCTGAAGGTCTGAGAACCAGTGACGTCTGGGCCACGCGGGAGCTATCAACAGGAGCGTCCCTCCTTCCTGTTTGAATTTCCGGATTACCCGTGGAAGAAGGGAGACCGGAGGGAACAGGTATGCGAACCGGAACGTCCACCAGACGGACAGAGCATCCACCAGAGACGCCCCTTCGTCTCTTGTGCGAGACCCGTACACCGGCAACTTGTTGTTGTGCCGGGACGCCATGAGGTCGATTTCTGGAAGACCCCACCTGTCCACCAGTAGTTGAAAAACGTCCGGGTGCAGGGACCATTCCCCTGGATGAACGTCCTGGCGACTTAGAAAGTCCGCCTCCCAATTTAGCACTCCCGGGATGAAGACCGCTGATATGGCTGGAAGATTGCGCTCTGCCCAAACCAGGATCCGAGAGACCTCTACGAGAGCCGCCCGACTGCGAGTTCCTCCTTGCCTGTTTATGTAGGGCACGGTGGTAGCGTTGTCCGACTGGACCTGCACCGGGTGACCCTGGAGAAACCGCTGTGCCTGCTGGAGAGCATTGAAGACCGCACGGAGTTCCAAGATATTTATTGGAAGCTCCGCTTCTGTCGGCGTCCACCTGCCCTGGAACAAGTGTGGACCCGAAACTGCTCCCCAGCCCCGAAGACTGGCGTCCGTTGTCAACAGGACCCAATTTGGAACCCAGAACGGACGTCCCTTGTTGAGGTGGGTCGTCTTTAACCACCACGCAAGGGACAGGCGAACCTCCGGGGTGAGCACAATCGTCTGGGACTTCAGAGACTGAGGCAGCCCGTTCCACTTGGACAGGATCAGGTGCTGCAGAGGTCTGGAGTGAAACTGGGCGTATTCCACCATGTCGAACACCGACACCATGGAGCCCAGTAACCTCATCGCCGAGTGTAAGGACACCCGGCGGCTGTGCAGACAACTGCGCACCCTTGACTGTAAAGCAGAGATCTTGTCCTCCGTCACGAAGATCCTTTGCTGTCCCGAGTCCAATAAGGCTCCAAGATGCAGAATCCTCCGAGACGGGATTAGAGTGGACTTCTGCCAGTTGATTAGCCAGCCGTGCCGTTGCAGCAGTGCAATGGTCAGGTCCAAGTGGTGTAACAGGAGCTCTGGAGATCCTGCCACCAATAACAGGTCGTCCAAGTACGGCAACATGCGGACTCCCTGCAGCCGCAGAGAAGCCGCCATGACCGCCATCACCTTGGTGAAAACACGTGGTGCTGTCGCCAGGCCAAAAGGTAACGCCCGAAACTGGAAGTGGTCGCTGCGGATTGCAAACCGAAGGAACTGTTGATGGTGCAAAAGAATAGGGACATGCAGGTAAGCATGAGGTTGAGAATCGGACGATATGACCCATTGGGTTTCTGTACCAAAAATAGATTTGAATAGAAACCCTGGCCCCTCTGGGAGAATGGAACAGGCACTATAACTCCAGCCTGGAGCATAGTGTGCAATACCTTCCGCAGCTCCGTAGCCTTGTTCCGGTCTGATGGTAGACCCGTGGTGAAGAATCGAGCCGGGGGTCTGTGCCGGAAGGAGAGGGCGTATCCGTGGGAAACCACCCCCAGAACCCAAGTGTCTGTCGTAGTGGTCGACCAACACTGGGCGAACTGTAGCAGGCGGCCTCCCACCCTGGGATCCCCCAAAGGGAGGCCCGGACCGTCAGGCCGCAGGCTTGTCATCTGGCTTGGGGGCCGGACGTCTGGTACTCCAGGCCTGCTTCCAGGGCTTGGCCGATTTCTTAGGACCAGCCTGTCGAGGAAACGACTGTGGTTTGGGCCTGCCCTGGGCCCTAGATGACCGAAAGGACGATGGTCCAGAACCAGAAGGAGCAGTGGCCGACGGGAGACAAGCAGATTTGGCTGCCGCCAGCGTGGCCACAATCTTATCCAGATCCGGACCGAAGAGCACTTCTCCGGTAAACGGCAAGGCTTCCAGACCCTTCTTGGAATCTGTGTCCGCCTTCCAGGATCGCAGCCACAAGGTGCGACGAGCAGCTACCGCTGCTGAAGAAATTCTAGACACCAGTGTACTAATGTCTAGAGCCGCCTCGTTGATGTAAGTGGCCGAATCACGGAGATTGCCAATCAACTCCACCTGTTCGGCCGGACAGTCGTAATCAAAAGAAGCCTCTAATGAATCCGCCCAGCGCTCCATCGCTCTGGCAACCCAGCAAATAGCCATAGCCAGCCCTGCTGCCCCCCCGCAAGGGAATAAGCGGACTTCAGGCAGATTTCCACCCTGCGGTCCGTAGCATCCTTAAGGGAGGATATGGATGGCATCGGCAATGTGACACTACGGACAAGACGGGTCACGTGAGAATCCACCTGTGGAGGGGATTCCCACTTAGCAAAATAATTATCCGCGAACGGATAAGCCACCGCCAGGCGTCTCTGCGGCTGGTATCTTTTGCCAGGCTGTTTCCACGCCTCTTCTAAATGGTCCACCAACTGACCCGAAAGAGGAAAGACTGTGGCATCGCCCTTCACATCTTTGAAAAAGGCATATTTAGACTTAGCCGCTGGGGGAACTTCGTCCTCAATCACCAAGGCTGTGCGGACCGCCCGAATAAGTCCAGGAATATATACTTTGGACTTAGCATCAGCGTCCTTAGTATGGAGAGGTTCCTGATCGTAAGGATCCAGAATCTCCCCATCATCAGACGTCCCTTCGTCATCCTCATAAGGAGCGGACAGAGACGCCACCGGCCGTTTATGAGGCCGCATCACAGACTCCCCTTGCAATACATCCGACAAGTGCTGTACAGAACTCGTCAGGGAGTTAACACGCGCTGGCTCCTGAGAAACCGGGAGCGGGGAAATAGGGAGACTGTGGGGTACCACCAATTGTCGTGGGAAACCCTGCATGGGTGACGACACCACAGACTGCTGGGACAAACCCATCGGAGTAAACGCGGGCTGCGGAGCTAACTGGCCCACTAAAGCTGTTAGCGCCTGAGCGAAACAAGCCCAGGGCGGCTCCTGTACCGGTGCTGTAACCGTAAGAGGCCGCGCCATGGACAAACACTGCTGGCAAAGGCCCTCCGCGCTACCCTCCCCCTCCGCTAACGGTACTTTACACGTGGTACACTGAAAATCACTTTCAGACATGATGGCACCAAGTATGTGACCCCTCTCACCAATTATATATTAAATAGGCGAGAGACCACCCTGCAGCACCGCACCGCAAGGGCTTAGCAGAAAGAACAGGGACAGTAATAAAGCTGACAGTTTAGAGAAGAAAAGTTACAGGCAGCGCTAGCACAGTCACATACAATGCAGAGAAATAACAATTCCTGCACTAACAGCGCTGATCACTCAACTACACAGACACAGGGCCTGGTAGGACACAGCAGTGCATACACAGACCTGAGCCACAGCAGAGGAGAGGTATGTGGGGGGACCAAGACCACGATGCTTCCTTCCAGGCTTCCAGCAGCGTTCACCATGCGTTGCAGAGAAGATGGCCGCCGAGGAGCAGAGAGAAGCTGGCCTGGGGGAGGAGCGCTGACACAGGACCAGTCAGCACAGTGCAGAGAGGGCTGTGTGCAGCGGGGGAGGCGCCGGCTGTGAGACAGGGAAGGCGCGCTCCCCTGGCATGCATTTAACCCCTGGGACGCCGCAGCGCTACCGCTCTGCTGCGGTCCGCTGTCCCAGGGGGTAGTGGAAGCGCAGGTTGGTCGCCTGGCTCCACGCTGCAGCCAGTCCCCAGGGAGCCCCCTGCCTGGGGACTTAGGACCATGTGATCAGCGGGGACCCACCGCGGGACCCCGCTGCTTACCTCTGTCCCCCTTGAATCCGGCCATGGTCCGGAGCATCTGGGGTCACCGCTAGCTGTGACCCCAGACGCCCACCAGCATCCCCGGATCAGTACCGGCGTTCTGGTACCGGCGGGGTGTAGGGAAGACAGCATGGACATCAGACCGGCGTTCTGGCACTCGGCAGAAAAAAAAGGTTCCCCACTCTTGCTATAAAGTAACATTTCGCATGCAGATACAAAATAATAATAACCTAAAGTACCAAGTACACTATGGGCCAGATAGGGTTTTCCTGGGCGGTGACACTGGGGGGCGGGGGGGGGGATGCTCAAAGTGGGCATCCTTACACATTTCGGCAAGGTCGCAACTGCAGCACAAAATGTAGACACGGACGCCGCTGCATACGCCTTAGAGACCTATATAACAAGCGGAGCTCCAAAATTCAGGAAAAAAAATAGTAGATTTCAGGAAAAAGTGTCACAGCGCAGGAATTGCACCAGAGGTCTCATGCCATATGGCGCTAATAGGATAGATGTAGGAGGACACATCTGTATGTTATAGCCCTGTGCAGAGATCAATTCATCTCCTTCAAACAATAGTTCCCCTATGGATTTCTCCCCTAGTTCTAGGTTTAGTTAATAGGTGTATCATATGGGCTATCAGTTTAGGTGCCCATATTTTATCCATAAAAGTTGCGTCAAAGTCTGAGTTATGTGAGATTATACAGCATAGCTGTGATTGGAAGGAGAAGAGATCATATTGCTGAGAAAATCTATAAGAAAGGTATTTTTTTTTGCTCAGTGTTTCATATTATAGGAATACCAAAAATATTACAATAGAAAATGACAGTTTTCATATAGAAATGACAGACTATATAATTTATTGAACCACAGCACCCTCTAATGGACAGTGTTATAAAGTGCAGGAGACAGGAAAATCAGTGTTTACTGTAGTTAAAAATGTGTGAACAGGTTTTTACCGGTCTAGAGAGCTAGAATACCACAGTTTCTCCAAGTACACCTTAAAATGTGGGAATGATGGGTACATTATAGAAGATCTGTTCCCAGAATGTGCTTATTTGCAGCAACATAGACATGAAACTCTACAGCGTACAATACATTTTTGCACCTTAATAAAGAATTAAAAGCAGAAACGTCTCATCTATAATGCAGAGGCAGACCTTCAATTACAGCAGTATAACAACCAGAGTCTGAGGCACATTCTTTGTTACTTGTAAATATATGGTTCCCAAATAGGAAAAAAGTAACAAATAAACTGCACAATGTACGCCATGCAATGTATACTATCATCATACTTTCCTATAGGCCTACGTATGCGTAACTAAGTACAGGCTCTCTCATGTACTGTTGGATATGTAATTTATTTGATTTCTAGCTTGGTGGGAACTCATGAATGCTTCACTTTCATCATTGTTTATTGTAAATAAGGGTATTACTGTATTATACATTTGGGTCAAGCTGCTACTTGTAATTATATTGTGGTTAAAATGAACAAATCTAAAAAATAAAATATATATATATATATATATATATATATATATATATACACAGTACAAGAAAATATAAATGTACACTCCCCCAAGACAGAAGCACCTGTGTGTATCTCGCTATGGGTAAGTCACATTGGCAGACCCAGGGCCTCCTAGAGGTGAGATATGGTTTATAGCCAGCCAGCTGCTGAGAGAAAAAAAACTAACCATGTGTGGATTATATATACACTATTTTTTATATATATATATATATATATATATATATATATATATATATACACATATATACACACACACACATACATACATACATATACACACACACATAAACACACATATACACATTGTAAACAATAACTGTAGACATGTGTGGAGTTATTAAATAGCATTCTCGCTAGGCTGTTTAAGTGAGGCACCGCGCCCTGCCAGATTTCAAAAGGGCAGAATGCACCCTGCCCCTATTCGCGGCACCCTGCTAAAGCAGTCTGCGAGTGCCGTCTCCACCCGTGGGTGGAGAAACTGCGATATAGTGATCTGCTTTAAAGTGAAAACAAAGGGATTTAGATTTGGCTCAAGTAATTTATATTTTGTAGCAATGTATCATGTCTGCATGTAGGTAGATTTGGACTCTGTTCATTGAAGGTAACATTGTGATTCTGTGATATAAGGGAATCGGTATGAAATACAGCCGGCCGCATGGCCGTCGGTTCGATTCCCGGCAGCGCCTATCCAACAAAAGCAGAGTTCCCAGCAGCGCTGGAAATCCCGATCGTTGCTAAGGTAAGTATAAACTAACCTAACCCAAACCCCTAACCGTCTTTAGGGGTGCCTAACCCTAACCTCCCCCCCAAGTGCCTAACCCTAACGCCCCCCCTTCCCCGCTGCCTAAACCTAAGTCCCCCCCCGAGAGTGCCTAGCCCTAACCCTCCCTACCCCTAGCCTAACCCTCCCTCCCCTAGCCTAACCCTCCCTCCCCCTAGCCTAACCCTCCCTCCCCCTAGCCTAACCCTCCCTCCCCCTAGCCTAACCCTCCGGCAGGAATGCCGGGCACCGGTCTCCTGGCGTCGGGGAAATGTCAGGCGTATCCCTCGCCGGGATATGACAGTCGGGAAGCCGGCTGTCTGTATTAAGGCAGCCGGTTTCCCGATTGTATATCGATATAAGACATTAATTTCCATAACGTTACAATATTTTATTTGCCATATACCAGTGGTTCCCAAACTTTTTTGAATCACGGCACCCTTGAGTATCAGCATTGTTTTGAAGGCACCCCTAGGCCAAAAGTTTGTTAATGAGAAATTCAGAGAAAAAAATTAGATAAATTGTGCTTACCGGTCATCCTTAGGCTCAGTTATGTGGTGGGGACAGGTTTGCACTTCTGTATGTCCTCATATTTACATTACATTGACCATAAATTATTTGATTTGGTGCTAGACCACCAAGCTGAGGCACCCCTGCAAGTGTCCTGAGGCACCCCAGGGTGGCACGGCACACACTTTGGGAACCACTGCCATATACACATTACAAGGACAAACATATGTGGCTAGCAATTCTAATTCTTTTGTTTGGCCATTTCAGCAACATCCATTGGGAACAGGTGCAAGTGGCGCTGCCATAGGATGCCTGAAACAGGTCAGTTCTTCACATTTCTGACATTGCTGTAGCTGCCATGTCATCTGTAAATGCAGTTATTACCAAGTAGAAACTTGTAGGCCATGCAAGCTCACACAATGGGAGCACAGAGTGCGGCAGAATATACAAATAGTGTCATTGGCCACAAAACTCAAAAGAGTTTTAAATTGCCTTTGGAAACCGCATCAGCAAAAGAGTTGTTTGTGGGGAGCTTCATGCATTGGCTATCTCTCGCCGAGCATCCATACACAAGCCTCAGATCAAATGTTGCCAGGAGCGGAGTAAAGCACACCACCATAGGGCTCTGCAGCAGTGGAAACAAGTTCTCTGGAGTGACGAATCACAATTCACCATCTGGCAGTCTGACAGATGACTCTGGGTAGATACCAGGAGAACATGCCCTGCCCTAAAGGGGAGCTGCCAACAGTAAAGTTTGGTAGAGGAGGAATAATGGAAAAGATGTTTCCATGGTTTGGACTGAGCCCATTAGCTCTAGTTAAGATGTATCTTCATTGTACAGCATATAATGACATTCTAGAAAATTTCTTCAAACTTTGTTGTAACAGTTAGGGGAAGAACTTTTCCTGTTACAGCATAAAGGTGAGGTCCATCAAAAGGAATGGCATTCGAGTTTAGAGTGGAAGAACTTGAGTGACCTTCGCAGAGTCTGGCCGCAGCCCCATTGCGCATATCTTTGTGATACCTACTGAGCCAATATTAGAGAACAACCTCTCTACTCCCCTATATTTTCAAATGTAGGGGAAGTCTGTGGCACAAAATAGCTGCCCAATCAGATTATCCTCTTCTGTCCCAAACCGAAAGAATTGAAATGCAATATGTAAAGACTGTGGATATATGATCCATGGCGCTATCACAATATAAACACAGGTAAAGAGATGTTTTTCAAATATGGAAGAGAAATATTCCTTCACAATAAATATGCACACATCACCATCTAAATTATATGTATTATTGATCCTTTATTCTCTCCTCATCTTGATATATAAACATAGAAAAGACACAAAAAATATGAGATATGGTAAGAACTTACCTTTGTTATCTCTATTTCTACGAAGTCCATAGGGTTCCACAGGATACCTTGGGGTATAGGTGATGACGTCAGGCATCGGGCACCATAGAGTTAAGTTTTCAGCTTCCCAGGATGCACTAGGGTCCCCCTCTTATACTCCGCCCCCGAGCCAAGGCATCTCAGTTACGTACCAAGCCATAGGCTGGAGGAGAAGGAAGAGAGAGAAAAAAGATCTGGACACACACAAGAATCACATTCTCACCAGAGGGAGACGGAAAAACCGGTGACCAGAGCAAAGCCCATCTGCAGCACAGGTGCGACAGGGCGGGAGTCCTGTGGAACCCTATGGACTTCGTAGAAATAGAGGTAACAAAGGTAAGTTCTTACCATATCTCATATTTTCTACTTCAGGGTCCATAGGGTATCCACAGGATACCTTGGGGATGTCCCAAAGCAGTATCCTTTAAGGGTGGGGATGCTCCTGTGCTGAAAGGAGAATCCGCCGCCCGAAGGAAGCATCCTGAGAGGCAAAGGTGTCAAATGCGTAATACCTCACAACAGGTATGGACTGAAGACCACGTGGCCGCCTTGCAGATCTGGAATGCAGAAGCACCACGTCGAGCTGCCCACAAAGGACTCACAAACCTAGTGGAATGAGCCCTCACAGAAGGTGGAACCGGCAGGCCTTCATGAAGATAAGCTTCTGAAATCGCCATACGGATCCAAGCTGCCAAAGTTTGCTTTGAAGCAGGCCAACCCTTTTGACGGAAGCCATAAAGGACAAACAAGGCGTCCAACTTCCTAAATGAAGAAGTGCGGTCAACATAAGTCCTTAAGACCCGCACAACATCCAAAGTGGCCTCACCCACTGAAAGGCCAGGTGAGTTAAAAGCTGGCACAACGATTTCTTCGTTAATATGAAACCGGGAAACAACTTTGGGAAGAAATTCAGGACGAGTGTGCAGCACTGGCCTGCTCCCATGAAAAATCAAGAAAGGGGGTCTACAAGAGAGCCCCTAAATCAGAAACACGTCTGGCCGAAGCAATAGCCAGAAGGAAAACAGTCTTAGCTGTTAGCCATTTAAGATCCACTGAGCCCGGTGGTTCAAACGACGGTCCCTGGAGAGCCCTCAGGACCACAGCCAAGTCCCAAGGCGCCACAGGTGGAACAAAAGGCGGCTGAATTCGCAGAACACCTAGCATAAAGGTGCGCACGTCAGGGATTGTAGCAATCCTACGATGGAACCAGACAGACAGGGCAGAAACCTGCGCCTTCAAAGAAGCAAGGCGAAGCCCATGGTCCAGTTCCGCTTGTAGGAAGGCTAGCACTCTAGACAGACGAAATTCCCGAGGTGCATAACCTCTCGGTCGACACCACTGGAAGAACGTATGCCACACACGATGGTATATTCTCGCGGAAGACGGTTTCCGAGCTCTTAGCATGGTTCGCACTACAGAGCTGGAAAACCCCCTGGACCTTAACATGGCCGTCTCAACAGCCACGCCGTCAAAGACAGCCGAGTCAGGTCCAGGTGAAGACAGGGACCCTGTGACAGAAGGTCCGGTCGTAGCGGCAACCGCAATCCACGGACAGACCCTGAAGGTCTGAGAACCAGTGACGTCTGGGCCATGCGGGAGCTATCAACAGAAGTGTCCCTCCATCCTGTTTGAATTTCCGGATTACCCGCGGAAGAAGGGAAAACGGAGGAAACAGATAAGCGAACCGGAACGTCCACCGGACGGACAGAGCATTTACCAGAGATGCCTTTTCGTCTCTTGTGCGAGACCCGTACACCGGCATCTTGTTGTTGTGCCGGGACTCCATGAGGTCGATCTCTGGAAGACCCCACCTGTCCACCAGCAGTTGAAAAACGTCGGGTGCAGGGACCATTCCCCCGGATGAACGTCCTGGCGACTGAGAAAGTCCGCCTCCCAGTTTAGCACTCCCGGGATGAATACTGCTGATATGGCCGGGAGATTGCGCTCCGCCCATACCAGGATTCGGGACACCTCTACGAGAGCCACCCGACTTCGGGTTCCTCCCTGCCGATTTATGTAGGCCACGGTGGTAGCGTTGTCCGACTGGACCTGCACTGGGTGACCTTGGAGAACCCGATGTGTCTCCCGGAGAGCATTGAACACCGTGCGGAGCTCCAAAATGTTTATTGGAAGCTCTGTTTCTGCCTGAGTCCACCTGCCCTGGAACAAGTGTGGATCTGAGACTGCTCCCCAGCCCCGAAGACTGGCGCCCGTTGTCAACAGGACCCAATTCGCCACCCAGAACGGACGACCCTTTTTGAGATGGGTCGTCTGCAACCACCAGGCTAGGGACAGGCGAACCTCCGGAGTGAGCACCATCGTCTGGGATTTTAGAGTCTGAGGCAGTCCATTCCATTTGGACAGGATCAGGTGCTGCAGAGGTCTGGAGTGAAGCTGGGCATATTCCACCATGTCGAATACCGACACCATGGAGCCCAGTAACCTCATCGCCGAGTGCAGAGAAACCCGGCGGCTCTGCAGACAACTACGCACCCTCAACTGCAAGGCAGAGATCTTTTCCCCCGTCACAAAGATCCTTTGCTGTCCGGAGTCCAATAAGGCTCCGAGGTGCAGAATCCGCTGAGACGGGATCAGGGTGGACTTCTGCCAGTTTATTAACCAGCCGTGCCGTTGCAGTACCGCAATGGTCAGGTCCAAATGGCATAGAAGGAGCTCTGGAGATCCTGCCACCAAGAGAAGGTTGTCCAAGTACGGTAACATGCGGACTCCCTGCAGCCGCAGGGAAGCCGCCATGTCCGCCATCACCTTGGTGAAAACACGTGGTGCTGTCGCCAGGCCAAAAGGTAACGCCCGAAACTGAAAGTGGTCGTTGCGGATTGCAAACCCGAGGAACTGTTGATGGCGTAAAAGAATAGGGACATGCAGGTAAGCGTCCTGTATGTCCAACGACACCATGTAGTCCCCAGGTTCCAGCGCCAGAATGATGGACCGTAGGGTCTCCATCCGAAACTTCAGCACCCGCAAAGACTTGTTGAGAGCTTTGAGGTTGAGTATCGGACGATACGACCCATTGGGTTTCTGCACCAAAAAGATAATTGGAGTAGAAACCCTGGCCCCTCTGGGAGAACGGAACAGGCACTATAACTCCAGCCTGGAGCATAGTGTGCAAGACCTTCCGCAGTTCCAAGGCTTTGTTCCGGTCTGATGGCAGACCTGTGGTGAAGAATCGAGATGGGGGTCTGTGCCAGAAGGAGAGGGCGTACCCGTGAGAAACCACCTCGAGAACCCAAGTGTCTGTCGTGGTGGCTGACCAACACCGGGCGAACTGCAGCAGGCGGCCTCCCACTTTGGGATCCCCCAAAGGGAGGCCCGGACCGTCAGGCCACAGGCTTGTCATCTGGCTTAGGGGCCGGACGTCTGGTACTCCAGGCCTGCTTCCGGGGCTTGGACGATTTTTTGGGGCCTGTCGGGGAAAGGACGACGTACCTGAACCGGAAGGAACTGCAGCAGACGGGAGACATGCCGATTTGGCTGCCGCCAGTGTGGCTACAATTTTGTCCAGGTCCGGACCAAATAGAACTTCTCCATTAAAAGGCAACGCTTCCAAGCCCTTTTTGGAATCAGCATCTGCCTTCCAAGATCACAACCATAAGGTGCGACGAGCAGCTACAGCTGCCGAAGAAATCAGAGATGCCAGGGTACTGATATCCAAGGCCGCTTCGTTGATATAAGTGGCCGAATCCCGGAGATTGCCGATCAACTCCGTCTGTTCAGCCGAACAGTCGGAATCGAAGGACGCCTCCAAAGTGTCAGCCCAGCGCTCCATAGCTCTGGCAACCCAACAAATAGCCATAGCTGGCCTAGCTGCTCCCCCCCCGCAAGGGAATAAACAGACTTTAGGCAGATCTCCACCTTGCGGTCCGTAGCATCCTTTAGGGAAGACATGGATGGCATGGGTAATGTGGCACTACGGACTAGGCGTGTCACATGAGAATCCACCTGTGGAAGGGATTCCCACTTAGAAAAATAATTATGCGCGAACGGATACGCCACCGCCAAATGCCTCTGCGGCTGGTACCGTTTGCCAGGCTGTTTCTACGCCTCCTCTAAATGGTCCACCAATTGACCCGAAAGAGGAAACACTGTGGCGTCACCCTTAATAGCCTTAAAAAAGGCATATTTAGATTTGGACACCGGAGGATCTTCGTCCTCAATCACCAAAGCTGTGCGGACTGCCCGAATAAGTCCAGGAATATACACCTTGGACCTAGCGTACGCCTCCTTAGTACGGAGAGGTTCCTGGTCCGAAAGATCCAGAATCTCCCCATCATCAGACGTCACTTCATCATCCTCATAAAGGAGCAGACAGACGCCACCGGCCGCTTATGTGGCCGCAACACAGACTCCCCTTGTAACACATCCGACAAGTGCTGTACAGAACTAGTCAGGCAATTAACCCATGCAGGCTCCTGAGAGACCTGGGGAGAGGAAATAGGGAGACTGTGGGGTACCATCAATTGCCTCGGGAAACCCTGCATGGGCGACGACACCACTGATTGCTGGGACAATCCCATCTGTGAGAACGCAGGCTGCGGAGCTAACTGGCCCACCAGGGTTGTAAGCGCTTTGGCGAAACAAGCCCAGGGCGGCTCCTGTACTGGTGCTGTGACAGTAATTGGCCGCGCCTATAAATAATACTGCCGGCATAGCCCCTCCGCGCTACCCTCCCCCTCCGCTATAGGTACTTTACACGTAGTACACTGAAGCTGGAGAGGAAAGTCACTCTCAGACATGATGGTAAGTATGTGACCCCTCTCACCAATACTTGTTAGTATAGCGAGAGACCACCCTGCAAGCACCGCACCGCAAGGGCTTTAGCAGAAAGAACAGGGACAGTGATAAGGCTGACAGTAAGAAATTAAAAGTACAGGCAGCAGCGCTAGCACAGTCACATACAATGCACAGAAAAATAAATCCTGCACTATCAGCGCTGATACTCAACTACACAGACACAGAGTCTGGTAGGACACAGCGCTGCATACACAGACCTGACCAAGCGGAGGAGAGGTATGCGGGGGGACCCAGACCACGATGCCTCCGATCTTAGGCTTCCAGCAGCGTTCACCATGCGTTACTGAAGATGGCCACCGAGGAGCATAGAGGAGGCTGGCCTGGGGGAGGAGCGCTGCCACAGGGCCAGTCGGCGTGTGCAGAAAGGGCTGTGTGCAGCGGGGGAGGCGCCGGCTGTGAGACAGGGAAGGCGCGCTCCCCTGGCATGCATTTAACCCCTGGAACGCCGCAGCGCTACCGCTCTGCTGCGGTTCCAGAGGGGTAGTGGAAGCGCAGGTTAATACCTGGCTCCACGCTGCAGCCAGTCCCCAGGGAGCCCCCTGCCTGGGGACTTTCGACCATGTTCAGCAGGGTCCCACCGCGGGACCCCTGCTGCTTACCTGTTGTCCCCCTTAGATCTGGCCATGGCCCTAAACATCTGGGGTCACTGCTAGCTGTGACCCCAGATGCTTACCAGCATCCCCGGATCGGTACCGGCGTTTTGGTACCGGCGGGGTGTAGGGAAGACAGCATGGACGTCAGTATTGATGCTGTACTTCCAGATGTGCAGCCACAGCTGCAATGAAGAAAACTTCAGGGGCTCTTCTAAGCCCCCCTCTAGTAGGTGCATCCGACTCCGTCCGGGCACCAAACGAAACGGTGATGCCTTGGCTCGGGGGCGGGGTATAGGAGGGGGACCCTAGTGCATCCTGGGAGGCTGAAAACTTAACTCTATGGTGCCCGATGCCTGACGTCATCACCTATACCCCAAGGTATCCTGTGGATACCCTATGGACCCTGAAGTAGAAAAATATATATGTGTAAGTCTGTATACACAATTTACAAAGCCCCCAAAACAGTGAATAAGTTGAATGGTGCTCTGAAGGTTCCTCAGATTAGATAAGATAAAGGAAACCAAGGTTGTAAATGAACCCAGTGATGGTATCAATCCTATTAGTGGTAGTAGATGAAGAGTGGCGTACTCTACTCACTTAAGTACAATATGAGAAACTCCTCGAGGTTTATTTTAGGGTATTCCTCTCTTTAGACCATACTTAATACTGGGAACCCAAGTAAAAGGTAGTGTATCCCCTCACCCGAATATAAGTTTTCATACCAATCAAGATTGCTTAAATGTCTAATAAGCGTACCCAACTCACAGTTACATGGAGTCGGGGTTCTCATATATAGGTTTCTTTACATATGCGTTCTCGTTCTATAATGCTCCTTATATAGACTCATTGACCATACACAGAAGTCAGGGGGTATAAATGAAATAACTTCTCACAATTTATTCAGTTAATAGGGGCTCACAAAAATATACAAAGAGTTGCAATAAAAATCCAAATCTCAATGGGGAAAAATAGTCAATTCCAGTTTCCCTTTGTATTAAAAGAAGGCAAAAAAAAATAGGACCACAATATGGTCATGTAGCAAGTATAAACGTCTGGACATTTATCCGCTGAGGTCATAAAACATACCTCCATTTAAACAGAAAGTATTCCCCAATGTTCAAAGTCTCCAATACCAACACGTTTCGATCTGGCGTGATCTCTCTGAAGGCATATTGGAGAGCTCACTGTGTCCGGTATTTATACTAATTGGTAGTTCCAGTAGGCTTAAACCTGGATTTTGAATTAAAATTGTTTACATCACCCTTGTTTGATGGGGATGCCCTATTATTGAATAGATGTACAAGTTAATATGTAGGTGATGACATCACTTCCGGTTGCCTGGAATCATTAAAATTAGTATAAATACCGGACCCAGTGAGATCTCTATTCCCCTGGCTGAATAGATGCAAATGTCCGCAATTATGTTTTAAAATCTAATGGAAACCTTCCCAGAGTGGCGGATGTTATAGCAGCAAAGGAGGGAATAACTTCATATTTATGCCCCTTGATTTTGGAATGAGATCATTACAACAATTACATATGCTGTTTAGGTATTCACATATTTTTGGCCATGTAGAGTACTTTAAGCATTGTGGCTATTTTCTCATATTAAGCCTCATTTAATAAGGTTCTATTTCAGCGATAATAAATTCATGTGCCAGACAGCTTGGCTAGTATAAGCGCTACATAACAATATTATATATGTCATTACTTGGTTAATAAGAACTCTGGTTAACTTATAATTTAACTGGAGTGTGGTGGCATTCTGAGTAAGGGGAGTAACCTAAGGCTTCCTGTTAAATGTGTCAACTACTGACACAAACCTTTAGTAGATGATCAATGCTAGACAGACCAGAAGAGCTTGCTGTTATATGAGCCTTCGTGACAATGGGTTAATGAGAACCAAGTACTTGTCCATCACAGGAATTAGTGTTCTCTGGGCCAAATAAAGTTTCAGGTTTCTATTGAATTTGTGGGGACACTTCTATGGTGCCACAAGGGTTCCGCAGAGCCTTGCAAAGTACATAAACAATTGAGCAGAACAAGAGAACAGTGACTTGCAATACAAGACAAATGCAGGGCAAGTACATGGTATATAAACATGGCTGCAACAGCGGTGCTAACCCTCCAATAAAGTAGTACGGAGGTAATAGTAAAGAAAAGCACATGGGGGAAGAGGGGGTAGACAGACAGGGGTGACACAGATAGGGTAGATAGTGAACATGGGACACAGTGTTCGGATGAGAGATGGAAGGCTTTGATGAAGTTGGTCTATAGAGCCCGTTTGAAGTTTTGCAGAGAGGTGGACAGTCTGACAGGGAGAATTCAAGAATTCCAGAGGTAGGGGAGCAGCACGTGCAACATCGCATGTGGGTGAGGGCTTCGTGGGCGAGTGTGAGAAGATTGAATTGGGTTCTGAAAGAAAAAGGGACCCAGTGTAGGGCTTGTAGGAGAGGGGAGGTAGATGAAGTACATTTGAAGAGGAGAATGAGCCAGGCAGCAGCATTGAGGACAGATTGGAGTGTAGAGGGGCAGGTAGGGCCAGACTGGCCATCTGGCAGTACTGGCAAATGCCAGAAGGGCCGATGACCAGATGGGCCGGTCCAGCCGTCAAGACACCTGGCTGAGCAGATACGCCTCCCGCGCTCTGCTCAGCAGGCGGGGTTTCTGTACGACGTGGCTGCGTCATGACACTTCCAAAATCCACAATTCAGTATTATACACCCACCAGTATCTCTCCCCAGGCAGAGAAAAGACCACAGTACATATCGCGGAACTTCAACTAACTACACGACTATCAGGAATGCTTGAATCCAGGAAGTGAGCAAGTGCAATCATGGAGACCAGCGGTGACACGCTGTAGCTTCTCCAGGTCCAGATACCCACTCCTGGCTGATGACAGAAGGGCAATCAGCGATACCAGAAGCAGGGACCTCATACAGGACACCGATAGAGAGGATCACTCAAAACCTCCATTGGGGACCGGATCAGATGGAAATTGACATCGCTAGAAAATAATTTCTTCTCCTCCATTGGGACCTGTGCTCCCCCATTGACTCACTCCTTTCTGTGGTAAGAAGGTGGTACTAGAGCTGCACTCTATATACACATTTATTCACTGTTATTAGAACGGTTAAGTGCGACACTGGTTACACCACACACAGGAAAAAGGACTCTCGCTGTGTGTTGACCAATCACATTATTTACACAGACTCTTGTGTCACATACTTGTTATTGTTATATTATCACTGTACATGCTGTAATCAAATACAGTGTACTGTGAAGTTTATCAAGTAAATTCATTCATCAAGCTACATGTTCCCTTCATTTACTGAGTGACAAACTGACACAGCAGCCACTAGTGGAGTGGACTAAAATTGATTTACTGTTATACAGCTTAAACCCTACTGTCACACATATACACTATTTGGTACACCTAGATATACACATCCTTATACACCAACTGGTACAAACTTTGTACCTCCATCTCTTTTATCTAATAGTCACTGTGGAGGCCGACAGCAACCGGACAGGATGCAGCCTCCCTGCTTCTCAAAGAAAAGCAAGCAAGTGCCAAAAGACTGCGGCCAACGCCCGGGAGAGAGCCCACATGTGGGTGCTAAGCAAGGCGTTCTCCCGGCTAAAGACCAGCCTGCCTTCTCCAAGCTGGACACCCTGCACCTGGCCTCAAGCTACATAGCACACCTTTGCCAGATGCTGCAGGAGGACAGATATCACGGCGGCGGTTACAGTGTGCTCCCTATCAGCCTGGTAAGGATGAGGCTGCCATACAGCCAGCACTAGTTGGCCCCATGGTAATAATGAACTATGCAAATCTTGTGTCTATTTGCACTATGTTATGTGCCTGTGCACAATGCGGTATGCACAGTGCTCTGTGTGTCTGTGCACAATGCTGTATGCACAGTGCTCTGTGTGTCTGTGCACAATGCGGTATGCACAGTGCTCTGTGTATCTATGCTTATGTTGTGTGTCTGTGCACAATGCGGTATGCAGTGTGCTGTGTGTGTCTGTGCACAATGCGGTATGCACAGTGCTCTGTGTGTCTATGCTTATGCTGTGTGTCTGTGCACAATGCTGTATGCACAGTGCTCTGTGTGTCTGTGCACAATGCGGTATGCACAGTGCTCTGTATATCTATGCTTATGTTGTGTGTCTGTGCACAATGCGGTATGCAGTGTGCTGTGTGCGTCTATGCTTATTGCTGTGTGTCTGTGCACAATGCTGTATGCACAGTGCTGTGTGTCTATGCTTATGCTGTGTGTCTGTGCACAATGCCGTATGCAGTGTGCTGTGTGTCTGTGCACAATGCTGTATGCAGTGTGCTGTGTGTGTCTATGCTTATGCTGTGTGTCTGTGCACAATGCGGTATGCACAGTGGTCTGTGTATCTATGCTTATGCTGTGTGTCTGTGCACAATGCGGAATGCAGTGTGCTGTGTGTGTCTGTGCACAATGCTGTATGCACAGTGCTCTGTGTGTCTATGCTTATGCTGTGTCTGTGCACAATGCGGTATGCAGTGTGCTGTGTGTGTCTGTGCACAATGCTGTATGCACAGTGCTCTGTGTGTCTATGCTTATGATGTGTGTCTGTGCACAATGCGGTATGCACAGTGCTCTGTGTGTCTATGCTTATGCTGTGTGTCTGTGCACAATGCTGTATGCACAGTGCTCTGTGTGTCTATGCTTATGATGTGTATCTGTGCACAATGCCATATGCAGTGTGCTGTGTGTCTGTGCACAATGCGGTATGCACAGTGCTCTGTGTCTATGCTTATGATGTGTGTCTGTGCACAATGCGGTATGCAATGTGCTGTGTGCGTCTATGCTTATGTTGTGTGTCTGTGCACAATGCTGTATGCACAGTGCTCTGTGTGTCTATGCTTATTGCTGTGTGTCTGTGCACAATGCTGTATGCACAGTGCTGTGTGTCTATGCTTATGCTGTGTGTCTGTGCACAATGCCGTATGCAGTGTGCTGTGTGTCTGTGCACAATGCTGTATGCAGTGTGCTGTGTGTGTCTATGCTTATGCTGTGTGTCTGTGCACAATGCGGTATGCACAGTGCTCTGTGTATCTATGCTTATGCTGTGTGTCTGTGCACAATGCGGAATGCAGTGTGCTGTGTGTGTCTGTGCACAATGCTGTATGCACAGTGCTCTGTGTGTCTATGCTTATGCTGTGTCTGTGCACAATGCGGTATGCAGTGTGCTGTGTACAATGCTGTATGCACAGTGCTCTGTGTGTCTATGCTTATGATGTGTGTCTGTGCACAATGCGGTATGCACAGTGCTCTGTGTGTCTATGCTTATGCTGTGTGTCTGTGCACAATGCTGTATGCACAGTGCTCTGTGTGTCTATGCTTATGATGTGTGTCTGTGCACAATGCCATATGCAGTGTGCTGTGTGTCTGTGCACAATGCGGTATGCACAGTGCTCTGTGTCTATGCTTATGATGTGTGTCTGTGCACAATGCGGTATGCAGTGTGCGGTGTGTGTCTATGCTTATGCTGTGTGTCTGTGCACAATGCTGTATGCACAGTGCTCTGTGTGTCTATGCTTATGATGTGTGTCTGTGCACAATGCGGTATGCAGTGTGCTGTGTGTGTCTATGCTTATGCTGTGTTTCTGTGCACAATGTTGTATGCAGTGTGCTGTGTGTCTATGCTTATGATGTGTGTGTGCACAATGCTGTATGCACAGTGCTGTGTGTCTATGTACTATACTGTATGCACTACGAGGAAACAGCAGATTTATATGTATTCCAGAATGGTTTTACCACTGATTTTTTTTTTTTTTTACCAAATGTTTATATAGTACAAATGCTAGGAATTAATAGGGCAAATATGTATTTTGAAAACATACATGATATTATGTGTATATCTAGTACAACCATATTCAGCCTAAAACTCTTGTGGTACCACCCTTTATGCAGTATGAATCTTTAGGCCTGATGTTGACAGAACAAAATCAAAGACAGCAAGGTGATGACGAGTGTGATAAATGGACGTATTTTTGCCTTTATTGAGCCATGAGGTTTGGGAATATCAAACCTAAATTATGGTCAATTTAAAATATCAACTGCATTCCCTTCATTCATTATTCTGATTTTCAGACCATGGCCCTCTGCTTGCAACAGTGTTGAATGCTCAACACTACATGTAAAATGTTACCTGTTACCCCCTACTGGAAGGCAGGCCACGTAGTAGGGTGGCCTGGATGGTACCTGCTCTGTGTGCCAGTACTACTAAGTCTAAGACTATGCTGAACTGAAGGTAATACAGCCGAGTCACATTGTTATGACCACCTACTACAATTGACGTTGGCAGCACGTAGCCTATACAGTACATCATGTGCTGTGCGCTGGCTTGGTGGGTATAGAAGGTGTGCGACAGGCCGTCTGCATACATATCACTCGTTGCTGTCATGGGTAAAAGGGGCGATTTATCCGAGTTGCAAAAAGGGATGATTATTGGCTTTCGGGCCAAGGGTGGCAGTATTTCTGAAACTGTGCAGTTTGTGAGTTGTACGCGTGCTGCTGTGGTGAAGGTGTATCGTGACTGGACAAATGGCACCATTGCGAATAACCGATGTGGAAACGTAGAGCACCACGTGCCATTGAGTGGTGAACGTCGGCTATTAAGGTGCATGAGGGCCGACCAACACACTACAGTGGTGGAGTTCACCATCAATACGAACCTGGGGGCGAAACGTGTCCCTAAAACGACAGTTCAGCGAACCCTGCTGCGTATGGGGCTCCGAAGCAAACCGATGGTCAATGCACATATGCTAACGAAGGTGCATCAGCGGAAAAGGCTTCAATTTTCACACCTGTATCGGAATTGGACCTCTGCTGATTGGTGAACGGTTGCCTTCTCCGATGAGTCACGTTTTCTGCTGCATCGAACAAATGGATGTTGGCATGTCAAGCGAGAAACATCAGCGAATAAACACCCTGCAACCATTGCTGGAAGACACAAGCTGGTGGTGGCAGCGTTATGGTCTGGGGAATGTTTTCATGGCATTCTCTGGGCCCACTCATCCATGTGGAAGGCACCCTCAACCGATTTGGTTATGAATCCATCCTTGTAGAGCAGGTACACCCATACATGCCGACCGTCTTCCCTGAGGCAGATGGGATCTTCCAGCAAGACAAAGCGACATGTCACATGGCTAGAAATGTCCGCCAGTGGTTGGACGAGCATGACCAAGACTTCCAAGTACTTCCCTGGACCCCTAATTCTCCGGACTTGAACCCAATTGAGCATCTGTGGGAACACCTCGATCGTTGCGTTCGCTCTATGGATACTCCACCACGCACCCTCCAGCAGCTGTGAGATGCACCCGAGTCAGCATGGCTCCAGATTCCTGTGCCAACCTACCAGCACCTTATTTAGTTACTCCCAGCCCGTCTAGCTGCTGTCCATGTTGCACACGACGGTTACTCTGGCTATCAGCTCGTGGTCATAATAATGTGACTTGCCTGTGTAATATCTGCATTATCAGGGGCTGTTAGGTACAGTGTAACCAGAATATATTAGTGCTGATAATACAGGATCCCTATTACAGTTCCTGTGACTTTACTGTCCTTCCTGATGAGATTATTTTCAGAAAAACGCCAGAGGGAAAATGGGCTTTGTACACCGCTACTGGTCTTGCAGGGGTTAAATATTTATACGACAACAGCAATCTGTACAGTCTGTGTGTATATGAAAGTACAATATGTCTGAAAATGTCAACTTCCAGAAATGGGTTACACATTTGGCACAGTGACAGCTTGTTGGGAAAAGTTGACAGGAAATATTTGCAAATACCTTGGGGGGAATTCAATTGCTTTGGATACCAATAGCTCCAGCTGTACAGCACTGTTTGCATCAACCACATTCGTGTGCCCAAAATTGCAGGGGATTAGACACAAAGTGGCTTCTCCCGTGCAATTAAGGCTCCCAAAACTTGGGTGCATTGCAGTTAAGGTGCCCAGAAGCCCTATTTTGGGTGGATTGCTGCTTGCACCTCAGGGGGGTGTGACCAGAAATCTGCGATAAGTAATGGGAGACCAAAACAACTTAATAGCTCCTGGTCACTGAAAATGGGAATTATGGGTACATAAAACAATTGCATTCCACCCCCCCATATTTACAAACGCCTTGTGAGGCATAGAATTTTGATACTATAGAACACTCAATGAATCCTTATATTCAGTGGTGAACTTCATCAGGAGGTTATGTACCAGCTGACTAAACTGGTCATGTGACTGGCTACATCATAGTAAGCCTTTGTGATGTCACCTCTGGTGTAAATGTCACTGCTTGGTAAAGAATAATCACTCATCAATATGAGTTGCCTACTAGGCACATTGATGGGAATGCGTGATATGGGACCTCACAGCGAAAGGTAAGCTTATTTATACCTAAATAATATATGAAAATATTAAGTTTAGTGATATGTTAAAAAAGGTAGTAGACTGTGGAAACTATGCAGAATTATAAAACATTAATATCGGCCTATAAAAACAAACCAATGGGAAAAATGGTAATTACCAACATTCTTCAGTGATTTTTATTAAAATACTAATAATAATAAATAATAATAATCCACATTTTCCTGGAATTTTTGCTGTATGTAGTCTTTAAATACAAGCTTTTGTTGGAACATTTTTTCAGTAATATGTCAAGTGTGATTCTTATTAGGAATAGAACAATTATTACTGCTGGTGTCAAAATCCTAATAAGTATATGTTGGAAATGAGACAACTATATTACATGGTCACTAGACGTGCTTAGGACATAGATCTGTTTTCAGTGCAATGGTCCCGTTCAATAGTTTTTAATATACACAGTAAAAATTGATACTGACTATTGCACCCAATAAAATTGGCAATGTAGAGCTGGCCTATATTATAACCTAGACAATCTACCAATATGAGGCCTCATTTACAGTTGCAAGTAAATATATTTGTATGTTGTACCTTTGCAATGTGTATAAAATCGTATTTCACTGCACATGTACATAACTTGCACCCGTATGCAGTTGTGGACGATGGTAACTGTAGAGGCCGATTGGGGGTGGTCACTAATATATAACATTACATGTACCTTGCTGCAGAGAGTCTCTCTTTCCGGTCTTTCCTCATCCTAGTATCTTATTTTTCCCCAGAGTTTGTAGGCTCGTCCTGCAAAAGCTCCAGCTTCTGAGGGAGGAGAATGATGGACTGAGGTCCATCTACCTTAGTGTGAAGATGCAGGTAAGCAAGTATTTGGGGCATAAGTAAAGATCGAGCAGTAGTATTTTATTACATAAGAATCCTGACACAGAATTGCTTTTCTGGTCCTCCATGCTCTCCTTTATTCAGCCCCAGAGGATAACATGGCAAAACACTAAAAGAAAATACAGGCCCAGAATTATCAACGAGTAATATTCTGGTTATCGCTCATTACTAATCTAAAATGGTGCTCCAACCAATCAGGACCTGTCATTTTTCAAACACATGACAGTTCGGAGCGGATTGGTTGGAGCATCATTTTAGATTAGTAATGAGCGATAACAAGAATATCACTCATTGATACATCTGGGCCATAGTGACAAATATGTTCTCCTAGTACATAGGGTAGAAAGTGAAAAGCTCCTACAAGTGATAACTTGCCATAAAGTTAATCAGTTCACAACCCGCTGTCACAATCACTGGCGTTATTGGGGGCAAATAGATTTGGGTGGTTTTGTATTTTATTATATCCAGCAAAGCTGAGCGGTCTGGAAAGCCGGAGCTGGTGATTAGAACAGCCCGTTACTGTATAGATATGTGACCTGTATGTGAGAGGGGGGGGGGGTGGAGTATGAGATTGCTTCCAGGCGCTGCTGAGCACTGTATGCCTATTTCCCATGTCCACACGGTAATCCCTCTACATAGAACCCTTCTCCTAATGCTGGAGATGAATCTGCAGGTGTGGGGGCACCAGTGACAGCTTGAATCAGTTTCTGTGTTTATTCCTAATGTGCAGGAAATTAAAATGTATATGCAAATTGCTTCCATTGTCCTTATTAAACACTATTGCTGTGTAGGAATTGGCGCTTATTCTACATTGAACTAAGGGCCTGATTCAGAGCCGGACGCTATTTGCAGACGGTCGTTCTGAAAAAGGGGCCGGATATTTAAATTAAGCGCTCGCTCTTTGCGGTCTGTTGACGCCTCTATGTCTGAACGAGCGAACGAAACATGCGCTCGCTATTTTGAAAAAACGCCCCCTGGCCGCTCGCATCATACATCATCTCCGCTATTAGATTAATCGAGTACATCGAACGGCGTATGAACTGCTCACTATTCTTGTGGTAACATTTTCCTACCGCAATCATGCGAGCAGTTCAGGCAAAAAGACAACCAAGTGACGTGGTCGATGACGCTGTTTTGTTAATTATGCACACCCTTAAAACGCCCGTTTTGACCGTTTGGCACGCCTGCGTTCGGATCTCCACTCCCCGTTTTCAAGCACCTTCCCCTGTTACCACCCACAAACGCCTCATCCTGTCACTCAAATTAGTATGCATTCGCTATTTTGAGAGCACACGATTTCCGACCGCACTGACTGGTTGGCGCATGCGCATTACAACCCATACGCAGATGTGCGAACATCGCTCGGAACGAACGAGCGGCCGCTTACGAGCGGCTCTGAATCAGGCCCTAAATCAGTTTTTTGTCCTTTACTAGGGATCAAGAAAAGTGATCAGATACCAGGAATTTGTGTTGCCACCTAGTGGCTCACTGGAGGATATTGCCCTGACCTTTTCTCTGCAGGTATCATTGTTTTTGTTCTAAACTATTGCACAATACATTGTATGTACCAAACACTGATTACTAGCATCATCAGCACATTGTAACAATAATCCGTTGTTCTCTTTATTTGTCCATCACTAGTATCATCACCTACTGAAGAGACCGGGCAATAAGCTGAAGGTTATGCTGCAGCGTAAGAGACAGTACAAAAGTCTGCCTCTTCCTGGCTACAAGACCATAGCTGTTGGATACATGGACATGGATGAGGTGGGTCACAGTTTTTATTAAGACTTTCTCCAAACCACACTGTAATACAGTCATATGCACAAGGAGTATCTAACACCAGTATAATGTCAGCTGTGAGTGCTCAGTAGACATCCGTAAGGTCTGTACTTACTCATCACTTACACATTATATAAGCAAGATAACTGTGTCCTATGTCAGTAGAACGTGCCCCGTCCATGCAGGACACTGCTCCCACAATGCAGGATTGCTGACTTATGGCGAGCAGAATTTCCAATACAGAATTTGTGTCCCCCGTGGAATATAGACACAAATTCCTGTCATTTACTCGCTGCAGTGCACACACTTCATTGTCTACAAGACAACAATGGGCTTCATTTACGGTTGGATGCATTGGTATAGGTGCAAAATATATATTGGCGAAAAAGTGTCCTTGTGTGCTGAGCCCCAGGCAACCTAAGATGTGTCAAACTTACAGATATCAATGTCTGTGACGCGTACACAAATGTATATTTATACCTAACAATAGCGCAGAGACAGTGCTAGTATTTCCGGATAATTCTAGTAAACGTATAACAAAATGTAGATCTACTAATTACACATAATATTACCCAACATTCTCATTCAAATCTATAATTGGATGACAAAACGCTTTGTTACATCCTCAAAGCCTCGACCACCTCCGTAAGCTGTGCTTGGAAGGACCAGCTATATGTGTGTTGTTTCTGTACCCAAAAATTGTCTGATGGAAAAACTTATTAAAGAGAGTGAGATTGATCTGTAGTAATAGTTGTGAAGAGAAGGGTGGGGGTGCATTTAATTAGGACCCACCTGGGATGAGGTCAATTTGTTGTTCTTCATGTAAGAAATGGTTTGTATAGATATTAATATTTTTAACCGTTTTAAATGGCAGATCATGCAGCGACCTTTTCGCGGTAATTTAAATCTCTGTCGTAAGACGGACATCTCTTATAAGATTGCAGAGATACGGATATCTTCCCATTGGAGCCATCCACCTGACTATGCCATAGATATCAGGCAGAATGTTCCATCCACAGGTGAGTCATTGTCTTGTCCATCTAATGTGATGGACTTTCCAGCAGCATGAATAATATACAGGACATGTGCACATATGAAGGTGACTGTACAAACAGGAAGAATTCTTATTACACTGCAAACTGCTCTTTACCCCAAATATGGTTTGATGAAAGAGACAAACGACCGGGTGATTGACTATTGGCAGATGATTTTACACTTAGGTGGGGAGGGTAATGGTCTGATGTGGCAAATGTTGGGTGATTGTTATAAGGCCCAAGACCACATTAGGGTGGTTACATCTGGACCACAGTGATCTTCCATATCATCGCTATTAAGCATTTTATAGTTGACTGTAAAACACGGACTCATGGACCTCTAGCTGTAGAGCTCGGAGCGTTCCCCCATTGTCTCATGCCACCAATATAGTGCTACCGGCAAATAGTCAGGGCTGGCTATTTGTTGCCGATTTTCAAAACTGACCTGGATCCTGGATAGGGTCATGTGGCAAAAGATATTAAAGCTATTTTTTTATTTATTTAAATAAGCTGATAATTTTCTTTCTACAGTGTCCTAAAGAATATCCTGGCCAATCTCTAGTAAGCCAATAAGGAGATCTTCATGACCTCCTCTTTTATTTTTTCTAAGAAAAGTAAACCTCTCCCAGTCTGTAGAAAGTCAGCAGACCTTTAAGCAATTCTGGGTATTGACTCCTGGTATGACTCCTGGTATGTCAGATAAGCTGCCTGGATGACTTCAGACAGGGCAGCTACCTGGTCCTCAGTACACACGTTTACCAAATGTTATCGTATCCACACAATTCTGACAAGGATGCGAGCTTAGCTCGTAAGGATTTGGACACAGTTCTTATAAGGCTTGCTTTGGGAAGTCCTATTGTCAGTGCTTCCCAGATAAGATGACAACAGAAAGAGGATTTTATGACTTACAGTGAAATCAATTCCGCTGAGTTCACCTCGGGAACACTGACTTCCCTCCTTGGTTGTCAGATTGCTTGTTGCTGTTTTGAGGTTCTTGTTTGGTTGTTTTGTTTTTGTTTTGTTTTTTTTTGGGGGGGGGGGTTGTTCAACTTCTAGAGTTAACTATTTAGTGCCTACTCTTCAGCCTCTCCCTCAAAACCCAAGGTCAATGATCCCCAGATTGACTGACTAATTTTATGGTAAGTACCAAGATTCCTCTTTATGATACCATCAATGATGCAGTAATACTGTTCCCATTAAGCTACTTAAGTATGTTGGCTTACCTTGTGTTTATATCATTTCGCTAAACCCTAGGTAGCCTAGGAAAAGCTAATACAAACAAACATACTAGTCAACTTTAGTCATTGAGGTGAGCAACCATCCCCTCCCCAATCCCACAGGTCGTGATAAATATATCCCAAGTCTGCCAGTTTACAGTAAAGCAAATGGTTTTTTGCTTGTGTTGGAAAATGTTTTTGAAACATTTTTGTTGTACTTTTATATCCTCATTCTCTGTGGTGTAGAAATAAACCGTCAAATTTACACTGTGACCAACCAAAGCCTAGTTTATTCTGTTTATAGTGCGTTTATGTAAGTAACTGTGTTACTTACTAAGTAATATTATCTAATACCTGAATATGCATGTATGCAGACCAACTAAACGAAATTCCTTGTCTCTTCTAGCATCTCCGAGTATTACGGAGCATGTATGAGGATCATTACAGGTGCGCCAAGCCCAGGAAGATCCGGGTCAGTGTTGGGACATGGAATGTGAATGGTTGGAGGAATGAATCCCTGAAAGATAGGCTACTAGATGCTCCTAAAAATGTTGGTGTCCAAGATGATCAAGGTAACAAAATCTATATATCTGCTGTGTGCTGAGCTGTGTGTGTGTTGTACTGTCGGCTACTGCTGTACTCCGGAATAAATACAGCCATGGCCAAAAGTTTTGAGAATGACATGTATTGTTTTCACAAAGTCTGCTGCTTCAGTTTTTATGATGGCAATTTGCATATACTCCAGAATGTCGTGAAGAGTGATCAGATGAATTGCAATTAACTGCAAGGTCCCTCTTTGCCATGACAATGAGCTTAATCCCAACAACAAAATTTCCAAGGCATTTCAGCCCAGCCACAAAAGGACCAGCTGACATCATGTCAGTGATTCTCTCGTTAACACAGGTGAGTGTTGACGAGGACAAGCTGGACATCACTCTGTCGTGCTGATTGAGTTAGAATAACAGACTGGAAGGTTTAAAAGGAGGATGGAGCTTGAAATCATTGCTCTTCCTTTGTTAACCATGATTACCACCTGCAAGGACACATGTGCAGTCATCTTTGCTTTGCACAAAAAGGGCTTCACAGGCAAGGATATCGCTGCTAGTAAGATTGCACCTAAATCAACCATTTATCGGATCATCAAGAACTTCAAGGAGAGAGGTTCAATTGTTGTTAAGAAGGCTTCAGGGCCTCCTGGTTGACGCAGATAGGGGCAGGGTCTGAGCTAGAGGCACTTTGGATGGGATACTTCGGAGATAATATTGGGTCTGCTAGATCTGATGTGATATGGGATTTCTTCAAGGCCTTCATGAGAGGGACTTTGCTGAAAAGAGTTGCCGAAATTAAAAAATATTATAGACAGGGAGGTTGAGCTGGAATGTGCTTGTAGAAGCTCTGAAATACAATTTCTACAGGATGGGCTTAATGCTTCTCGTATCAATTGGCTGGCTGCTCAAGAGGCATGGTCTGCCCACTTGTTAGATAGAACTAATCGTCAACTCCAAGTCCGTGCTAATTCCCATTATGTATATGCTGATAAACCAGGTAGCTATCTAGCAAGATTGGTACAGTCTGATCGACCTGTAAATACCATTTCAGAGGTTGTGGGTGGAGATAGTGGGGTGGCTATGTCTATCTCTGGTATTGCTGATGTCTTCCTAGCATTCTACAAGGACGTCTATAGGTCTCATTTGACATGTAGTGAGGAAGATCTACATACATATATTACATCAACTGGGCAGCAAAGACTTTCGCCTGAGGCTAAAACCTCTCTTGATGCTCCACTGACTGCAGCGGAGGTAGAGGGGGCCATTAATTCTTTTCCTGGGGGTAAATCACCGGGTACAGATGGTATCCCAGTAGAGGTATATAAAAAGCACACCAAGGTGTTTGTTCCTAAACTATTAGAGCTATATAACGACCTGTTTGAATTGAAATCCCTCCCACCATCTATGTCAGAAGCACTAATTATTGTATTATTAAAGCCAGACAAGGACCCCAGGCTCCCGGACTCGTACCGTCCTATTTCTTTAATACCAACAGATGTAAAAATCCTGGCCAAAATTCTGTCTTTAAGACTAAATAAAGTTATCACCTCTGTGGTCCACTCAGACCAGGCCGGCTTTATGCCGGGCAAGTCTACTTCTATCAATGTGAGGCGTGTGTTTACTCATGTTCAGGCCTCTCACGGGGACGAGTTCTCCTCAGTCATTTTGTCTTTGGACGCAGCTAAGGCTTTTGATTCGGTGGAGTGGCCGTTCCTGTGGGAGGTCATGAAATGTATGGGTTTTAGCCCAGTTTACTTTCGGTGGGTTCAGCTGTTATATTATAGGCCTGTTGCTAGGATCTCTGTCAATGGTTTTATTTCCTCGCTCTTCATGTTGGAAAGGGGTACGAGGCAGGGCTGTCCAATGTCCCCGGCCCTCTTTGCGTTGGCAATTGAGCCACTTGCCTGTATTTAAAGGTCACACCCTAACATTGTAGGCCTTCAATTAAGCACCAGAATAGATACTGTGGCTTTATACGCTGATGACTTTCTTTTATTTTTGACTAATTATATAGAGGTTATTGACATATTTGGCGTCTACTCTGGGTTAAAAATTAATTGGAATAAATCCTTTATCCTCCCCCTTAGAGGACAACCCTCTTTACAGTCTCCCATACCTCTCCCTCTGCGTTGGGTATCCCATTTTAAATATTTGGGCACTTGGATTACAAACTCCCCACATGATTATTTAAAGCTAAATCTAGAACCCCTGTTTGTTTACCTAAAAGCCAAAATTAAAACTTGGGGTAAACTGCCCCTCACGGTTACAGGCAGGATCAACCTAATCAGAATGATTATAGAACCTAAAATATTATATATACTCCAGCAATCCCCAGTGTTTATCCCTGCCTCAGTATTCCGAAAACTAGACGGTATGTTATCTTCCCTGATATGGGTGAATAGACGGCCTCGCATTAGGCTAAAAATATTGACAAGACCTAAATCCGCTAGAGGGTTAGCACTCCCTAATTTTCAACTGTACTACTACGCGGCACAACTAATTTACGTGAGAGATTGGTTTCAGGATAGCTCTCCCACTGCCCTACACTCATTGCTGGTATCTCAGGCTTCCCCTGGACACACGCCCCTACAGGCCTTGTTGAGTAACAGGGTTGATGGCTCCCTTCCCCAAATATTAATATATAATATCACGCTATCTTTTAGTCTGGATCCTGACACACCCTTATGGAACTCTAGGGCATAGTCTGAAGTGAAATATATTCAGGTTAGACAAGTGTGGGGCATTGTCTCCCTGGGTCAGTTATATGTAGGATCTGCACTCAGATCCTTCACTCAATTGCAGGAGGAGTTTTCCTTACCTAGAGCATATTTCTACAGATTTCTGCAACTGAGGCACGCCCTTGATGTCCAGTTTAGGACTAGATCCCCTGACATTGTCATTTTCCATTAACACAGTACTTATTTCATTGAGTCCCCGCAGGTCGCTGTAGTTTATTTACTCATAACTTTCGTCCTTCTACCACGAACCCAGGTTACCCGATCTTAAAGTAAAATGGGAGGCTTATGTGGGCTTAATGGATGATAGTGAATGGGATATGGCTCTGAGAACTCCCAGAACCTCCACTGCCTCAGTAAGATTTCAGCAAATCCAGTTATATATCTTACATAGAGTTTATTTGACCCCAGTTAGGCTGATAACATTTGGGGGGCCTCGCCTCCAATTTTTGTCCGAAATGTCGGATGACTGTCTGTACTTTTTGGCACTTACTCTGGGAATGCCCCATGGTGCAGACATTCTGGTGTAAGGTTATACAGGTTCTTTCCACTACTGGGATTCTCACTCTGAGGGTATGTTGTTTTGGTATCCTGGAGGATACCATTCTAGATAGGTATGGTAGGCAGTTTGTCATCAATATGTGTACCCTGGCTAAGGTTAGTATTACTCGCACCTGGCTGGCCTCTCAGGGTCCGGACTTCTGTGCATGGCTCGCGTACATACACAATGTTTAAACTTGTACCACACTTCTCTGTTTGTCCCCCTATCTGACACAAAGTTATGTATGCAGTGAACTATGTTATTACTGTTATTGACTGTATTGGGTGTTTTCTATTTCTTTTCTTGAAAAATCCAATAAAAATTACTCAATTAAAAAAAAAAAAAAAAAAAGAAGGCTTCTCGGCGCCCAAGAACGTCCAGCAAGCACCAGGACCATCTCCCAAAGTTTATTCAGCTGGGGGATCGGGGCACCACCAGTGCAGAGCATGCTCAGGAATGGCAGCAGGCAGGTGTGAGTACATCTTCACGCACAGTGAGGTGAACATTTTTGGAAGATGGCCTGGTGTCAAGAAGGGCAGCAAAGAAGTCACTTCTCTCCAGGAAAAACATCAGTGACAGACTGATATTCTGCAAAAGGTACAGGGATTGGACTGCTGAGGACTGGGGTAAAGTTATTTTCTCTGATGAGTCCCCATTCAGATTGTTTGGGGCATCTGGAAAAAACGCTTGTCCGGAGAAGGAAAGAGGAGCGCTACCATCAGTCCTGTGTAAAGCATCCCGAGACCATTCATGTGTGGGGTTGCTTTTCAGCTAAGAGAGTGGGCTCACCCACATATTTGCCTAAGAACACAGCCATGAATAAAGAATGGTACCAAAACATCCTCCAAGAGCAACATCACCCAACCATCCAAGATCAGTTTGGTGACTAACAATGCCTTTTCCAGCATGATGGAGCACCTTGCCATAAGGTAAAAGTGATAACTAAGGGAATTCTGGCTAACTGGCAGAGTGGACAGACGTGGCTTTATACAGCTCCTGCCTTACCTGTCCTTTATAGAGAAGAGCCTGCGTCTTACCCACTTGACACATCGCTGCTCAGACACCTGTGGGAGCCCACACCACCCTGGCTCCATAGCCCGGACTATTGGAGCGATTTGAGCCCCCTGCTCGATTGAGGCCTACTTCTCCCCCTGAAGCCGCGGCCTCGAGTTTGGAGCCTCCGTGGTCCGCGGGTTGTGCCTCCGCTAACGTTGCCGCTCCTGACCCCAGCTATCTTCCGGGGTGTGCCGCTACCTTCCTCCGTGGGGATCCTCCGGTGAGTGCCTCTCCCACTCCGTCTTATAAGCCCCCTGGACACCGCTTTAAGGAGCGCTGTTTTAATCGCGGCTGCCGCCGCCGCTGGCTCCTGCTGGGCCCCGTGAGGTGACACATCAGCCCACAGCTCTTTCCCCTTTGAAGAGGCTTTAACACTGGGCTCTGCCCCACCGCCCTCCTTGGTGACCATTTAAGGGGGTCTTGCAAAGCCCTGCAGGCCGCACGGATGTGTCCCCCTGGCTACATGTACACAGCCTCCAGCCCCAACTGAAACCTATAACACCCCTCCCAGTCCATACTCACTATAAGTGTGGGTTGTTGTCTCCAGGGAGTCGTCTGCCTTAAGGAACATTCTGAAGAGATGACTGGGCCTTCTTTCTCTGTATAACCCTCTGTGGTGTCCGTTATCCTGTTTAACTTGTGCTGGACTCAGTAATTATTCTCCATTACAGTGTTCTCTGATCCAGTGATACTGGTGCTCCCCCCGGTGGTCATAGCTTTTATTGCATGCCATAACAGCACTTGGCAGTAGATTTATATTTTTCACCTTTGTCGACAACACTTTTGAGCGATATTTATGTAAAAAAGGCTCTTAACCACAATGACTGTCTCTAACATACTACCATGAAACAAGGCGTTATACATCCATAATGGCTATATAATAATCCCCTGGCCTCTGGGGGTTGGTGATCGACTGCCTCAACTTTTCATATGACATCGTAACATTTAAACGAACGTTTACTGCCTATCATTAACCTACATTTTCAGCTACCTATATGCCATGGGCAAAACCGGGAAATCTGCTCACAAGAAAGAGACTCCTCATCCTAGAACAGAACCATCTCAATCTGACCTACGTCCATTTCTCTTGCCAACTCCTGCTAAACAAGACTCTATCTCTGACTCAATAGCATCTTCACCAGATCCATCAAATCCTCCTAGCCCTATGTCAATGGAGACCCCAGCAATGCAATCCTCTGCGAAGTCCAACAATGACATACAAGAACTTCTGACATACGTCAAGACATTACCGACAAAGTCAGACATCCAAAATACTCTTCGTCAGGAATTGGCGTCTGTTAAGCAAGATCTTTCTTTACTGTCGGACCGCCTTACGTCCCTAGAAGATAGTCAAGAACACACAGATTCCTCTTTGTCTAAGTTGACAACAATAGTTGCCCAACAATCAAGGGAACTACTCTCGCTTAAAACCAGAATGGAAGACTTGGACAATCGTGGCCGAAGAAACAACATACGCGTCAGGGGCTTGCCTGAGGATGTCCTCCCCTCAAACTTAATCGATGCTTTAACAAAGATTTTCAATGAAATTCTCGGCAATAACCCAAACGACAAGCTACAATTTGACCGAGTACATCGAGCTTTGCGGCCGCGTGGCTCCTCATCCGACCGCCCGAGAGATGTAATCTGCCGATTACACTACTTTGCCCAAAAAGAGGAAATAATGCGGAAAGTCAGGCAACTAGATGGTGTGGATTTTAATGGCGATGTTATTCACATCTTTCAGGACTTATCGTGGCACACTCTGCAACAGCGCCGAGCTCTACGCCCACTGACTGATGAGTTGCGCAAACGCCAATTAAAGTACAGATGGGGATTCCCCTTCCACCTGCAGGTGACTCTCTCGGGCAAATCGCACACTCTCTATAACCCCTCTGACCTATTATCCTTTTGTTCTGCTCTGGGCCTTCCGAAAATTGAAACTCCTGATTGGAAAGAACCATTAGCTCAATGGGACTTGCCCTCAACTGAATCACGGCCTTCCTCTTGGCAGACGGTCAGGAATCCTCAACGTCGAAACAGGTTTTCCCCAGATCATTCCGCAGCAGAAGTTACCTGATTGTGTATTTCCATTTCCCTTTTCTAGGATAGTGTTCACTATAGAGAGCTAATTTATATTTAATATTGACAGTGTTATATTTTCCCATAATGTAATGTTCACTAAACTTTAATATATCTTGATGTTTATATCTAGAGTTTTATACCTTGCTAACCTTTTGAGGTTGAAGTTGACACCAATCCCCTGTGCCCCCTCACCCGCTTAATGTATATTACTACTGAGACTTCGGACCATAATTGTTGTTCCGTGGTTTCAGTCGCGGGTTTTTCAGTATTGTTTATCTTGCATATCTTGTTAATGTCTGTTTTTCAATGTTGTTTTCTTTTTTTTTTCTTTATTTGTTTTTTCTTTTTTTTCCCTTGGGTCTTTGAATGCCATTATTTTTTTGCCATCCATAATGTCCCTGCCTACTAAAATTTTAATCTCCTCCGTCAATGCCCGAGGATTAAATTCTCCAGAAAAGCGTTCTCAAATGTTGCGCGCTCTATGGGCAAATAGAGTTGATGTAGCACTGGTTCAGGAAACACATTTTAAAATTGCAGCGCGCCCTCAGTCTTTGTGTGATAGACATTATTCTGCTGCCTATTATAATAATAACCCAGAGGGGAAGTCGAAAGGCGTCGCAATTATTTTCTCACGCAAACTCCCCATTTCTGATGTAAACATACATAGATTGATTCCGGGTAGACTCCTCTTACTTACATGCCACATATATAATCAGGTCTTCACTTTCATCAATATTTATGCCCCCAACAAGGGCCAATATGATTTTCTCCGGTCTGCAATGGATATGGTTGACCCCCTACTTCAGGGTATTGTTCTTTTGGGAGGAGATCTTAACTGGTCCTTAGACCCCTCACTAGATATATCTAAGGATGCGCCTAGGTATCCCCTTGCTAAGTACAAAAAAGTCAAGACTTTGTTTCATAATTACCAACTGGCAGACTCCTGGAGGACATTATATCCCACGGGCCGTAACTACTCCTTTTATTCCCATCCTCACAACACATACTCTCGCCTGGACTATCTATTCCTCAGCCATAGACACCTCCACATGCTCGCTGAAGCTGACATTGGGCCAATAACATGGTCAGATCACGCTCCGGTCTCATTGACGTTGATCCTTCCACATTTTTCCTCTAAACAATGGACGTGGCGATTAAATGAATCCCTCTTACAGGACACATACTGTAAAGCCGAAATCGATACTGCGCTATCTGACTATATTACCCACAACGACTTACCAGAAACTTCCCCAATCTCAATATGGGAAGCACACAAGTGCGTTATCCGTGGTAAGCTTATACAATTGGGCTCCTATATTAAAAAACAAAAATCCGCACAGATTTCGACCCTTTTACAACAAATTAAATTACTAGAGGCGTCGCATAAACAAACCATGTCTAAAGAGGACTATCATAAGCTTATGGAATCTCGTAATATTCTTAGCAAATTACTTTCGAACAACATACAGTTGTCCGTTAAAAAGTGTAGAAGTCGCTTTTATCACTGGGGTAATAAGCCGGGACGTCTTTTGGCTAGAGCGCTGAGAGCCCAGCGAGCATGTGGATTCATACACACACTTAAGGATAGTGGGGGAAGGCCTCAAGTTGAAACCTCTAAACTTGCAGAATGCTTCCAACAATATTATTCTTCTCTTTATAACCTACCTAATACTAATCCTGTATCCTCTAATCCTCTTACTTCACAAAACGTTCTTGATTATTTGGCTTCCATTTCCTTTCCTACTATCTCACCTCTAGATAAGCTGGCGTTGGAGGTTCCATTCTCTGTGCGTGAGCTAGAGTTAGCATTAGCCTCTTCACCTACGGGAAAGTGCCCTGGCCCTGACGGCTTAACCATAGGTTATTACAAGAGTTTCCAGAATAAACTAATCCCTATGATGTTGAAGGCTTTCAACCATATCTCAGTGGAATCGCAATTTTCTAAACAATTCCTAGAGGCACACATCTCAGTCATCCCCAAAGCTGGTAAGGACCCCTCCCTGTGTTCGAGCTACAGACCCATTTCATTATTAAATATGGACCTTAAATTATATGCCAAGCTAATAGCTAATAGGCTAAACCCCCTCATTCCTCAGCTGATACATACTGACCAAGTCGGATTTGTTAAGGGACGGGAGGCACGTGATAATACCACAAAAGTCCTCAATTTGGTACACTTTGCTACTACTCAATCAAAGATCCCTATTATCCTACTCTCCACCGACGCTGAAAAAGCGTTTGATAGAATTAATTGGTCTTTTATGAGGTCTGTGCTGGTACACATGGGATTGGGTCCCGTGACACTGCATAGAATTCTGGCCCTTTATTCCTGTCCTTCGGCGAGGGTGAGGGTCAATGGTGAGCTGTCTGGATCTTTCTCCATACACAATGGCACGCGACAAGGCTGCCCTCTGTCGCCATTGATTTTCATCCTTTGCATGGAGGCTCTGGCCGGATCTATACGCGCCAATCCACTTATTTCTGGGATTATGGTAGGTGAACAGGAACACAAACTGGCTCTTTTTGCGGATGACCTATTGGCTACTGTTTCCCACCCGGTGACGTCTCTGCCTCACTTGATGCATGAGTTTGACCGTTTTGGAAAGTTGTCCAACTTTAAAATTAACTTCACAAAATCTTGGGCCTTAAATCTGTCTGCGCATGCTTCTGTAGTTTCGGGTTTGCAGTCGGCTTTCCCATTCCCTTGGCACCCTTCTCATATTACCTATCTAGGGGTTAAAATTCCTAAAAACATGTCGCATCTCTTTAATATTAATTTTTCTCCCATCCTCTCCTCCATTCGAATGGACTATTCCCATTGGCATTTGAAACAACTTTCTTGGCTGGGTAGAATAAGCGTGGTGAAGATGAATACGCTTCCTAAATTGCTTTACCTCTTTCAGTCTTTGCCCATTCAGATTCCAGATTCCTGGTTCCGTTCGCTAAATGTCTTAATTCAGCAATTTATTTGGTCTAGGAAACAACCTAGGATTAAACGTACTCTTCTAACTCGACCAAAACAACTGGGTGGTCTCCAACTCCCAGATATCAAAGCATACTATCACACTATCCACCTTAATAGAATTCTTGAGTGGACTAGATATAGAGAGGTGAAGCAATGGGTTGCCCTTGAAGGTCGCTTCATGAAATTTCCCCCTGAAATAACACCTTGGCTTCCTTCCATTCCTAAACTAGATTTCCATCATCCAACAATTTCTCCTTCCCTTTCGGTGTGGAATTCTTTAAGAAATCTCCCTTATATTTCTTCACGCTTTGGACCTCTTACTTCTTTTTTGGCTAACCCGGATTTTCCTCCTGGTATTGATTTTAATCAATTCCCTAACTGGGTGCGGGAAGGTCTTTTTCGGACTGGCCAGCTGGTGACTAAGTCAGGTATCAAAGCATTTCTTGATATCCAGGAAAGGTGGTCAATACCTCATTCAGATTTTTGGAAATACCTGCAAGTTCGCCATTACCTGTCCTCTGCGGGTAGAATGAATGTTTCTAGTCGAGATCTCACTGCTTTCGAAAAACTTTGCATTTCACCAACCGATCCATCCCACACAATTTCTGCTATCTACCAGATACTCCTTAACAACCCTTCCTGTATCATACCTCCTTGGGCTAAAAAATGGGAATTAGATTTAGGCATTACCCTCACAGAGCAAGAATGGCAAACAATATTTCTCAAGGCACACTGCAGCTCAACTTGCTCAATTATCAAGGAAACGCAATACAAAATTTTGATGAGATGGTATAGACACCCTACACTATTACATGCCATGTTCCCAACAAAATCCAACTGTTGCTGGAGATGTCTTAGGGCTCCAGGGTCATTACTACATATATGGTGGGACTGTCCACAGCTATCTAAATATTGGTTGGAGGTCATTTCCGTTTCACAACAAATTTTAGGCGCGCCTGTCCCCACTGATCCAGCATTTTGGTTAATAAATTATTCTGAGTCCTCACTGGGATACTACAAAAAGTCCTTGCTGCGCCATTTGAGTAATGCCGCAAGAGCTGTCATTCCAATTCTTTGGAACTCTTGTAACCCGCCCACACGTAGGGACTGGTTCCAAAGACTCGATTACTACATGTCAATGGAAGACTCTTCAACCCTCTCCATCAATAGCCCTTTTATTCTCACTAATACTTGGCTTCCATGGTTGGAATACAAAAACTCTATGGAATATAGAAATTATATGTTTCCAGCCGTAATTACCCCGTAATATAGACTGCAGCTTCTTTATATTGGCTAACCACTTACTTTTAAAACATGAAGACCCTTCCCTGTTCCCCCATTTTTTGTTACTTAGTATATAGTTTTTCTTTTTACTTTACCTTCTTTATACTGTGTGATGTGTTTATTGAAATGTAAAAAAGTGGTTTCTAATTTGCGTACATTTGGACACGTACACGTTGATAATGTTTTGCTTCTGTATGATGTACGTTCTTTGTTTGAAACCTCTAATAAAAACAGAATGCAAAAAAAAAAAAAAAAAAAAGTGATAACTAAGTGGCTCGGGGAACAAAACATCAAAATTTTGGGTCCATGGCCAGGAAACTCCCCAGACCTTAATCCCATTGAGAACTGGTGGTCAATCTTCAAGAGGCGGGTGGACAAACAAAAACCCACAAATTCTGACAAACTCCAAGCACTGATTAGGCAAGAATGGACGGCCATCAGTCAGTATGTGGCCCATAATGTGGTTGACAGCATGCCAGGGCGAATTGCAGAGGTCTTGAAAAAGAAGGGTCAACAGTGCAAATATTGACTCTTTGCATAAACTTAATGTAATTGGCAATAAAAGCCTTTGACATTTACGAAATGCTTGTAATTTTACTTCAGTATACCATGGTAACATCTGACAAAAAGGTCTAAAAACACTGAAGTAGCAAACTTTGTAAAAACCAATACTTGTGTCACTCTCAAAACTTTTGCTCATGGTTGTACACTTTACTGGTCTTCTATAGGATGTAGCTCTGATCAGCTGATGAGGACACCACAAAGGTTATATGTATAATGTTCTCGATCAGCAAGTCCTTTTCCAATTTGGCAAGATTGTGCTCAAATCCTTTGTGCGTTTGTTACTCCAACTATGCAGCCATTGATTCTAGAGAGTTTGGTTAACTCTTGTCTATTGTGGATCCTATGAAGCCATATACCACGTGTTTACTGGAACATGAAAACAGTTTGGCTCCAATGTATGTCGGGGCTTAATACTGTCTATCCTGATCAGCCTGTTACAGCTCTGGTGAGATGAGCAGATGGTGATTGGGAGTGCCGGTATATCCCTCCACTCAGTTTATAAGATCTGGTGGTGTGTACAGCCACTGAGTGACGGGACTGTTAGAGCCTTGTGTCAATCCCCAGGATAATGTGTAATTTGTCACGTCTGCTAACCTGGAAACCAGTTTAGTCTGCCATCAGGGAAGCCATGTCCAATATTTTATTTTTCTTGACATAAATGTTATTTCAAAGTGAATAGTTTGCTGCTAAGGTCAAAGGGTTCTTGCCGCTGTTTCGAAGTCTCCAGGACGGTTGAGTTAATAAAGCATCTGGTATACCTCCTTGTCTGGTTTTAGGAAACACCCTTCTGGATTATTTATTAATACACTGAATTTTGCAATGTTTCCATTCCTCATCCTCTCTGATCCTTGCCCAACCAAGTACTAGGAAGGTGAATCCAAAAAGCAGAAGCTGTATGTTGGATACACCTTAGTACTGGGTTGTGCAAAGATCAGAGGATGAGGGATGGAAACATTGCACAATTCAGTGTATTAATAAATAATAAATAGATAAATATTATATCACTATGGTTTGGGCTCACTGCACTTTATCGAATCGCCAGTTGGACCCTGTGCACAGTCTGTTCTCCTTTGACCTGTCTTACATTTGGATAATGTGCAGCCAGTACAGACTGCAGCTTCCTTGTAAAAGCAGATTATAGCACAGGGCATCAAGGGCTGGGGGTATAGTGCGCATATATTCTACAGCGCTTCACAGAGAAGTTTGGCCATTCGCATCAGTCCCTGCCCCAGAGCTTACAATCTATGTTCTCTACCACATGCACACACACACTAGGGTTAATATTTTGTCAGGAGCCAATTAACCTACCACCATATTTATGGATTGTGGGAGGAAACCCACGTAAGCACTGGGAGAATATACAAACTCCCCACAGTTAAGGCCTTTGTGGGAATCAAACTCAAAACTCAGTGCTGTGAGGCAGTATTGCTAACCATTACACCATCCGTGCTGCCCACAGTGCATTTGTCTGTGTTTGAGCTGTAATAATAAATTATAGACTTGTTTCTTTCTTTTTCATTATGTTATGTGTAAATCCTTGATGAGTGTCAAGCTTTTGGATTATGATTTGCAATATCTCACATATGCTGAAGTTCTACAAATCCTCTCACCTTACTTTTGTATCCACTAGATAAACCAATAGATATATTTCGCTATTGGACTTGAGGAGATGGTGGAGTTAAATGCAGGGAACATCATCAATGCGAGGTGAGTGCTGCGGTGGTGTATTATTGTAGCTGCTTGTAGTAGCTTTGACTTATAAATAATAATGATACATTTATACAGTCCAAAAGAACCCAAGGCGCCTTACCTAAACCAGTAACATTATACAAAGGTTTAGCTTTACAGAAAGTATAAACCTAAAGTATAGGATTAGATTTGCAGAAGTATGTATGTACTTGATCATTACTCTGTTCTCTGTCACTAGGGGCGGAGCCTGTTTTCCCATGACTGTGTCTTCTGGTGCGGCGATTTCAACTATCGCATCGATCTGCCCAATGATGAGGTCAAGGAACTGATCTGAAATCAAAACTGGGATGCTCTCATGAATGCACCATCATCCTCCTATTTATAACTCTACTGTATTTGGTGATTTAGTGGAAGATTTAGACCTCCTGAATCCACGTTCGCAAGAAGGGCAAAATCTCTCTTATATGTGGAATCAAGGTACCATAGTACACTATGGCAGAGCAGAGCTAAAAACATCCGATCACAGGTATTATTCCAAATACTAGGTCTCTAATCCGTGTTTTTGCCTTGAGTATGATCACTAATTGTGTATTTGTTTTTTGTTTTTTAAGGCCGGCTGTTGCCATGATCGATATAGATGTATTGTGAGACGGAAGCAGATGAGAGGCAGAAGATCTTAAAAAGGAGATGATTGCAGCCCAGGGGTCATCTGACAGTACAACAATGGTCTCTATACAGAGCAGATCCCCATAAGACATCTATTTGAGGATCATTAGCTGCTGCAGCGGTTTGCCGGCTATGGTGAGGTCATGGTTAAACGGAGTACACTCCTGTACAATTATAATTTCCATGCAATTTGACTTTTGATTTCACTTATGTTCAGAGGTCCCGGCCATACTGCAAATATGCGCACACACCTCTGTACTATCTTATTTGCAGACTTCGACCCCCCAAAAAAGTTGGCAGTTTGGCCACCCACATAGCACTTTAGTTGCCTTAAGTGTTTTATAATTTTATGTGGTTATCCTAGATCAGATTTAAAAGTCTTCAATTTGTTTATTTTTCTAATTTCAGTAATTAGTAGTTTTGTTTTTTTAATTATTTTTGTAATTTTCCTTATTACCTAATTTTGTGGTACGTCAATTTCTCTTAATCCAGCTATTTCTGTTTAGACACCCAATGGAGCAAGTCAATATATTGCCCTGTCCGGCCATGAATAGCTGTGGCTGCGCACATTTCAGCTCGCAAAATCCCGAGGCGGTGAGTATAAATGTGTTTAAAGTCGGGACTTTAGCCACCCATACTGCACTTTGGTCACTTTAAGTAGTATTTTTTACTTGCTTAACTGCTTTGGGCAGCAAAACCCGGTGCCTCTGGGTACATATACGTGCCAATGGTGGCTTAAATGAATAACAATTGAAATGCAGCTATGGGCACCACTTAAGTTTGGGTGCCCAAAAAATAAGATTTGCCCCCCATTATTTTAAATGCATTAGGGGCTTAGGTGGGTCGATAGCTATGATTACACAGAATGTTGCTTGGTTGAACGTTTACATGTTTCTGTTATATACTTTCTGAAATGTATTGGTGCATACACACGGTCCAACTTTGATAAACGATATAGTTATCGTTCATATCGTCCTGCATTCATATCGCTGACTTTTTTGCATTGAACGACCAACGATGCGTGTGGCCAAATGGATGATAACGATATCCGAGGTCAGCCGTACATGTAGACCAACTTAGTCGCTATCATAATTTAAATACTGTCAGATATCGTTCATTTTTTTAAAGTTGAAAAAATTGTTCAACGATATCGATGATCGAACAAGTTGGACTGTCTGTATGCACCATATGTTAGGTTACATTCTCTGTTCTTTGGATTCATTATCCCATTGGAATAATTAAAAAAAAAAATTGTGTGCTTTTGCTGCTCACCATCTCCTTTTGATTTCAGTATATGTAATGTATTTGGAATCACCCCAGTTTGGTCAAAGCCATGTACACAGTCATTGCTAGACATATATTGTGTTCTCTGGCCTAGGAATTTTTTTTTTTTTTATAAAATATAGGGATTTTTTTTATACGAGTTTTTTTTTTTTATGAGTAATAATCCTTAGTAATGTTATTTTTTTTCAAAAATGTCCGTTTTTACATATTGTATTGATTAATATTTTTTATTATCTTTTCTATTTTTTGTTAGACTGTGATTTCTGGAAATCTTCTGGTGGGCGAAGCATCACATATAGCCGCTTTTTTTTTTTATCATAGCTCAACCTCAACATTGCTTATCCAACATCATCCACTCGTCATACTATCAACATTTGGTTAGCTGTCCTCCTACTTCATCAGCTAAGGACATGGAACAGCTGGGAGTTACCTTATTTGTGGAAGAGACCCTGTCTTTCCACGGAATACAGCCTTTCCTGAGTGACATCTATGAAAGCCGGTGTTTGGTGCGAAACGGTGTCCTGCCGTTCTCCCTTATTATAGCCTCTGGTGCTTCCTCCTCTACAGCCAATATAAATCTTGGCCATGTGTCATTGAGGAATTATAGAGAAAATCACTGGTTATTTCAAATTAAAACAAAACAAAATCCTTAAGGAGAATCTTACCTATTAAGTATTTTCTTTTTAAGTCTTATGATGGCACTCTGGGGCAAGCTATCTTATTTATTTTACACTAGCCCGGCATTGCCCGGGTTGAAGACTGGACCCTGAAGTACACCTGCAGCCTTTGTCTATATTGTCCTCGCCTATAACCCCATTCCATTGATCCTGAAAAGGACCCCATTGTTGGCTAACATGCTAGAAAACCGAGGCTTAACTATCGTGGGTGGAAGGGGTGCGGCTGCTCTGGTGCCTGAGCCTCTGTGGCCGCTTATTTGGTGCCGACCCGCCAGCTGATTACAGCTGATGCACCAGCAGGCAGACATTGGAGAGAGAGCGCCAACAGTCGCAAAACAATCAGAGCTCGCATACAGGCAGCCAATCAGCAGTAGCGGCTCCTGATTGGCTGCCAGTCTGCAAGCTCAGATTGGCTTGGGACGGTTGGCGCTCTCTCTCCAATGGAGAGAGGCAGCCCAGCACTAAATCCACACCTGCTGGCTGCTGATGACACAAAGGGGGAGGCAAGAGGCTGCTTGAGGGACACAGGGAGGTGAGTTGCTGGGGGGGCATAATGTGTAAAGGGCATTACTGTGTGGCATAATGTATAAGGGTCACTACTATTGTGTGGAATAATGTGTTATATGGGGCACTACTAGTATGTGGCATAATCTGTAAAGGGCATTACTATGTGGTATAATGAGTAAGGGGCATTACTGTGTGGTATAATGTATAAGGGGCAGTACTACTGTGTGGCATAATGTGTATAAGGGGTACTACTGTGTGGCATAAAATGAATGGACTATGTGGGGGCAAATGTATGGGGTTGTTTTTTTACCTTTGAGGGGCCTTTTAAGGTCTTGCTATGTGGCCCCCAAAGTTCTAGTTACGCCCTTGCATGCAAACAGAGGGCTGACCAAAATATATGGATGGTCAAACACACAGACACGCTTTCTCACTTTTTATATAAATTAGGGGGTACAACATTTCTTTCCATGCAGAAGTTTTACTATGGAACAAAGCAAATTGTTTAGATCAGTGGTTGAAGTAGAAATTTGTACTTATGCGCGCGCCAACAAAGCATAACCATTTAAAGGAGGACGTGTCTTAAGGGCTTCAGTGTAGTGTACCACATCGTAGTAACCCCTTCACACATTATGCCACACAATAGTAATGCCCCTTATAACACAATATGCCATGCAGTAGTATTGCTCCTTGTAACACATTATGCCACACAGTAATGCCCTTTACAAGTGATGTCACACAGTAATTTGTAGTACAGATTAAGTCACTCAGTATTAATACCCCTTACACATTATGCCACATAACACACTATGTAGACACAAGTTATTGGACACTGACCGCAAACAACAAGATTTTATTGAAATCAGTACATTGTAGGTCCACCACGCGCGGTAATTACTGCAGACACCCTTCTCGGTAAACGGTAAACAAATTCCTGGACAACAGCAGGCGGTATGTTTTGCTATTCTGCCTTAAGTCCAGTGGCCATCTGTGACCCTGAAGGTGGTTGAAGTCAGCCTAGAATGCACCTGTCACTCCAATTAGTCTCAAAGGTTCTCAGGGGGTTAAGATCTGAACTGAGAGTTGGCCAGTCCATCCGGGTTATTGAATACCAGTCCAGCATCACTCTGGAAACACCACAGGTAGCATTGTCGTTCTGATAAAAAACATTTGTTGTTTCTGTAGAACTGCCACAATGTAGGGAGCGCAAAGTTTTCAAGAACATCTTTATAATTCTCAGAGTTAATGTGACCAAGCATTACAACTAGTGGACCCATGCCAAACCAGCTGAAAATGTGGGGATGTCCAATTACTTTTGTCTAAATAGTGTAGTAATGCTTCATAACATTATGCCCCACAGTAAAGCCCCCAACTGCAGCCTCTTACCTCCTCCTTCCCAACCATCCCTCCAGCAGCCTCAGTCTCACAGAGATGACATGATGAGAGGAGACTCATCTCCTTGTGTACTTGGTGCCTGGAACCTGCACAGCAGGCATCCATAGTTTGAGAGACAGTGGCACTGCTCCGCCATCATTTCAAATCTGGCGCTGTCCAAAAGCCAATCAGGAGCCACCGCTGCTGCAGCTCTTGATGGCTGCCGCTCCAAAAGCTCCAATGGGCTCACGGACAGCGACAGATTCGAAAGAACTGTGGCTCAGTGCCACTGTCTCTCCAAGTTTCTATCCATGGATGTCTGCTTGTGCGCAAGCTGGCGGCCTGGCAGCAGATCTTCCGGCGGGCAGCTCAGTCCTTGAAGTGCCGATGTACCATACTGTTGTGTAGCTACACACTTAGAGCACTGTATATTAGTATATTCACAGACATGCACTACAGCTACTTTGCCCACTGCCATGATGTAGAACACACAAAAGGACTAAGAGCGCTGTAATATATCTATATTATAATTGCATGTACTTGTCTAATCCTCTACAATTGCTAAACCAGGGCTTGGTCAGTTGAGAAATGCCTTCTCTTTTGTGTGTGAGTAATCTAGTCCCATGAAGTGCCAGCTTTACCCAACAGAACCAACCAAATACCAAATGTCTTACAATGGCACATGTTTGAATCACCTGCAGGATGAGCTGTGAGGTGTGTAGTTTAATACAGAGAATGATGTGCACATGTATGTGGTTCTAATAATAAGTGGGAGGAGTCAGGAATAGTAAGGATTGGAGTCCATGCCAGCAGCTAATACTGTGCGCTTTAAATGCAAGGACCTATTTTTGGTCCCAGTCCAGCCCTGGAGATGGGAGTCAGGGAGGCCAGATAGGAGGATGTATCAGTAGTCTAATTTGGAGATGACCAGCGAGTGTAGTGGGAGATCATAAACTAAAGCTGGGTAACACACTAGATGATTTTTATTAAACGATTTGCCAATTTCCGATGGATCGGAATGACAAACGTTCACATCGTCAAGTGAATACGCACTATGCACGCTCCTGTGGGGTCGGCCGTCGCATCTTCAGATTTGCCGTACATGCGGCTCATGATATGACCGATGACCCCATGCATTTGGAAGTGGTGGGGGGGAACAACATAGCGTGCAGTCGTTCACCGGATCGTGTGGTGTATATGGGCCGCACGATATGTAATTCCATTGCATCGGCCGGGTACACAGGTCGTCTAGTGTGTGCCCTGCTAAAGACTGCCTCTTTTTAGCTCTTCAAAAACAAATAGGTTTGTGGTGGCAGTTTTGGACAGAGAGATAGTGTGTAAGATGGCATTTTGTGGAGATTAATAATGATTTAGACAAGTCAGCTGGTTTTGAGGTGTCACCATACATAACTCAGGCTCAGATGGGTACTGTGACACTGTACAAAAAGCCACATTTTACTTTCACGTGGACAGTCTGCAATCTTCTCATATACTTTATGAAAAAAAATGTATATTGAGACATAAAGATTATAACTCACATAACATCTTCAATGAGAGCTGTGCTCACCTGCAAGCATTAATGTAATCCTTTCTGTGCTCCAGCAGAAAATCCTTCAGTTTTCCAATATTGCTGATCTAAACAAGGGCAAAAAGAAAGCAGATTTTTATTAACGCAAAATGCACGTACACAAGCAATGCGACAACAGATCTACAAATTCAACCCTAGTAGTTGCATATAAAAGCATATGCTGTAGCCATCACCGAATAACAATGAGCGTGTGGGCAGACACTGAGGTGACCCGACAAATGCTGGGTACTTTTTTTTTTTTTTACTAGAAAACCAATCTGGTAATTATTAGAAAAAAAAAAAAAGAATCAATGGCACAACATATACTGAATCTGCATAAGCCACCACAAGGTTTATAAACCTCGAGATGAGCAAATTTGAAGCACAATTTTGTAGCGGAAACAGCCATTTAGCAAATGGTGCAATTGCAGCCACTAAATCTTCACGGCCCAAATTAGGCTTTCGTGTACCATGTCACATAGGAAGTATAAGTTTGGTGGAACCTAAATAATAATAATTAAAAAAAAAAAAAAAAAAGTCTATAAATCTAGCTGGGACAATTGTCTGATCTGTGTTGTGGATGAGGTAAAAGTTAGGGCAGCCCCAAAATTATGAAGGAAATTCTGCGCAGAACAATTAAGGCAAAACTCCTCCGAAGAAACATGCAAAATTCTGCAGCCAAATATGGAAAGCGGCAAATATCCCCTGAAACAGATGTGAAATGTTGTTAATCACCAACCACAATGACGAATTTGTATAAGCAATGCCAATATAAATCTCACCACAAGATGGCACTAGAGTATGAAAGAGATAAAAATAATAATCAGTCGTTTAGCAGCACCCCAGCAAAGCACTGACTGTAAACATATACTGTAACGGATTACTTGCTAATATTTCTGGGTGTATACATGTTGTATGTTCTCTCTGTGTTTGCATGAATTAACTCCCCCAGTGCAAACACATACTGGAATCGCTGTTGATTATAGTGACATAACACAAATGAATGAGAATATATTTTATATACTGTAGCATACCTTCTACTTTATACTGTAATGATATCAGAAGTTACTTATGAGCTCCATGACCATATAAAAATCTGTTCCAAAACCACTATCGCGCATTTAACCAGCATTCTGAAATGAGCTGGCCAAAAACCCTATTCACAAAGCCACAGAAAACCTGTTAAGTTCACTATTCCCCCCTTCAGAATAAACCACATAGCATGTTTTATGAACTCATGTGTGCAGCGTAATAGACACACAAATGGATGAGAGTCCTTAGCATGAACCCAATGTAGTAAAATAAAGGAGTTTAAAATAAATTGAAAGCATTAACAACCAAAAAACTAGAAAACTGCTGTTCTTGTTCTGTACAAACACTTAATGCTAAATTAGCTATAAAACGTTATTTAAAAAAGGTTATTTCAGGTTATATCAGAGTAGAACAACTATAAAAATGCTGTTCAAGACAACGGAAATTAAAAATAATGAAACCAGCAAATATTTCCAAAGGGTATTTTAAAGTCAAGTCCAGAGACAATTCCACAACTTTCATCTCTCCCTAGAAAATTAATTAGAAAAAGTTTGAAGATACTGTATAGGGAGAGCTGTTATTTTTTTTTACCATCATCAACACAATCCGGTTTGTAGGGTCGTTGGGTGATGAAATCCTAAATGTTCATACAGTAAGTACCAAAACATGAAATAAATACAAAACACACATAGCATAATACAAATAGGGTAATCCAACCTCAATGCACAGAGAAAAGGTGAAGTGAATATCCCTCCAATCCAGAAAATGATCCACAAGTAAAAAAAGAAACTCAGAGCACTAGCAGTCTCCCTTTTAGTTGTATGCTTACAGAAAACTAGAATTAAATCAATCAATAAATAATTATATCTATGCACTGGGTTTGATTACCCTATTTGTATTACGCTATGTATGTTTATTATTTATTTCATGTTTTGGGTAGAGAGCTTGAGTTTTACTCAGTTATGTTAGGATCTCAAAAACGGCATCATATTGGCTATCCGGCAGGCTCTCATGCTGGGTACACACTAGACAATTTAAACCTCCTGATCCGGGGGATCGGACCGACATATTGGGCACATTGTCTAGTGTGTACCTACTATGTTGCTGACGATGAACCCTCACGCGGGTCGTCAGCGGCATCCTCCGTCGGCCCTACATGCAGGGCCGACGTGGGGTGTCGTTAGCAAGAGCCATGCTGCAACATGCAGCTCTGCCCGCGTCGGCGAGTGTATGCACTTGCCGTTGTCGGCTCCCCCACTGCGTCCCGCCAGGTACCCAGGTCCAGTCGCTATAGAAATCGGGCTGGGTACATAGCATCTAGTGTGTACCCAGCCTGAGTTTATGGCCCAATAACCAACCATCATTTTGTTGTGTTTGTAACAAAATCATCAAATCAAAATATGCCCGATGGACCGCAGGAGAGTTGTAATAGGTAGTGCTGGTTCATTGAATATGAAAAAAGTCAAAGTACTACATCAAAACCCTTGAAGGCGCAGCACTCCCAAATAGCCAAAATGCATACAACTATGCAATGGAGGCAGCCATAACAACGCATTCGGTATGATTACCCTCCTTTAGGGTGCCTAACCGTAACCTCCCCCCCAAGTGCCTAACCCTAATCCCCCCTCTAAGTGCCTAAACCTAACCCCCCCCCTTCTCAGCCGCCTAAACCTAAGTCCCCCGGGGTGGTGCTTGACCCTAACCTCCCGGGGGGGGTGCTATCCCTATGTCCCCCCAGGGAGCCCTAAACCCACCCCCCACGGCTGTCCGCGTCCGGCATCCTTTCGATCGGATTTAGAAGCCTGTCCATAAATACTGGCCCTATGTAGGCTATGAAGCTTTGTCAAGTAAGTATTTTACTTTATCATTATAAATTACATTTATTTTAACGCGCACAGTCAGATCACGCACTGGAGCCGGTTGCAGCAGCAACACCAGCACCCACTGGGTTAATAATTCCCTTACCAGTAAACCGTTTACCGTATAGTTAAGAAAATAAATCACATTCTCCGCCCGAAAGCGCTAAGTGAAATTCAGTAGCCATGTAGGAGTCTCCAATTAAAAGAAAGAGAAAAAAAAAAACGGTGCGGAAGTAATAATTGCAATGTGTTTTCTTGGTCAATTAGACTGTAGTCTCTCCCTGCTAATTCACAAAAGAAAATCCACTGTATCACAATGACAACTGTCTCATTTCCAAATGATTTGTCTCTTGGGGCACAGGCAACAAGCTCAGATTTCCCAGACAAAGGTTTGGTTCTTAAACCAGGGTTGCTCAGAGCAATTGATCCTGTAACCTAAAACTGGCCGGGTTGAGCAACATCTAAACAATGGGATAAGGGTGGCCATGTGCATGGAGAGGTGTAGTTAGAGAGTCAGGAGACAGACAGCCGGGCTAGCTGTAATCTCATCATCAAAACTGCTACCTTGTTCAGTTTCTGTTTTGTGTCACCAAAATACCAGGGAAGGAGAAAAAAAACAAGACGTGAATGGGACTCGAGATAACATGCGTTGTTGCACATCGTAAAGATCTCAGAACACAGCCAAAACCTATTAAGAGTCGAACCTATGACTGGAGAGAGCAGATTTGATCTATGCAGGCCGCGGTCTCCTATCAAGTGAGGAAACAAAACCCAGTCTGGTGTAAAAAAACAAAACAAAAAAACAAACAAAATAATTTTACAATAGAAAACACATGTATTGCATAAGAATGACTAGATGTTCAGCAATGTTGCTATAGGTTGAAAAAAAACAAAATACCCAGCGATCCTTACTGTTGGAAAATAACATTTCTTTCCTGACCTCATAAATGGATTAATACCTCGGATCAACCACCCTAATGGTGCATCCTAATAAATCAGAGCTGTAAGAAATGCAATGCAGCACACTTTAAAGTTTGAACTGAATTGAAATGAGCTGGATTTACAGTCATAGAACAAGACATACGCGGGTATTGCCAGAAGATCGTGAATCAGCCAAACATAATGAAAACAGATAAGCATACATAAAGACTAAAGACAAGAGCATTAATTTGTAATTCATTCTAATGGTGCATACACACGGTCAGATAAGCTGTCAGATTTGTACAATAACGATCCTATCGTTAAAATCCGACAGCTTCTGGCCTCTGCAAACGACCAAATGATGGTCGATGCGTGGCCACGTATGGCTGTTATCCACCATCGTCCATAGTCCGTGCAAGCAGGCATACCTGGCCGATATCGACCAGGTTAGCCTGTTTACTATAGGGACCCGCGAACGTTATAGTCGTAGGTGCCAAACATGCATGTGTTCGATAACAATCATCCAACACATGCAGGATGATCAGATAACGATCATTATAGTTATCTGATCGTCCCACGGTATGACCGTATGTATGCACCATAACAGCTAAGGGAATGAAACTTTTTTTTTTTAATTTACATCACATAGACACTACACTGATGATGAAACCATCTCTCTCCATTTTCAGTAATGGAGCCTTGTAATATGGATAGTCATCATCAGTAATTTATAGGGTACCACAAAGTTCGTCCTATGGTTGGTATAACAAATCGTATAGAAAAACTCTACAGGAACATACACGACCATTAGAGAAGGTGCAGACATATTGTATGCCAGGTATGACGAGGCACCTAACACTTTGTAATGCAGCCTTCCCATTCCCTATGTCCTTCTTTCAGACACATGGCATCTTATACTCTAGATTAGGGGTGGCCAGACGTTTGGACTTGGTTATCTACTTTTAAAACCTTTTGTGATCTTCTGAACCCAAAACAGGGTGAGTGATATGCAAAAAAGGGGGCGTGACCTCACAGCAAGGGCCGTCTGTCCTGCTGAAATCACACATAGTACCCCCAATTCAAACTACTCCACACAGCAGCACAATCTTATTCACATTACACCACACAGTAGTGCCCCTTATACACAATGGCCCTCATTCAGAGCCGCTCGCCAAAAGCGAGTGCTCGCTCTGAATGAGGGCGGCCACATTTTTTTTTTTTTTTTAAAGTCGGCCTCCTGGCCCCTCGCTAAGCTGTGGGTGACCACCCACAGCTTTAGCGAGCGGCCAGGTGATGGGGACTTGCGACGAGACCCTTGTGGTAGGGTCTTGTCTGCCGCAAGCCCCAGTGAGCTTCCGGCTCTAATAGAGCCGGAAGCTCACTACGGACATCACTCGTGATATCAGTAGGGCCACCGCCAAACGGCAGGCGTTCCTTCGGGAAAGCCTCCGTTTGGCCATCCACCCCCCCTCCCCGCCTACAAAACGGGGCGAGCTGTCGATCAACATCGACAGCCGCCCCGTTTGTACTGAGCCCCCGAAGAAATTCTCTCTCGCTCTGGGGCTTGCGCATGCGACCATTGACCCGCTTGCAAGCGCATAGCGCTTGCGAGCGGGTCTGAAAGAGGGCCAATGCCCACAGTAGTGCTCCTTATACAAAGACCACTGCATTAGTGCCCCTTATGTAACGCCCACTCACTGTAGTAGTGCCCCTTATGCAATGCACCCAGTAGTGCCCCTTATGCAATGCCCCTAGTAGTGCCCCTTAATGCAATGCCCCCAGTTGTAGTGCCCCTTATGCAATGCCCTGAGTAGTTGTGCCCATTATGCAGTGCCCCTGTAGTTGTGCACATTATGCAATGCCCCTGTAGTTGTGCCCATTATGCAATGCACCCTGTATTAGAGCCCCTTATAAGGTACTCCTGTAATGCCCCTAATGCTGTGCCTCCAGTAATGCCCCCTCTCCTGTGCAGTACTTACCTCTATTCAGCCTGCTCAGGGCTCCGGCGTAGACGTTGCCTGCCGCTGACTGGATCTAACTAGATCCAGCAGGCGCGCAGGCTCTTCTCATCGCAGGAACTCGGTGTGACAGCCCAAAATTCAAATAGAGGAGCCACACCAACTGCTAGTGACTCCCGGCCGGCGATGTTTGGCAGCGTTTGGGGTGGCAGTTGGTGTGACTCCCCTATTTGAATTTTGTACACCACATCTGGAGCTGCCACTGTCCTTCCAACACTTTGCACACAGTCATTGCGGAAGGACTTTCCAAACCCCCTGCATATTATTGCTTGTATTGAAATCACTTCTCAGACTACATTAGCATCAAGTGTCCCTGCCTATGATAAAGTTGTCTGGTATAGCGTCAGCCTATTGTCTACAAGTATTTCTAGTTCTCCACCCTTGCACATAACAATTTCTAATGTGGTACATTAAATTAAATTTGAAAAATTAAGGAATACGTACATTATATATATATATATATATATATATATATATATATATTATATACACACAGATATAGATATATATATATATATATATATATATATATATATATATATACGGCAATAGAAGATCAGCGGCATTAGGAGCTTTTGGCAAAAGTTACATTTAATGTGTACCCAAACACATAATACCAACGTTTCGGGGCACTGCGCCCCTTTGTCAAGGTCAGAACAGATAACAAGAGTGTAGAAAACGCACCTTACCTTATACCCAAGAAGCCCGCCATGTGAAAGTGCCAGGACGCCGCCCAGGACCCCTCGTGACGTGTGTGGAGTCCCGCACTACTGACGTCACTGCGCCAGGCGTCCACGGGAACCATGGAGACCCGGGCGCCCGCGCTGTGACGCGGCTGGTCGTCCTGGAAACAGAGGAAAACAAACAGAGCAAAGTGTGAATAAATATACATACACGGTAGAAGACATAACCCACTCATATTGGAAACACCTCAGTGATCGAATCCCAGGGTCCAAACTACAGAATACAAAGAAAAAGAGAAGTACTTGGAGAAAAAAATAAATAAAGAATGAAGAAAAAAATAATATACACACTGTACTAATATATAGGAATCGCTGACAAGTGATGGTAATATTACATTAAAGTTATTTAACCAATGGTAGTGATTAAATCACTATAATTGATAGTGCCATAAGCATAGACACTAGTGCAGTAGGAGGAAGAAGAACAAAGAAACAGGCTACACGGACATATAGGATACTGAAGGCACATACATGATAGATCAAATCAAAGGATCATAAGTTTCAACCACATAAAGTCCAGGAACAACACTGGTTTAGTCCCTAATGGAGAATAGATTAACTAACTGGGTCCTAATTGTTTAATTAAAAACATTCCAATTGATTCTTTCATTAAGTCCTAAGGGGCTGATGGTCTGTAAGTTGTATATCCATTTTGTTTCCATTCGAAGAAGGCGTGTTGCCCGGTCCCCCCCTCTTATAGTCTTAGGTACATGATCAATGGCCAAATGGCGAAAATCACTGAGGGTGTGTTTCTTCTCAAAGAAATGCTGGGCTACGGGTTGATCCGTTGATTTACCGGAAAGGGCTGCTTTTATAGCGGAACGATGGAGGGCCATTCATTCCCTCATGGTTCTGGTGGTTTTCCCCACGTAATGGAGGCCACAAGGACAGCTGGCTAAATAGACAATGTAGGAAGACGTGCATGTCAAGGTATGCTTGATATGAAACAAACGATGGGAGTGAGGATGCATGAATGTCTGGCCTACAATCATGTGTTGGCAGGTGGTGCATCCCAAACATTTATAGCAACCCGGTTTTCTTTTCAAAAACGTACCGCCAGGGTTGCTATTCTCAAAGTTGGTGATATCGTTGTGGACTATCATATCTTTGATGTTGCGACCTCTAGTAAAGCAGGCTAACGGACGTTTATTCCTCAAAGATGTAAGATCCTTGTCAGTGTTGATGATAGGCCAGAGAGCCCGTGTGGCCCGGTGTATAACGGCACTGCTTGTGCTGTATCTACTTTTCCAGGGGATAACATGTTCAATGTCCCTATTTCTAGGGATAAATAGAGAACTTCTGGACATATTTAAGACCTCCTCTTTTTGTTGTTTTAACATGGACAGATCGTATCCTCTTTGCAAAAATTTACCAATAATGTGGTCGATGTTCGACTCCACCTCCGCAGATTCACTGGTGATCCTTGCCACTCTCATCATCTGCAATTTTGGAAGGCCTTTTTTAAGGGCTGGGGGATGACTATTAGCCAACAGTAAGGTGTTCTTGTCGGTGGGTTTCGAATACATACTGGTAGTAATTCGCCCCTCCTTGATGGAGACCTGTACATCCAGATAGCTCAGTGTTTGTGAGCTGTATTGATAGGTACTTCTCTTTTTCTTTGTATTCTGTAGTTTGGACCCTGGGATTCGATCACTGAGGTGTTTCCAATATGAGTGGGTTATGTCTTCTACCGTGTATGTATATTTATTCACACTTTGCTCTGTTTGTTTTCCTCTGTTTCCAGGACGACCGGCCGCGTCACAGCGCGGGCGCCCGGGTCTCCATGGTTCCCGTGGACGCCTGGCGCAGTGACGTCAGTAGTGCGGGACTCCACACACGTCACGAGGGGTCCTGGGCGGCGTCCTGGCACTTTCACATGGCGGGCTTCTTGGGTATAAGGTAAGGTGCGTTTTCTACACTCTTGTTATCTGTTCTGACCTTGACAAAGGGGCGCAGTGCCCCGAAACGTTGGTATTATGTGTTTGGGTACACATTAAATGTAACTTTTGCCAAAAGCTCCAAGTGCCGCTGATCTTCTATTGCCGTTACTTATTTACACAGGAGGCACTGGAGTGTATCTGTGAATAGTTTAGCTGAGTGCCGATCCGTTGGACAAATATTTACTTAGGTTCTGGCCATTGTCAGACCTTTCTGGGATAAGGCACCGCTCAAGCGTTCTTGTAACTTATCTTCAAGGGAGTGAACCAGCCATTCATCTGTAACAGTTGGATCGTTTTACAACATGACAAGTGATTCAGCATTGTCAGCTGAGGACACCCCTGGATGCAGGGGTATTACGATACAGAAGGGAGAAACTTTTAGCTTCACCGATGATGATGCGGATCGTCTCCGCTTTAAGGAACGATTTTCTTACCTGGACAAACACCAGGGAGCTGAGGACGCATATTTCCATTTGCTGAAATTAAAAAAGAAAGAGATTGATCTCCAGCTGCATGGGATCACACTATCGGATTATCACAGGGAGAAAATGATCCCCCGTGGATTTAGAGTCCGGAATGTACCCACGATAGGGAGGTACAATCCCGATTTTTGCCGAAAGTGGGTAGGAATCTTGAACAAGTGCAGTCTGGACCTTATCTTACTAGTTATTGAGGAGGTGGGGAGAGAACTGGAGCTGATTAAGGAGAAAATCTCTACTAATGAATCAGATTTTAACCCTATCTTACAACAAGATTTATCCAACGATTGGTTGGGAAAACTACAGGCGCAGTGTGATTCCTACCGTAGGGACCTATCTAAGTTCAAGAGGAACAAACATTTAATTGTTAAGGGAGACTACGACGAAAATCGAGTCTACCGTTGGCTCACCAGGGGCCAGACGCAGAGGCCATTTAGACCTAGATCCAACTGGCGGCAACGCAGAGAAGGATCCAACCGTACGGCATTTTCTTCTAACAGCGACAGTGAGTGTAATCCCGTTGATTCTGAGGACCCCCGGGAGGGGAGTTCCAACCCCCCAGCTAGCAGCCGGGACAAGTCTAAAATGTCAAAAAACAAGGGGCGCCCACCCGTAGGGGGGGTCAGTACAAGAGGCTCTGTAGGGGCAGCAAACAAAATGAAGACTTAGTCTTCAACTTGTCAACTCACCAACTCACTGAGTGGGAGACTCAGGTGTTAAATAAGGGCCTCTCGTTTATCCCCACCAACCAACATGATGAACTGTCTTGGAAAATTTCTTTACATCAATTTTCCCGGAAACTGCGTCTGAAGGAATTTTTTGGGAACAAGCCAGTGGCTCAGAACTCTGATCCCCACTCAGAGTTCATCAAGAACAAGTCAAAATCACTTTTCGACCCTCAATCAAGCAATTCCTCGATTAGGACTTTTTCCCGCCTGTTGGATGAGTCAGTGGCCAGATACACCTCTGCGTCCTCGATTCACCACCACAACCTTTCCAAGAGGGAATGGGAGGAGTTAAGGAATCTAGCAAATTATAGAGATATTATCATCCGCCCTGCCGATAAGGGGGGCGGGATTGTTGTACAAAATTTATCGGATTATAAGCAAGAGATTTATCGTCAGCTGGCAATCACCGACACTTATTCACCTCTAAGTGCTGATCCCACTGCGGAATTCAAGATTGAACTGGACCAAATTCTCCACAAAGCCTTCAGTGATGGACAGATATCGGATTCATTATTGAAGGCTTTGATCACGGAATGCCCTGTGGTACCTATCCTCTTCACAGTGCCGAAGATCCATAAACAGGTAGAGAGACCTCGAGGACGCCCGATAATCTCGGCCAGAGATTCCTTATTTCAGCCAATCTCTCAATTTTTGGACAGCATTATTCAACCTTTACTGTCGAGACGCTCCTCCTATATTAAAGACACTTCCTGTTTTTTTGAAGGTATTAGGGGAGATGCGTGAGATACCGGACAATACCTTAATCTGCGTTATGGACGTTTGCAGTCTATATACCTCCATTCCCCACGATGGGGGACTGGCTGCCATGAAAGAGTTTATAACCATGGAAGAAGTAACCTCCATTGATCATCAGTTGTTTTTGAAACTACAGGAATTGACCCTAACAAGAAATTACTTTCTTTTTGACGGGCGCTTCTTCCTCCAGCGCACAGGATGCGCCATGGGGAGTAATGTCGCCCCCTCCTACGCGAACATCTACATGTTCAAGGAAGAGCAATCTATGTTCTTCTCCAACGATGAGATGTCAAAATACATTAAATTGTTCGCGAGGTACATAGACGATTTATTTATGTTGTGGACAGGGGGAGAAGAGGCACTCTTGACACTGTTATCTGTCATCAACTCCAGAGATTCTCCAATAAGGATCACCTATCAATACAGCTCACAAACACTGAGCTATCTGGATGTACAGGTCTCCATCAAGGAGGGGCGAATTACTACCAGTATGTATTCGAAACCCACCGACAAGAACACCTTACTGTCAGCTAATAGTCATCATCCCCCAGCCCTTAAAAAAGGCCTTCCAAAATCGCAGATGATGAGAGTGGCAAGGATCACCAGCGAACCTGCGGAGGTGGAGTCGAACATCGACCACATTATTGGTAAATTTTTGCAAAGAGGATACGATCTGTCCATGTTAAAACAACAAAAAGAGGAGGTCTTAAATATGTCCAGAAGTTCTCTATTTATCCCTAGAAATAGGGACATTGAACATGTTATCCCCTGGAAAAGTAGATACAGCACAAGCAGTGCCGTTATACACCGGGCCACACGGGCTCTCTGGCCTATCATCAACACTGACAAGGATCTTACATCTTTGAGGAATAAACGTCCGTTAGCCTGCTTTACTAGAGGTCGCAACATCAAAGATATGATAGTCCACAACGATATCACCAACTTTGAGAATAGCAACCCTGGCGGTACGTTTTTGAAAAGAAAACCGGGTTGCTATAAATGTTTGGGATGCACCACCTGCCAACACATGATTGTAGGCCAGACATTCATGCATCCTCACTGCCATCGTTTCATATCAAGCATACCTTGACATGCACGTCTTCCTACAATGTCTATTTAGCCAGCTGTCCTTGTGGCCTCCATTACGTGGGGAAAACCAACAGAACCATGAGGGAACGAATGGCCCTCCATCGTTCCGCTATAAAAGCAGCCCTTTCCGGTAAATCAACGGATCAACCCGCAGCCCAGCATTTCTTTGAGAAGAAACACACCCTCAGTGATTTTCGCCATTTGGCCATTGATCATGTACCTAAGACTATAAGAGGGGGGGACCGGGCAACACGCCTTCTTCGAATGGAAGCAAAATGGATATACAACTTACAGACCATCAGCCCCTTAGGACTTAATGAAAGAATCAATTGGAATGTTTTTAATTAAACAATTAGGACCCAGTTAGTTAATCTATTCTCCATTAGGGGCTAAACCAGTGTTGTTCCTGGACTTTATGTGGTTGAAACTTATGATCCTTTGATTTGATCTATCATGTATGTGCCTTCAGTATCCTATATGTCCGTGTAGCCTGTTTCTTTGTTCTTCTTCCTCCTACTGCACTAGTGTCTATGCTTATGGCACTATCAATTATAGTGATTTAATCACTACCATTGGTTAAATAACTTTAATGTAATATTACCATCACTTGTCAGCGATTCCTATATATTAGTACAGTGTGTATATTATTTTTTTCTTCATTCTTTATTTTTTTTTTTTCTCCAAGCACTTCTCTTTTTCTTTGTATTCTGTAGTTTGGACCCTGGGATTCGATCACTGAGGTGTTTCCAATATGAGTGGGTTATGTCTTCTACCGTGTATGTATATTTATTCACACTTTGCTCTGTTTGTTTTCCTCTGTTTCCAGGACGACCGGCCAAGGCACAGCGCGGGCGCCCGGGTCTCCATGGTTCCCGTGGATGCCTGGCGCAGTGACGTCAGTAGTGCGGGACTCCACACACGTCACGAGGGGTCCTGGGCGGCGTCCTGGCACTTTCACATGGCGGGCTTCTTGGGTATAAGGTAAGGTGCGTTTTCTACACTCTTGTTATCTGTTCTGACCTTGACAAAGGGGCGCAGTGCCCCGAAACGTTGGTATTATGTGTTTGGGTACACATTAAATGTAACTTTTGCCAAAAGCTCCAAGTGCCGCTGATCTTCTATTGCCGTTACTTATTTACACAGGAGGCACTGGAGTGTATCTGTGAATAGTTTAGCTGAGTGCGGATCCGTTGGACAAATATTATATATATATATAAAGATATATATATATATACACATATACACACACATACACACACACACACACACACACACACACACACACACACACACACACACACAGACATACATACACACCGGGGCCGAAACTAGGGTTTTCGTCACCCGAGGCAAGACAGTAATTTGGTGCCTCCCCCACCCCCCCCGGTTATTCCCCCATAGTAATACCCCCTGCAGCAGTGCCCACATAGTAATGCCCCCTTCAGCAGTGCACCTATAGTAATGCCCCTGTACTAGTGGCCATATGGTAATACCCCTAGTAATGCCCCTGTAGAGCCCCCTGGTAATGCCACCTGTAGTGCCCCCTGATAATGCCCATGTAGAGCCCCCTGATAATGCCCCTATAGGTAATGCCAATGTAGTCCCCCTGTAGATACCCCTGCAGTGCCCCCTGATAATGCCCCTGTAGAGCCACTGGTAATGCCCCTGTAGTGCCCCCTGGCAATGCCCCTGTAGGTAATGCCACTGTAGTCCTCCTGTAGAGCCCCCTGGCAATGCCCCTGTAGAGCCCCCTGGCAATGCCCCTGTAGAGCCCCCTGGCAATGCCTCTGTAGTCCTCCTGTAGTGCCCCCTGTTAATGCCCCCATAGTGCCACATACACAAAAAATAATTCTTACCTTAAACCCCGCTCCTGTGACCGCCGCCATCGGGTCCGCCCGGCCGTTCCTCGAAGTTATGGGAGAGACGTCTCTCCCATAGTGCCTGTGGGGAGAGCCGGAAGCTGGAGTTCAGGAGAGAACTCCAGCCTCCGACCAGCGCGGCGAGGCAGAGAAGTAGCCGGCTTGGAGTCTCCCTGCAGCACCAGGCTGGAGGACACTGGCGCCGGGTGCAGCAGCCCCCCCCCTAGTTGCGGCCCTGCACACACACACACACTGCACCATCACAACTTACAGCCATCATAATGGTAACTCGGACCACTATGGCACAAATAGCCATACACTTAAGCTAGAACTGACACCTGTTTATGTTCTGCAATATATTTATGAATAGCATCCCTAACTTTCTATTTAAGTCATTACTCAGTAGCAATTGAGCGTTATCTGCAGTAATAGATTTTTCAGTTTCTAACCTAATCTCCAATGCACAGAATATTACTTTTAGGTTATGTCATGCTACTTCTTACAATGGCCACAATGTGTACACAATCATTACATGAGATAGAGATCATTATCATCAATGGAGCAAGAGAGAGCGCCGGCTCACACAGGCACTTACAGAATCAGATGTCAGAGCAGGGACCGGGGGAAAGAAGAATGTGGATTACTTTCCCCTATCCCCGTTTTATCATACCGTCTCCACAGTCATCAAGCATTCCCACTTCTCCACATAGATCAATGATCTCTAATCAATCTTTTTTTATTCATAAATTTAATTTTTACATTTCCACATTTGGCCTATGTACTTTCATCAAGATGACACTACCACAATCTGTAAGCTTTAGTGCTTCTGCCTCAACTAAAATTCAGGTTTGTTTGGTTGACCCTTATAAAACATTCTTCAAGCACAATTAAACTATCATCATGTTATTTCCTAAATTCTGCCTGTATTATATCAATGCTCTCTCAATCTAGTTTCCTTGCCAATCACTTTATAAAAGATCAGTTGGTAATATCAAGACAAATCTACATTCTTATCAATCCTAAAGCATACTAAATCCCTTCAAATACACTATCCGGCCTTATCTAGTATCCACCAGAAAAGGAGGTTGGGAATTTGTAAGCGGTGAAAGTCCATCGTAGTTTTCAGCAGATGTCATTATTTTTATAGTGACGAATCAACTATAAGTCTCCACCGTTCACTTTCTCTTCCCAACAGCAGCAGCCCAGCAAGGGTGAAAATCCTGATCGTCCCTAAGGTAAGTATTACTAACCTAATTCCCCCCCCTAACCATCCCTTAGTGGTGCCTAACCCTAACACCCCCGTGCCTAAACCTAACCCCCCACCTTCCCCGCCGCCTAACCTAAGTCCCCCGGAGGGTTGCCTAACCCTAACCTCCCCCCGGGGGTGCCCAACCCTAACCCTCCCGGGGAGGTGCCTAACCCTAAGTCCCCCCGGGAGCCCTAAACCTAAAACCCCCGTGGCTGTCCGCTCCCAGCATCACTTCGATCAGGATCCGGGCGTTGGTCTTCTGGTGTCTGGTTAATGACAGGCGTCTACATTTAGACGCCTGTCATTAGTACCACGCCAGGATTAGAACATCTGGAAGCCGGCGGTCGGGATTTAGACCGTCGGCTTCCAAACTACATCCCCGCTTCTCATTCCAACCGTATCACTCCACCAGCTACAATAATTATTACACTCCTACGTGTACAATTCGTTGCTACACCACTTCGAATGTAAGCTTATATCGGCCGGGTCATAACTTTGCTTTGGGTTATGCCTGTTCTGTTCTGCTAAAGCGGATCATACACAGGGGAAACCTGGAACCTGCGGCAGAACCCATTTTCAATCTGGTAGTTCAGAGTTCCCAGTAGATGAGTATACACACACAGGTCCTGATGCAGATGTGGACACAAAGCCGATATTACCGCAGTTAAAAGACTATCGGCCAGACTGTCATTCGTCTTGGCCGCAATGCGCACGTGTGGTAATTGAATTGCGATCAAATGTGACTACAGTTGTAGTGAGGATTTATTTCGCAAGTGATACAAGGACAGAAGCCGTTTAGTGGGTGGTAACGGAGTGGCGGCAAAAACATGGGCGTGTCGTGACCGTTTGAGGAGTGTATATGTCAACAACTGCGAAAATATGGTGCCAGCGCCTCCACTTCCTTTCTGCGTGATCATGGGATTACTCAGATGATAGATTACGGAAGGATCTGCGACCACCGCTGCGTGTTTGTATGTACTTGCTTGGATCTGCAAAGGTGCCGGTGGGCGTCTCAATACATTTCCAGGCGGCAGCATGCATTAGCATATATTCGCACAGCGGCTGCATGCATTAGCATATATTCGCACAGCGGCTGCATGCATTAGCATATATTCGCACAGAGGCTGCATGCATTAGCAGATACTCCCACAGCGGCTGCATGCATTAGCAGATATTCGCACAGCGGCTGCATGCATTTAGCATATACTCGCACAGCGGCTGCATGCATTTAGCATATACTCGCACAGCGGCTACATGCATTAGCAGATACTCCCACAGCGGCTGCATGCATTAGCAGATACTCCCACAGCGGCTGCATGCATTAGCATATACTCGCACAGCGGCTGCATGCATTTAGCATATACTCGCACAGCGGCTGCATGCATTAGCAGATATTCGCACAGCGGCTGCATGCATTAGCAGATATTCGCACAGCGGCTGCATGCATTAGCAGATACTCTCACAGCGGCTGCATGCATTAGCAGATACTCGCACAGCGGCTGCATGCATTAGCAGATACTCGCACAGCGGCTGCATGCATTAGCAGATACTCGCACAGCGGCTGCATGCATTAGCAGATATTCGCACAGCGGCTGCATGCATTAGCAGATATTCGCACAGAGGCTGCATGCATTAGCAGATATTCGCACAGCGGCTGCATGCATTAGCATATATTCGCACAGAGGCTGCATGCATTAGCATATATTCGCACAGAGGCTGCATGCATTAGCATATATTCGCACAGAGGCTGCATGCATTAGCATATATTCGCACAGAGGCTGCATGCATTAGCATATACTCGCACAGAGGCTGCATGCATTAGCATATACTCGCACAGAGGCTGCATGCATTAGCATATACTCGCACAGAGGCTGCATGCATTAGCATATACTCGCACAGCGGCTGCATGCATTAGCATATACTCGCACAGAGGCTGCATGCATTAGCATATATTTGCACAGCGGCTGCATGCATTAGCATATATTCGCACAGCGGCTGCATGCATTAGCAGATACTCCCACAGCGGCTGCATGCATTAGCATATATTCGCACAGCAGCTGCATGCATTAGCATATATTCGCACAGCGGCTGCATGCATTAGCAGATATTCGCATACCGGCTGCATGCATTTAGCAAATACTCGCACAGTGGCTGCATGCATTTAGCATATACTCGCACAGCGGCTGCATGCATTAGCATATATTCGCACAGCGGCTGCATGCATTAGCAGATATTAGCACAGCGGCTGCATGCATTAGCAGATACTCGCACAGCGGCTGCATGCATTAGCAGATATTCGCACAGCGGCTGCATGCATTAGCAGATATTCGCACAGCGGCTGCATGCATTAGCAGATATTCGCACAGCGGCTGCATGCATTAGCAGATATTCGCACAGCGGCTGCATGCATTAGCAGATATTCGCACAGCGGCTGCGTGCGTTAGCATATACTCGCACAGCGGCTGCGTGCGTTAGCAGATACTCGCACAGCGGCTGCATGCGTTAGCAGATACTCGCACAGCGGCTGCATGCTTAGCAGATATTCGCACAGCGGCTGCATGCATTAGCAGATATTCGCACAGCGGCTGCATGCATTAGCAGATATTCGCACAGCGGCTGCATGCATTAGCATATATTCGCACAGCGGCTGCATGCATTAGCATATATTCGCACAGAGGCTGCATGCATTAGCATATACTCGCACAGAGGCTGCATGCATTAGCATATACTCGCACAGAGGCTGCATGCATTAGCATATACTCGCACAGAGGCTGCATGCATTAGCAGATACTCGCACAGAGGCTGCATGCATTAGCAGATACTCGCACAGCGGCTGCATGCATTAGCATATACTCGCACAGCGGCTGCATGCATTAGCATATACTCGCACAGCGGCTGCATGCATTAGCATATACTCCCACAGCGGCTGCATGCATTAGCATATACTCCCACAGCGGCTGCATGCATTAGCATATATTCGCACAGCGGCTGCATGCATTAGCATATATTCGCACAGCGGCTGCATGCATTAGCATATATTCGCACAGCAGCTGCATGCATTAGCATATATTCGCACAGCGGCTGCATGCATTAGCATATATTCGCACAGCGGCTGCATGCATTAGCATATATTCGCACATAGGCTGCATGCATTAGCAGATACTCCCACAGCGGCTGCATGCATTAGCATATAGTCGCACAGCGGCTGCATGCATTAGCATATATTCGCACATAGGCTGCATGCATTAGCATATACTCGCACATAGGCTGCATGCACTAGCATATATTCGCACGTAGGCTGCATGCATTAGCATATATTCGCACATAGGCTGCATGCATTAGCATATATTCGCACATAGGCTGCATGCATTAGCATATATTCGCACATAGGCTGCATGCACTAGCATATATTCGCACAGCAGCCGCGATTACTTTAGCGTACATATATGAATCACAGCGTCTGCTAATCGGAGATAACCTAAGAAAAAATACAATCCTAATGACCTGTTCTCGGTCTTGGTACCAAGGAACCTACATTGTTGTGTCCCAAGCACGATGTTAATGCAGCAATGTCAGTGACATAGGACCACAAGGCTGTGCCCCTTACACGCAGAACAGCCTCTATGCAAACTACCAGCCATCTATCTGCTCTGTCCATTTCCCAACGAGAGACTGATCGCTTACCCCCACAGGATGCTTCCTAATGGATAAACAATTTAAAGTCCACTGCTACATATGTGAAACGCCACTCAAATAGTATTACGACACTCACTGGTGAACGTCAAACAACAGACCATTGTTAACGTAGTATTTAACACAAGTCCTTAAAGCCTATTAAAAGCACTTTGGTGTTGATAGTACAAAATAAAAATAAAGCAAATGGACTGACAAGCCACTGCTAATGCTAACATACAATGAAGGTCTATGGGTACGGCTGTGTGCGGCAGAGAGGTGACAATAACGGGCTTCTAAGACAAAACACCAGCTTATATTCAACTAGTGTTGTCAACGCTCCTGTCTGCTCTGTAAAATGATTTTCCACAAAAGTCAGCAGGTAAAGCACAGAGTGGTGATATGGTCATTACTAGAACACATTGTTCATGGTACGCTGTCACAAAGCTATCGGGAGGGAAGAGGGGGGATACGTATGGTTATTCAGGGAGCAGCACAAAAATCTTACATGTAGGAAAAACAACAATTAGCAGTATATCCAGAGGTTACTCCATTTATTTGTTCAGTGACAACTGCTTACATGTCCTTGTCGTGGAAACCCAACGTGAAACATTTAGATTTGTAATAACTAATCACTCAAAGTTTATTAATACTCTATTAGTAATAACTATTTGGTGTTCCGGCCAAAGTATAAAACCCAGGCAGTTTGTGTTATGCCGGGACTGATTTGGGCACAGTATGGCAGATATGTTCTATTGAAAAACTCAAAGCTATTATATGAGAATTGATGGCCACCCTGCATTCATGCTCCAACCGCACTCCATTCACCTGGGTCTCTTTCCAACTAATTCAGGGGTGGGGAACCTTTTTTCTGCCGAGGGCCATATATATATTATATATATATTATATATATATATATATAAATACACACATTATTTGCGGGCCCTGTGCAGTCCACGCCCCTCCGTCTGATGCCACACGGGACGTGGCCACAATCGCCGGTGATTACAGCAATGCCCGGACCATGCTGAGGATGCCCTGAGGAGCTGTAAGGGCAGCGGTGTGACCAAGGGTCTTAAGGAGGCTCCAGGCGGCACTGCTGCATAGATTCTGGCTGCAAGGTGCCATTCCAGGCTCCCTGCTACTCAGATGAGGCTAGCAGAGGAAAGCGCTGAGGGCCAGACCAAATGATTCCATGGGCCTTATATGGCCCCCGGGCCTGAGGTTTCCCAACCCCTGAACTAAATAGTAGCCTAATGGTGCATACACGCGGGACGATCGTCAGCAATAACGATATCGCTGTGAGTCGATCTCCCGGGTATGCTGGATGGATATCGATACCACCAACCATCACGGGTCTCTATGTAACATAGTCGATATCTACCAGGTTGGCCTGCATGCGCGATGGACAATATAGTTATCGTCCATACGTACCCGCACATCACAGGTCGTTGGAAGGCACCAAAAAATGCACGATATGATAGTTATCGTTCATATCGTGCATTTTTATCATACCATGTGTACGCACCATTAGGACGCAGGCAGTACCCAGGCAATCAGATTTTGACTAAATCATTTGTCACAATTTTAAAGCGCAAAAGGGATAAGATGGTGCGATATAGGTTGAGTCTCCCATATCCAAAACGCTTGGGACCAGGGGTATTTTGGATAACTGAATATTCCGTATTTTGGAAAAATTACATATAATAATGAAATATCTAGGGAATAGGACCCAAATATACACACAGAATGCATTTATGTGTTATATACACCTTATACCCACAGCCTGCAGGTCATTTTATACAATATTTTCAAAAATGTTGTGGCTCAAACAAAGGTTTGTGTACGTACATGAAATAAATTTATGTTTTATATACACCTTATACACAGAGCCCAAAGGTAATTTTATACAATATTTTTAATAATTTGTGCCTTAGACAAAGTTTTGCACATTGAACCATCAAAAATCAAAGGTTTCATTATCTGAGTCATTCCAAAATAATTCCGTATTTCGGAATATTTGGATACGGTAGACTCAACCTGTATAACTAACTGTTCATAAATAAAATAAATCGGGTTGGAGTGGAGTTTTTAGTAGATTAGAATAATCTCACACCCAAGCTGTAAAAGAAAAAACTGAAACAAAGAGCACCAAACTGTAGCCAAACACTAATCCTAAAAAGACCATTATAAAAGAAGGATTGTAAATGCACAAGACAGGTAGCTATAGCTAAACGTACCCTGCCGAACTGGTGTAGCTCACATTGGTGATATTCGTGTGAGAGCCCTGTTTTCGTTAAAGAATATGCCTATTTTATATACTCTGCCTGTAACATATCTGTACAGCCATGATCTGCTTATCCCGCAAATTAGAAATAAACTCCACCTCTATAAAGGTTTTCCGGATGATGTATTGGTAAAATGTCAGCAACAATTATCTCAACCCACTTTGTATTTAAATGACACTTAAGAAGCTTTGGCTGCTGCGGGTCTTTAAAATAGGCCATAAACACTGCTCGGTAGATCTTTTTGTCCATGAAATAAGTGTTAGCACTGTGAGTGTGGTCACAATGTAGAACATACACTCTGATAGATATTACTCCCTGCAGACCACTACAAATACAGATATGTCCTGTGGCTTCAGTCGCGCCTAATAGCCCCTCATGTCGCGCCAGGTTCCTGTGAGTCTCTGCCGCGTTAAACGTCCTTTTTGCTGAAAATGTGCATCTTATTCGCATAATTAGAACAACTGGAAGAGACAAGATTGCATTGCTAGCATACACTGACCACTGGGGGTCATTTGTACATCTGTGTGCGACGGAGTCTGAATCGGTGTAAGAAGTGCTCCGATGCGAGCAGCCGTAGCTTTTCTCCACGCCGAGTCCTGTAGTGGTTCATCGGAGAGTTTGTACGTATGTTATACAAATTCCTGCCTAGCGTCAGTAGTACACTGTGAGCGGCTTTTTGCTGCTTCTACAGTGCAACATAAAGTGCCTATCCATTAGGCGACCTGAAAGTCTGAACATTTAGCGTTCAGACCTTAAAGGTCGCCGAGGTGCGGTGCCCGCACTGAACGTCATTCAGTGAAGGAGCCCGACCTCCTATCACTGAGCATGCCAAACCTGACGAGCGTCGTCAGGTTGAAGGGCATGTTCAGTAGACAGTCGAGGTCGGTCCTGGTCCTTGCCGGCTATCCATTACCCGACTTTGTGAACAATGCGACCAAAACCTCCTGGTTTTGGTCAGATTGCTCACAAAGTGGGGTAATGGATAGGCCCCTTTAGGTTGCGTACACACATATAGATATATCTGTCCAATGGGAAGGAAACTCTGGGCAGTTTTTCCTTCCCACCAGACAGATTGGACAGCTATATGTATAGTTGTGTATGCAGCCTAAGAAGCCAAATGTAAAGTAATATACGGTATGCTACTCGTCTCGCAGCGTCTCAAACATGCCGGGCGTCTCGCGAAGTATGGTATGAAGACGCTCAGGGTATTGAGGACAGATCTGATCATCAAGTAAATGGAATGTATTTTTAGACAAAATGGGGATATTTTTTGAAAATATGCAAATTAGATGTGGTGTATTTCGCTAGATTGCAGTAATACTCTGAGTGTGTAATGATACAATATGACGGATACAGTATTGTTCAGAACTTCACATAAACATAACAATCATTCTTCATAAAGTTACTGTAACTCACCGAGGCCTCTGGTATGCCACAGCCATCGCACCTCGCAACTGACTATTATTTCTACAAGTGTACCTTCACGTCACATAGGACTAGTGTTACTAAGCCTTGGAGAGAGATACAGTGGATGGAGATAAAGGGGGAGATGTACTAAATGCTGGAATGTGATCTATTCCACCCAGGGTAATCCTACGTAGTGCGCCCAAGACGGCTGCCTCATCTGGTACCTTTCGTGGGTGGAATATATAACCCATGGAAGTGATTTCCCAAAATGCTTGAACCAACCCTGCAATATGCTTATTATGCTCTCTAGGTTTCGGCTGATTTTTAATGATCTCCGTGTGGTTTTCTATTTTTTTACAATACCAAATCCTTGTACAATGTACCATGTTTTCTGATGTCTGTAAAGCGACTGAGTCCTACACGAGAAAAGCACTATATAAATAAAATTATTATTATCTTCTAGTGGAGAGTGATAAACTACCAGCCACTCAGCTCCTAACGGTCATGTTACAGGCTGTGTTTGAAAAATGACAGTTGGGAGCTGATTGGTTGGCAGCTTATCACTCTCCAATTTATCACTTTCCAGAGCTTAGTACATCTGCCCCAAAGTACCGACAATTTACCTGTTAATTTTCAAACTCTGCCTGTAAACTGACAGGAGCTGATTGGCTGGTACTTTCTCTCTCTCCATGACTTAGTACATCTGCTCCACAGGCTGCAGGAGTAGGAACACAGTGTTATGTATCTGTGTGTTACTGCAGTTTTTCATGTGAAAGTGGTGACTGCTGGCAGGTACTAATTTGGAATGGAATATATGAAGATCCTGGGAGGTGAAAATCTAGATTTGCCACCACAAGAACTGCGAGGTAAGAACTTCACTATTGCAGCCACTAGAAAGGATAAGTGACAACCCTAACTATTAGAACTGTGAGATGAGAACTTAGATTCTGTCACCACTGGAACTGAGTTTGTCACCTCTAGAAAAGGGAGATGAAAACCTACCTTGTGTCACCACTAGAACAGTGAGGTGAGTACCTAGGTTCAGTCACCACTAGAACTGTGAGGTGAGAACCTAGCTTCTGTCACCATTAGAACCATGAGGTGGGAACCTAGCTTATGCCACCACTAGAACCGTGAGCTTCTGTCACCACTAACATTGTGAGGTGAGAACCTAACTTCTGTCACCATTAGAACCATGAGGTGGGAAACTAGCTTATGCTATCACTAGAACCGTGAGGGGAGAACCTAGCTTCTGCTACCACTATAACTGTGAGGGGAGAACCTAGCTTATGCTACCACTAGAATCGTGAGGGGAGAACCTAGCTTATGCTGCCACTAGAACTGTGAGGGGAGAACCTAGCTTCTGCTACCACTATAACTGTGAGGGGAGAACCTAGCTTCTGCTACCAGTATAACTGTGAGGGGAGAACCTAGATTCTGCTACCACTAGAACTGTGAGGGGAGAACCTAGCTTCTGCTACCACTAGAACTGTGAGGGGAGAACCTAGCTTCTGCTACCACTAGAACAGTGAGGGGAGAACCTAGCTTATGCTACCACTGTAACTGTGAGGGGAGAACCTAGCTTCTGCTACCACTATAACTGTGAGGGGAGAACCTAGCTTATGCTACCACTAGAACTGTGAGGGGAGAACCTAGCTTCTGCTACCAGTATAACTGTGAGGGGAGAACCTAGCTTCTGCTACCACTATAACTGTGAGGGGAGAACCTAGCTTCTGCTACCACTATAACTGTGAGGGGAGAACCTAGCTTATGCTACCACTAGAACCGTGAGGTGAGAACCTAGCTTATGCTACCTCTATAACTGTGAGGGGAGAACCTAGTTTGTGTAACCATTAGAACTGCAAGGGGAGACCCTAGCTTATGCTACCACTATAACTGTGAGGGGAGAACCTAGTTTGTGTAACCATTAGAACTGCAAGGGGAGATCCTAGCTTATGCTACCATTAGCACTGTGCAGTCTGAAGGAAGTGGCTGTGTATGTGCCTTCTCTGAACACTAGGTGAATGTTCATGAGGCATCAGTAATCATCATTACTACCCTTTGTATGCCACCAGCACATTAATGGTAGTGCTGCACATAGGTTTATGCAATGACATCATTCCCTGATTCAGTGGAGCTAACAATCAAAATCAGAATAGAACAAAAAACAAAACATATTGCTACAATGCATTAATGCCAGCCATTAGACCAGTGCGTGCTGGACAATAAAGGCAAATGTATGATATGATATCATAGCAACCAATGTTAATAAATCACTACCATAGATTTTCTGCTTTAGCAACAAACTTAATGACTTGGCTGAAGCTAGGATACACACCAGTGCTCAATAAAATCTATAAAAAAAAAAAACTTGTATCACGTGTACAAAACATTATATTCCCTATATATTGATGCAGACTCAAGAGAAACTCAGCTAAACAATTTCTGAAACATCTAGGGGTAAAATTTACTAAGATTTGTTTTTGATCAATGCGGTGTTTGTTTTTTTTTTTTTAAATAGGAGATTTACTAAGGCCCAAATTGACGTCACATAGCAGGTGAAACAACTTCACACGGTAATACACCATCGGACCAAACATCGTATGGTTAACATTGACAAGAACAGAAATCACTGATTTACTAAGATCGTGTTCGTCAAATCAAACAAAAATACACCAAAATCGCAGCACAATGCACAAAATATATCAACCTGCCTGTACGCAGTGTACTGGCCCAAAGCACTGCACAGATCAGTATGATTTGTGCAAGCTTTGATGTTTAAACGTGTAAATAAAGGGTTAATTTTGTAAACAAAATTTTTTTTTTTTTTTTTATTGCGTTTGTTTCCCTGCTATAGTGTAAGTCCCGTGGCTGGTTTAGCCTGGTGCTGGTTACAGAAAAATAGGGGGAACCCCATGCAGTTTCCCCACTCGATTGTTCAGTACCAGACAGGGCTCAGAGCTCTGGTACTTGACCTGTGCAGTGCTTTGAATCCGCTGCTGACAGTCAGGGAATTCATGTTTTGAATTGAGTCTAGTGTAAATGGGGCAAAAATCTGATCTAGCACACGACAGAAATCGCTGAGTATCACCATTGACTGTAAATAGACCGTAAAATACACTGATTAGTAAATCTGGGTTTTTGACTGTAAAATGTTCCGGTGACATGCGGTGATTTTATTTCAAAGTCAAACGAGATTTTGAGTAAATTTCCTCCCTAATGTTTCTGCTTGGCTCTATTGGCAGTGCCCATTTTGTAACTACTGTGATGTGCCCTGGCAGTTTGGTGCATGCTTACTTGCGCTCTGTACTTCTCTGGGCATCAAAAGATGGGCAGAGCCAAAGGCCAGGCGTCTGTCCAATAGCTCAGCCCACAGGAGCTGCAAAACACAGGTCAAGAGGGAATACTCCAGGACTCCTGCACCGCATAAAGTCACCACTGATCCGCCGTGACCTCACAGAAACCTCCCTGTAGCCACGCATACTTACAGCTTCTGCTGTCCACAGGGAATGCAATTGAGAGATTAGCTGTCCACATCCACAGCCCAGGTGGCAGGAGTTAGACAGCAAATTAGCAGCACATAGTAAGTTCGTGCATTTATCCATGCTAGATTAGATGTCAAATCTAAATATTTAGTGCTGACACATTAGCATATTAATTTACTTGTGACCCTAGTGCTATCTAAGCATCTTTTTTTAATGTGTCCAACACCCTTAAATTAAAAGGGAAAAAAATGGATGTGTAGTTAAAGGGAACTTTTTATATGGCAAATTATGCACTACAGTACAGCATATACCTTGAATTGGGGGCACTACAAAGTGGCATACCGTGAATTGGGGACACTACAGTGCAGCATAACATTAATTGGGGGCACTACAGTGCAGCATACCTTGAATTGTGGGCACTAAAGTGGCATACCGTGAATTGGGGACACTACAGTGTAGCATAACGTTAATTGGGGGCACTACAGTGCGTCATAACATGAATTGTGGGCATTACAATACTTAGAATGCAACATTTATTTATATTAATGTGTAAATAGATAACGGTCTATCCAAAATTTTGCCCTTCAAAATTAAAATGTGCCCTTCTTGGTGGTCAGCGTCCTGGCCCAAAAAATTATTAGGAATAAAAATGAAGGTCAATACTGAGCAACAAGACCTTTTCAGAGGAAGTTCTGCAACAAAACAGAAGAAAAATGTATCTGTTAAATAGTTATAAGAACGTTCTCTTCACTCATAAATACACCCAAAAAAGACATTAGATACAGATTGTAGAGAAAGAAAAATCATAATTTAGAAATCCACGGGGGAGGAATATTTCCTCCTTAATTTGTGTCTGAAATAGGAGAGCAACATACAGTATCTAATACATACCGCAGCTAATTAAGTACATACCAAATGATTGTTATCACTTATCTTGCAGTACATTGGAGAGTAAATTATCTCAGTTCTCCAAGCACTAATGTGGGAGGGATGCAGGGGAAAGGTTATGTGTACAGGGTGCCTGTTCTTTACTTTGATTGCTCAGTGTAAACTGGGTCACCATGTACAAGCTGCTCAGGAGTTGGCACAGGGAGAGTATGCCATCATTAATGAAATATATGGATATCAGATGCAAAATCACTTGTTCCTTATATCGTCTATATTAATGGGTTCTCTGTCACTTGTGCAGGGTCACCCAAACTTTTTTCTTGGAGTGCAGCATTAAGCCACAAAATATCTTCTCACAATTAGCATCACAGGAGTTAGGTAAGGAGTCTTTGCTGTAAAGAACCCTTCTAAAAAATAGACCAAAACTAATAAAAATAACTTAAAATAAATGTATTCTGAATGATTTTAGATTTCAATTTTGTGCACTGTGATGAGATGCATAATATGCCAAACAGCAGTGTGCCCGATTCTGATTATGCCACACAGTAGTGTTTAACTGATATGCTTCATAGCAGTGCCCTCAATTGACAATGTACCTGACAGTAATATAACACACAGGGGGCGATTCAATTGTTTTAGTGCGTCCAATCGCCCGTCACTTTAGACAAAGTGATATTTAATTCCTGTTCTGGGGCAGGGCACCCATGTCCTTATACACAAGATCAGAGCCCCATCCCTCCTGTCCTTATATGCCAGTTGAGAACCCCCCCCCCTCATATTACTTACTGCACTGGTCAGCAGGGTGGACTGGAGGTGAAGCTGTAGAGAGGGCCGGCCTAGCAGTGAAGTCATTGGTCTGCGCCCAGCATTTAGTGTTCTTTCTAGACTGTTTTAGCGGGCGCCATGCCATGCCAGATTTTAAAACGCTAAAATGCACCCTGCTCTAATTTTTGCTGAAGCTGCAGTAGCTTCCTATGGTCGCTTCATCCCTCAGGCAATTTTCATACCTATACACTCTTAATTTGCTTTTAAGCCACTTACAGCTGACAAATGCATTGAGGGTGGAATTAAATTGTTTTTCGTGGCAGTAGCTCCCATCTAAAATTACAGGAGCTATAAAATTGGTTGTACCGCTGGGCACCAGTGCTGCGGGCGCCCATTACTTATCACAGATGTCACTACCAACTGCACCAGGATTAGCAGCTAAACCTGTGCAAACCAAAGGGCGCCTAAAAGCCAGACTTTGACCAGGATTCTGTTCGCCATATTGGGAGGGTACGAGCAGAAACAGCGGGCGCCCAGGGGCACAAACCACTGAACAGCACCAGTCACTTTAGACGGGAACTGCGGCCACAGAAAAATAATTGTAATAGTTTAGGGCCGTGCCCTTTAAAATCAGAGAACCCAGCACAACCAAGCTACCAATCCAATAGATTGTACTGGGCAAAGCAAAAATGCTCACTAAGAGCTACTAAAGAGCAGAAAAGTTTCCATGTATTTTTTACAATTTTCTATAGCATGTGCGGATTGGTCCTCAATGGCGTGCCACTTTTCAATATATCAAGAGTAACCCAATTTTAAAATTATAAAACCGGGCACCCGTACACCCAAGAACCTTGCTGAGGCCACGAATAAACCACTCTACATGGCCTGCTACACTGCAGATAAGGTGAAACCGTTACAAAACACGATTGAAAACGTTCTTCTGTTTCGCTGTTCATAAGGAGTTTAAATGAGAAAAGCAACTTTAAACGTTAAAATATTTTGGGACGATAAAAAGAGGACTGTCCAGGAAAACCATAGCATAAACTGGGCATTACTTCTATATCATAAAATAACCTGTTTACCAGTAAACTGATATTCAAATAAAATCACTTACAAAAAAAAAAAAAGGTACAGTAACTTCGACAATATACAGTCAAGTCTCCCATATCCAAAATGCTTGGGACCAAGGGTATTTTGGATATCGGAATATTCCGTATTTAGGAATATTTGTATGTCATATTGAAATGTCTTAGGAGTAGGGCCCAAATCTAAACACAGAATACATTTATGATTCATATATATACACCTTATACACACAGCCCGAAGGTATTTTATACAATATTTTCAATAATTTTGTGGCTCAAACAAAGTTTGTGTGCATACATGAAATTAATTTGTTTCATTAACACCCTATACACACAGCCTATAGGTAATTTTATACTTTAGTTTTAATAATTTTGTGCCTTAAACAAAGTTTGTGTACACTGAACCATCAAAAAGCAAAAGGTTTCATTATCTCAGTCATGCTAAAAATATTCCGTATTTCGGAATATCCCGTATTTCAAAATATTTGTATATGGGAGACTCAACCTGTATTTTAAAAAAAAAGTAAAAAATAAAAATCAGACACGTAAATTCAGATATTGATTATTTAAAACTGCTAAAGGAACAAAACTTACAACAGAGAAAAAAAAAAAAGTTTAACAAAATTTGCTCTCTAACACATTTAAAAGAGAACCGGATCACATGTACATGCTGCTTATGTAGATAATCTGTTGTCTGTGTAATCACCCCCAATTTTTTTTTTTTACGTACTAAAAACAGTTCTACCAATTTCAAAACAGAGAGAAAAAGATCTGAGCCCTCTGTCACAGTGGTGAGGGCGCATTGTGCCATCTCAGTGAAAGTGACAAAGGGCCCTTGCAGTGCGTGGGTTACAGGTTACTGCTACTGGTTACAACACTTATTGAGTGTAGCCTCTGGGGTCACAGGTCAGTTAGAGGCTGTAACCTCTGAAACCTTTAATATATATATATAAATGTGCTAGTCTCTTATTAACAATGACAGTGCATGTCCAGATAGGACAATGGATTTTAACATGGCTTTAAAATATGAGATATGGTAAGAACTTACCCTTGTTATTTCTATTTCTACGAAGTCCATAGGGTTCCACAGGATACCTTGGGGTATAGGTGTGACGTCAGTCGCAGGGCACCAAAGAGTTAAGCTTTCAGCCTCCCAGGATGCACTAGGTCCCCCTCCTATACCCCGCCCCCGGGCCAAGGCACCTCAGTTAGTTACCAAGCCATAGGCCGGAGGAGGAGAAGGAAGAGAGAGAACAAAGATCTGGACACATACAAGAATCACATTCTCACCAGAGGGAGACGGAAAACCGGTGACCAGAGCAAAGCCCATCTGCAGCACAGGTGCGACAGGGCGGGAGTCCTGTGGAACCCTATGGACTTCGTAGAAATAGAGATAACAAGGGTAAGTTCTTACCATATCTCATATTTTCTACTTCAGGGTCCATAGGGTATCCACAGGATACCTTGGGGATGTCCCAAAGCAGTATCCTTTAAGGGTGGGGACGCTCCTGTGCAGAAAGGAGAATCCGCCGCCCGAAGGAAGCATCCTGAGAGGCGAAGGTGTCAAACCTGTAATACCTCACGAAGGTATGGACAGAAGACCACGTAGCAGCCTTGCAGATCTGAACTGCCGAGGCACCACGTCGAGCTGCCCACGAAGGACCCACAGACCTAGTGGAATGAGCCTTCAGAGAAGGAGGGACCGGTAGGCCTTCATGAAGATAAGCTTCAGAAATAGCCATACGGATCCAGGCTGCCAAAGTTTGCTTTGAAGCAGGCCAACCCTTTTTACAGAAGCCATAGAGGACAACAAAGCGTCCGACTTCCTAAACGAAGAAGTGCGGTCAACATAAGTCCTTAAGGCCCGCACAACATCCAAAGAGGCTTCACCCACGGAAAGACCCGGTGAGTTAAAGGCCGGAACAACTATTTCCTCGTTAACATGAAACTGGGAAACAACTTTGGGAAGAAACTCGGGCCGAGTGCGGAGCACTGCCCTGTTCCCATGAAAAACCAAGAAAGGGGGTCTACAAGAAAGAGCCCCTAACTCAGAAACACGTCTGGCCGAAGCAATGGCCAGAAGGAAAACAGTCTTAGCTGTTAGCCATTTAATATCCACTGAGCCCAGTGGTTCAAACGGCGGTCCTTGGAGAGCCCTCAGGACCACAGCCAAATCCCAAGGCGCCACAGGTGGAACAAAGGGCGACTGAATACGGAGAACACCTTGCATAAAGGTGCGCACATCCGGGATTGTAGCAATCCTACGGTGAAACCAGACAGATAGGGCCGAAACCTGTACCTTCAAAGAAGCAAGGCGAAGCCCATAATCTAGTCCCGCTTGCAGGAAGGCGAGAATCCGAGACCGACGAAACTCCCGCGGTGCATAACCTCTCGGTCGACACCACTGGAAGAACGTATGCCACACGCGATGGTATATCCTCGCAGAAGACGGTTTCTGAGCTCGTAACATGGTACGCACCACAGAGCTGGAAAACCCCCGGGACCTCAGCATGGCCGTCTCAACAGCCACGCCGCCAAAGACAGCCGAGTCAGGTCCGGGTGAAGACAAGGACCCTGAGACAGAAGGTCCGGTCGTAGCGGCAACCGCAGAGGACTGTCCACGGACAGACCCTGAAGGTCTGAGAACCAGTGCCGTCTGGGCCACACGGGAGCTATCAACAGGAGCGTCCCTCCTTCCTGTTTGAATTTCCGGATTACCCGTGGAAGAAGGGAGACCGGAGGGAACAGGTATGCGAACCTGAACGTCCACCGGACGGACAGAGCATCCACCAGAGACGCCCCTTCGTCTCTTGTGCGAGACCCGTACACCGGCAACTTGTTGTTGTGCCGGGACGCCATGAGGTCGATTTCTGGAAGACCCCACCTGTCCACCAGTAGTTGAAAAACGTCCGGGTGCAGGGACCATTCCCCTGGATGAACGTCCTGGCGACTTAGAAAGTCCGCCTCCCAATTTAGCACTCCCGGGATGAAGACCGCTGATATGGCCGGAAGATTGCGCTCCGCCCAAACCAGGATCCGAGAGACCTCTACGAGAGCCGCCCGACTGAGAGTTCCTCCTTGCCTGTTTATGTAGGCCACGGTGGTAGCATTGTCCGACTGGACCTGCACCGGGTGACCCTGGAGAAACCGCTGTGCCTGCAGGAGAGCATTGAAGACCGCACGGAGTTCCAAGATATTTATTGGAAGCTCCGCTTCTGTCGGCGTCCACCTGCCCTGGAACAAGTGTGGACCCGAAACTGCTCCCCAGCACCGAAGACTGGCGTCCGTTGTCAACAGGACCCAATTTGGAACCCAGAACGGACGTCCCTTGTTGAGGTGGGTCGTCTTTAACCACCACGCAAGGGACAGGTGAACCTCCGGGGTGAGCACAATCGTCTGGAACTTCAGAGACTGAGGCAGCCCGTTCCACTTGGACAGGATCAGGTGCTGCAGAGGTCTGGAGTGAAACAGGGCGTATTCCACCATGTCGAACACCGACACCATGGAGCCCAGTAACCTCATCGCCGAGTGTAAGGACACCCGGCGGCTGTGCAGACAACTGCGCACCCTTGACTGTAAAGCAGAGATCTTGTCCTCCGTCACGAAGATCCTTTGCTGTCCCGAGTCCAATAAGGCTCCAAGATGCAGAATCCTCCGAGACGGGATTAGAGTGGACTTCTGCCAGTTGATTAGCCAGCCGTGCCGTTGCAGCAGTGCAATGGTCAGGTCCAAGTGGTGTAACAGGAGCTCTGGAGATCCTGCCACCAATAACAGGTCGTCCAAGTACGGCAACATGCGGACTCCTTGCAGCCGCAGAGAAGCCGTCATGACCGCCATCACCTTGGTGAAAACACGTGGTGCTGTCGCCAGGCCAAAAGGTAACGCCCGAAACTGGAAGTGGTCGCTGCGGATTGCAAACCGAAGGAACTCTTGATGGCGCAAAAGAATAGGGACATGCAGGTAAGCGTCCTGTATGTCCAATGACACCATGTAGTCCCCAGGTTCCAGCGCCAGAATGATGGACCGTAGGGTCTCCATCCGAAACTTCGGGACCCGCAAAGACTTGTTGAGTGCTTTGAGGTTGAGAATCGGACGATATGACCCATTGGGTTTCTGTACCAAAAATAGATTTGAATAGAAACCCTGGCCCCTCTGGGAGAATGGAACAGGCACTACAACTCCAGCCTGGAGCATAGTGTGCAATACCTTCCGCAGCTCCGTAGCCTTGTTCCGGTCTGATGGTAGACCCGTGGTGAAGAATCGAGCCGGGGGTCTGTGCCGGAAGGAGAGGGCATACCCGTGGGAGACCACCTCCAGAACCCAAGTGTCTGTCGTAGTGAACGACCAACACCGGGAGAACTGCAGCAGGCGGCCTCCCACCCTGGGATCCCCCAAGGGGAGACCCGGACCGTCAGGCCGCAGGCTTGTCATCTGGCTTGGGGGCCGGACGTCTGGTACTCCATGCCTGTTTCCGGGGCTTGACCGATTTCTTAGGGCCAGCCTGTCGAGGAAACGACTGTGGTTTGGGCCTGCCCTGGGCCCTAGATGACCGAAAGGACGATGGTCCAGAACCAGAAGGAGCAGCGGCCGACGGGAGACAAGCAGATTTGGCTGCCGCCAGCGTGGCCACAATCTTATCCAGATCCGGACCGAAGAGAACTTCTCCGGTAAACGGCAACGCTTCCAGACCTTTCTTGGAATCTGCGTCCGCCTTCCAGGATCGCAGCCACAAGGTGCGACGAGCAGCTACCGCTGCTGAAGAAATTCTAGACACCAGAGTACTAATGTCTAGAGCCGCCTCGTTGATGTAGGTGGCCGAATCACGGAGATTGCCAATCAACTCCGCCTGTTCGGCCGGACAGTCGGATTCAAAAGAAGCCTCTAATGAATCCGCCCAGCGCTCCATCGCTCTGGCAACCCAGCAAATGGCCATAGCCGGCCGTGCTGCCCCCCCTGCAAGGGAATAAGCGGACTTCAGGCAGATTTCTACCTTGCGGTCCGTAGCATCCTTAAGGGAGGACATGGATGGCATCGGCAATGTGGCACTACGGACAAGACGGGTCACGTGAGAATCCACCTGTGGAGGGGATTCCCACTTAGCAAAATAATTATCCGCGAACGGATAAGCCACCGCCAGGCGTCTCTGCGGCTGGTATCTTTTGCCAGGTTGTTTCCACGCCTCCTCTAAATGGTCCACCAACTGACCCGAAAGAGGAAAGACTGTGGCATCGCCCTTCACATCTTTGAAAAAGGCATATTTAGACTTAGCCGCTGGGGGAACTTCGTCCTCAATCACCAAGGCTGTGCGGACCGCCCGAATAAGTCCAGGAATATATACTTTGGACTTAGCATCAGCGTCCTTAGTATGGAGAGGTTCCTGATCGTAAGGATCCAGAATCTCCCCATCATCAGACGTCCCTTCGTCATCCTCATAAGGAGCGGACAGAGACGCCACCGGCCTTTTATGAGGCCGCATCACAGACTCCCCTTGCAACACATCCGACAAGTGCTGTACAGAACTCGTCAGGGAGTTAACCCACGCTGGCTCCTGAGAACCCGGGAGCGGGGAAATAGGGAGACTGTGGGGTACCACCAATTGTCGTGGGAACCCCTGCATGGGTGACGACACCACAGACTGCTGGGACAAACCCATCGGAGTAAACGCGGGCTGCGGAGCTAACTGGCCCACTAAAGCTGTTAACGCCTAAGCGAAACAAGCCCAGGGCGGCTCCTGTACCGGTGCTGTAACCGTAATAGGCCGCGCCATGGACAAACACTGCCGGCAAAGGCCCTCCGCGCTACCCTCCCCCTCCGCTAACGGTACTTTGCACGTGGTACACTGTAGCCGGAGGGGAAAATCACTTTCAGACATGATGGCACCACGTATGTGACCTCTCTCACCAATTAAGTATTAAATAGGCGAGAGACCACCCTGCAGCACCGCACCGCAAGAGCTTTAGCAGAAAGAACAGGGACAGTAATAAAGCTGACAGTTTAGAGAAGAAAAGTTACAGGCAGCGCTAGCACAGTCACATACAATGCAGAGAAATAACAATTCCTGCACTAACAGCGCTGATCACTCAACTACACAGACACAGGGCCTGGTAGGACACAGCGCTGCATACACAGACCTGAGCCACAGCGGAGGAGAGGTATGCGGGGGGACCCAGACCACGATGCTTCCTTCCAGACTTCCAGCAGCGTTCACCATGCGTTGCAGAGAAGATGGCCGCCGAGGAGCAGAGAGAAGCTGGCCTGGGGGAGGAGCGCTGACACAGGACCAGTCAGCACAGTGCAGAGAGGGCTGTGTGCAGCGGGGGAGGCGCCGGCTGTGAGACAGGGAAGGCGCGCTCCCCTGGCATGCATTTAACCCCTGGGACGCCGCAGCGCTACCGCTCTGCTGAGGTCCGCTGTCCCAGGGGGTAGTGGAAGCGCAGGTTGGTCGCCTGGCTCCACGCTGCAGCCAGTCCCCAGGGAGCCCCCTGCCTGGGGACTTAGGACCATGTGATCAGCGGGGACCCACCGCGGGACCCCGCTGCTTACCTCTGTCCCCCTTGAATCCGGCCATGGTCCGGAGCATCTGGGGTCACCGCTAGCTGTGACCCCAGACGCCCACCAGCATCCCCGGATCAGTACCGGCGTTCTGGTACCGGCGGGGTGTAGGGAAGACAGCATGGACGTCAGGACTGACTGTCCATGCTGTTCATCCAGATGTGCAGCCACAGCTGCATGAAGAAAAAGCTTCAGGGGCTCTTCTAGCCCCCACTCCAACAGGTGCACCCGACTCCGGCCGGGCACCAAACTAAACTGAGGTGCCTTGGCCCGGGGGCGGGGTATAGGAGGGGGACCTAGTGCATCCTGGGAGGCTGAAAGCTTAACTCTTTGGTGCCCTGCGACTGACGTCACACCTATACCCCAAGGTATCCTGTGGATACCCTATGGACCCTGAAGTAGAAATATGTTTTTTGGCACATAAAAGAGTAGGTTCTTTTTGTATTGCCTTGGGATGTCTGCAAACAGGCAAGATATGAAAATCAGGGTTTCTGTTATTTAGAGTCAAGATTAGCGAATGAAATGCAATCAAAGATCACACAATAAATTGATTAGGTTATTCAATATTTTCATTTCATCACTTACAATGATGTCAGTAGATACTATGGGGTACAATGTGTTTAAGTGCGCATGTCTTTGTACTGGATACACTTGTATCCATGCAGGACAGGCAACAACAACTTACCTGGAAGAAATCCGTTTTCTGAGGGTGGGGTGAACCTTTAATCAGGAGCACTGAGGATGAGAAATCATATACCCATCATGGGTTTGTAAGCTCCCCCATGAGCTGGACCCACCCTACGCTTTGTCGTCATGTGTGCATTCATTTTGTCAACATTGTATGCCCTCATTTTTTAGGTCTTATTTTACTCTGATTAAGCTGCAGTGATTACGTAGAGAAATGCGTAAAGGATTGTTAATGAGCTGTCATCACTTTCATCCCTTCATTGGCAAAAAGTTTGAGCAAGACTTCTGTGACTGGGACCTTGTTTTAAGAACTACTATTCAGATGTTCATGCAAATCTGCAGCTGTCAATTAGTGGCTGCTACAGGAACAAGCACCTGCTAATTTGTATACAGACTGCCCATAAGGTAGGACAGGGGTAAGCAACCTGTGGGACTTCAGCTGCTGTGGAAACTTTACATCCCAGCACTCACTGACACATTTGAAGCCTGCCCCCCCCCCCCCTCTCCAAAAAACCCCCCCAAAAACTATAAATCTGACTTTAGCAATAAAGAAACCAGCGTCTACAGTATCTGTCTGGTTCATTGAAACAATTGTGAATTTAGCTTGATTACATGTAAGGTTATTCCGCTTGTGATTATTGTTGGGCCCCATTTAAACAATAGAAATATATTGAAGATTATTTGCCTAATTGTTGCTGTTCTTTTTTTTTCCTGTAAATGGTAAATTGTGATTTGCTCTGACATTTTTATTCTCAATATTGATTCTGTCTTAATAAATGTATTATTAGCTACTATATATAATATACAGTTAGTCTGTTTTCCCCACTCTCTGGCATTGTGCACCCAAATGTACATTATAAACCAACAATCATTTCTAATAGCAGGAGACTATTTATTATTACCTCATATCTGTCACATCAGTCCGATGTGTATGTTTCGAGGACCGGAAAATACCCACGTAAAACTGGGAACACATACAAACTCAGATAAGACCTTAGTAGGAATGGAAATCATAACCCCAGCACTGTGAGGCAGCTAAGTCCCATGTTTTCACCCACAGAACAATATTCCATGTACAATCTTGTCTGTAGTACAGCTTAAGAAAAAAAAAAAAATTCTATTGCAATGTTCTAAGAACTGCCAAATGTAAAAAGATAGACCTCGGCTAAACGGAAATAAAATGGTTGATGTATAACAATGTTGGCAAAATGCTATGAGAGTTTCCCCCGATGCACAGATTCTCTCACACATGCTGTAACCCCAGTGAGATCTAGAACGTCACTGACATGACTGACATTGCAGCTATCATAGCACCAGCATTACCACACGTAGCAGACATGTGCCACAACGCCTGCATTACTCTAATCACAGAGTCTCCGACTGTACTTTATTTCTCAGATGAATGTGCAAGATAAAAGAAAGGAGAAATTCCATTAGAGAGGGCAGGAAACAGCAGTAAATTGAAAGAAAACTTACACAAACAACAGAAATGGAAGTCAGTTAGCAGCAATGACTATAGCTGGCCATACACGGTGCGATACAGTATGCACCATAGGGGATCCGAAATCCGACATAGCGGGCGGTCTTCACACACGGTGCGATCGGGTGGCCGACCACCCGATATATCCCGGCTACCCCACCCGCATTGCGGTGCATGGGATGGCACATCGCATCCCCAGATCGATTGAACCTGCAGTAAGTTCTGTGGGGTGCGATGTATGACCCCACGGGTGCGTGCTCTGTCAGATAGCATGAACACACACAAGGTACTGTAGTGCAGCCAAATTGTACAAATCCATCGGATCGGCTGCTTTATAGCACCGTGTATGGGCACCTTAAGATACTTTAAAACGTAAACTTTACAGGTTAAATATTTTGCGATATATAAACTGGATGCAAATAATTTCGGTCTCATTAACACATCTAACTATGGAAAAATGAGTAAAAAGACATGAAAACAAATGAATACTTTAGGTACATTTAATGTAATCCCCTCGTGGTGTACTTTTGCCAATAAAATCCATAGTACTAGTCGCAAGCGTTAATGTATGAAAAATAGGGAATGCTCTCCTCTTTAAACAAGTCAATAACATTTTTTTAATCTAATTTTTACAGCGTTTTGCCAAGGTTAGTTAGCAGCCGAATTAACATTGTTCAACCATCACCAGCAGCCTGACGCCACTAGGATGCCAACAGAGTGCCGCCCTCTGTTAAAATCTTCTAGCCACTTAAACTTAATATTTTTACTGCATTTTTCTTTACCTTTTTCTATATATATATATATATATATATATATATATATATATAAAATGTTTTTTCTACAACATTTTCCTGTCTTTAGCAAGCTGTTAAAGACAGGAAAATACTAAATAAAGACCAGAAAAATTAAAAAAAATCACGTAAACAGAAAAAGGTTAGATACAAATTTTGCGTTTAACTGGTTACAAGTTTTTAGCAGAGGATAGCACTTTGGCGACATCCTAGTGGTGTCAAACGACTGGCCGGAGTTGCTGGCTGGCAACTCTCTGCAATATCCTCCTCTGTCCAATTCCACACCAGCGACAGTCGCTCATGGATGGAAGGACCACCTAACTAATGCGCACCAGTGACTGTCGCTCATGAAAGCGAGGACCACCTACTGAATCAGCACCATGAAAGAAAGGAGGACCTAGCCTCGGGTATCTACATCGCAAGGCCCTGGCTGCCAACAAGTGACGCATTAAATGTTTAGCATTCAGAACAGGGGACATACGTGTACAGCAGGGATATGTTGAGCTACGTTTGCATAAAAGTTGATATTCTGGATTGTGCCTGTTCAAGCAGTATTGAACCACTACACATTAAAAGTATTGCCTGGATAAATCAAAGCACCATTATAAGCATGCACATTATTATGGAGAAAACCATTTGCAAAACTGTCCCCCTACCTTTCTGCATTGAACCTCCTACAAATTGTTCCATGAACTAGCAATATCAATGTTATCTCGTGATCATTCAGGGCCAATCATAAGCCAAAGTAATAAGATGACAGACATCATACGGTTTATAGATAGCAGACGTCTGCGATCATATGGGACATTTACACAATATCTTTCAGCAGCTTGCACAGCTTAATGAGCTTCAGGCCGACAGGAATAGCAAATCTAGAAAAAGTACAGTAAATTAGCTGTGGTAACAAAAGTAAAATTTAAACCCAAAGTTAATATAAAATTCACTTTAACATTATAGATGGTAAAAAAAATTAAAAAAGTGCTACAAGCTGGTCGATAGAAAACACCCAGTCTTTCTTATTTATTGGGATAATAATAAAATATAAAGTACCTTTACAGCAGCAATTAAACATGTATTAATTTTAATATATGGCTTCGATTCATTTAATTTCAGGTAATGAAAAGGCAGAATATTTACAATCAAATAAAATGGAATTAAGGGTTATTAAAATCACTTGAACATTTCTCTCTTTGGCACATTTCAAAAGGTTAGACAAAAGTTTCACCTTTGGAATATGAAGATATTATAAATTCAGTTTTTTTGTTTTACTCGTACAAAACCCCAGAACTTTTGGGAAGAAACAAAAGAACATATTGCAAGTGAACAGGAAAGTTATTTTAATGAATAATTATGATAAATAAAAATGAGAAGAGCAGGAAGGGAAAATGACTCATGCATCATTATAATGAGAGCTTTCATTTAAGATGATCAAATTGACAAAATTCATAGCCAGGAGCCTTTTTATTTAGCTTTATTACACAAATGTCAGTGCAGTCATTACATGCCCAATCGGTTTAATTTTCCTCTTTGATAAGAGCTGGGATTGTGATAATTTGGGTTTAAGGATAATATGTAACTGGAGACTTTGGAAGAAATCATAATGGAATTCAATTGTCCAGACATAATAGGCAATATTTTCACATTTACTGATGTTCTCTAGGAACATTGGCCATGTAGGAAAACAATCCTCCAGTGCAATACAGAGGAACTTTCCCCTAATTTACAGAGATTACCAACTTTTTATTCTATTCACTTGTACGTAAAATGCTGAGTAATAGCCAGGATAATTGCAGGATTATTTTAAGAGTCAAACATGAGCCGTGTATTGGTTTAACCAGCAAGAAACACTTGTACAAGGTACAATGATTTCTCTATGAGGTTGCTCACTTAAGACATCAGTGATAACATCTGTATATCTGACATAGTCAATATCATATTGTGTGTATTATCTATATACATAAAACAAATCATTATTACAATCGAAAGTGGTCTTTTCTTGACTACAGATGTATCAATAAGAAACAAAAATACCCAAGCAGACAATTCTGTGCGTTTATACTTGGCCATACATGATACAATATGGTCACCGCAATTTGCTTGTTTTTTGACAAAATTGACCCAACATTGCCAATTGCAAGGATTACAATCTTTTAAGCTGCATACACACACGATTTAGCAAATGAACGATTTTCGTAAATGATTTTCGTTAATTTTTTCAAGGGAAAAATGAACGAAAATAGTTTACTAAAATCATTCATTTACTAAATGTAATGAATGATTTTTTTAAATTTTTTGTTTAACTACAAACGATTTTTGCATATTCCCTTACTGAAAATCGTTGAGTTGGTCAGTCTGAATGAACTACAAACATGAATGCGCATGAACGATAATCGTTCATTGTTTTAACTCAGAAAGTGAACGATTTTTTCAACGACTGAACGATCGTTATCAATAATCATTAAAAAAAATGGTTGAGTGTGTATACACCTTTAGACCTGCTTCCTTAAGTCATGAGGAAAACTGCCTAGTAAGTGTGGCACTCCGACACGCTAATATAGCCAGGATACATGGGCATCCTACCCACTGCACAATATCTACACACTGTCAATTTAACCACAGATTATCAAACTTGTACAGCCTGTTACAGTTGCGCACAACTGTGTTACAGACTGCATAAAGCTTGCTAAAAATGTATATACAATATATATATGTAAAAAGCAATAGTCTCACATACTCTTGATAAGGATAAGTATTATTGTGGGAGAACAGTTGGCACTGATTGGTTCTTGAAATCTTTGCACACAAGTTAGCATTCATATGAAACTTGAATATATATTTGTGGATAATAAAATAAAAAATAAAAAAGTGCAAATTGCAGTGTTGCACGTAGCAAATAATAAAGTGGACACAAATGAAAAATTCTGCGGCATGTTTGTTTTATACAGGTTGAGTCTCCCATATCCAAAATACTTGGGACCAGGGATATTTTGGATATCGGATTATTCGCATACCATAATGAAATATCTTGGGAATGGGACTAAGCACATGCATTTATGTTTTATATACACCTTATACACACAGCCTGAAGGTAATTTTATGCAATATTTTTAATGATTTTGTGCCTTAAACGAAGTTTGTGTACACTGAACGATCAAAAAGCAATAGGATTCACTATCTCAGTCATGCTAAACAAATTCCGTATTTCGGAATATTTGGATATGTGAGACTCAAGTGCAATAAAACATTTGATACTGGAACAGTTCAAGTGAAATAATAAAACAAAAATAAAACAAAAACAAAAAAACTTTCGCTTGGCCACTTGTTGGGAAATGTAGCGATTGTGGGGATAATGCCAAAAAGGTAAGAAAAGGAAGACGGGGAAAAAAACAAAACAAAATACATTGGTGCGGAAACAGGCCTCAGAGATCAAACTGCAGGGAAAAAAATAAATAAATAAATAAATAAAATTAGATACAAATTCAAGCTTTAGACTGTGGTCAATTGAGGTCTAGACAAAACCCTGTGTTTGTTCACGGAGGAGTCTCCAGGCTGCTCCAAGTTTGAAAAGGTAATTGAAGTCAGTCTATAATTACTGGATTAGACACAGATGGGCTCTGTACATTTCAAGGGGGGAGAGAACTGTTTTGATTCATTTTATGATTGCATGTAAGGTCAGACTTTTCAAAATGCACTTTCATCTGTTAAATGGTTTCCCAAGCTCCCTGGGGTATCTCTGTAAAAACAGTGATGTTTTAAGCAATTTGGGTCTATCAGATCCTGTCTTTGAATGTAATATGCTTGCCAATTTTCTGGTATTATAAATGGGCACGTAGGTTAATTGTTACATCTTTCCAAAGTCCAGTTTATTTGTAAACATTTTTTTTTTGTATAGTATGTTAATTTACAAAATGTATTTAACCAAAATAATGTACAAGGTCAGTAACAGCAGATTTTCATATCAACATGCTACAGTTGTACTTTATTATATTTTATATACTTTTTTTTTCATTAATACCTTAGTGACAATTGTATTTTAGTAAACATTTTACCACTTCAAAAATAAAGTAACTTCTATCTAGCAAGTAAAAAAAACCCTACAAATAATTTTCATAAACAATAACTTAAATTAAAAATATACAGGTCACATATCTAAAATAAAATAAACAATAATTCAAAAATTAAGCACAAATGAACAAATAAAATCATTGGCTGAGACCACTAGAGGGCATATGCAGCTAGAAAAGGAGGTGATTATTTCCAAGAACAATGCAAAGGGAATTATTGATCTATAAAAATTCTATGACGCTCCTCCTTACTTTAATCATTATGCAAAATAGAAAACATTAGCAGAGCTTATAAAGTAAATTATAGGTTATCCCAAAAAATGTAAAAATACACTGAAAATATTGTAAAAAAAAAAAAGGAGTATAAAGCTATTATCAAAGAAGTTCATAAAAATATATGCATAACGCAAATTGTATGAATCAATCTGAATCTTTTCTCTTTCTTTGAAAAATGCCTTTGATCTTCCCATATAATATACTTACAGGCACAAGAATAATCAAGGTAATGTACTCAGCCAAACTGCTGCGTTGAACAGTTTTGTTGGATCACTTGTAACTACATCTTAATTGTACTGTGGAAGGATCTTTTTAAAACCATAGCATAGCATTCTCTTTACAAGTACTAGGATAGTCAACCCTTGTTGTTATTCCACAAAAATCCTCCTTTTACGACTGTGATTATTCAAACCAGGTTATCACAACTCCGAGGAAGATTGGAGAGGATGAGCAATATTCTGAGCTGCATATTAATTAAGAATGTATATATTTGGGTGAACACCTTTGATAATAGCGCCATACACTGGAGATTATATATTTTTGTATTTACTTTTTTTTTTTTTTAGTGTTGGATGAACAAACCAAGATTCACCAGTTTGCAACCCTTTGCTTGTTTTTCCTATACTGATTATTTGTTTACAAAAACAACTATTATATCAATGGGTAAAGTACAGTTGAGAAGGGGTGAGGGTGACCCGGCATTACATCTCACGAGCAGGGACCGCCATCCTCTTGCTTCTCACCCTGCACCATGTTTCCAGTGACTGCTGGAAACAGCAGTCACTTCTGTCTGCCCTTCCCAGAAGGACATCTCTGACCGCTTCTGTTACTTACCATCTCTCATTTTGTTGTAGAATTATTTGATTTTTGCCCCTGTATGGCCTGTTTTATCCTTTTTTATATTGTATTGCTTGTTTATTCTATTGCATCTCTCCATGTACCTCGCTACGTACATTTGGAGGCACCTTATAAGTATAAAATATGTATTTATTACAATGGCAGCAGTTAAGACTTATTTAATTCTAGAGCTGCTTCCTTTAAAAACTGCTATTATAGGGAGGTGCTGTGTACCTACACAAATTTACAACAAATGCTCACCATAATGCCGGGCAGCACAGACGGTGTAATGGTTAGCGTTACTGCCTCACAGCACTGAGGTCATGGGTTCAATTCCCACCACGGCCCTACCTGTGTGGAGTTTGTATACTCTCCCTGTGCTTGCGTGGGTTTCCTCCGGGTGCTCCGGTTTCCTCCCACACTCCAAAAATATACTGCTAGGTTAATTGGCTCTCAACACAAATTAACCCTAGTGTGTATGTGTGTGTACATGTGATAGGGAACATAGATTGTAAGCTCCACTGGGGCAGGGACTGATGTGAATGGCCAAATATTCTCTGTAAAGCGCTGCGGAATATGTGTGCGCTATATAAATAACTGATAATAAATAAATAAAAAAATAAAAATAAAATAAGAATGGTTTGTCATTTCTTTATCATCAACAGTGCGCTAGGGAAAGAGAGGCAACAAAATCAGCATACAAAAAGGCTAAAAACAACTCCCACACACAGCTTTGAAGAGACACACCTTGATGGATTAAAATAAATAAATCAAACAGCAGCCCCTGGAGGCGTACACACTAATTAGTGAGATTCTGCTTCCACAACCAATAAGGTTTTACATCTATTCTCCAAAGATTAGTCTCTGTTGGGATCAAACACAAAAGAAAGTTATCATGACGACACAGTTGATAGGTGTGTTATCTACAGTAATTAAGTAAAACTATTCATTGTGGGAAATTTATGAAGAGCAGTGCACAGGAGGAAGGTGGTATTGCTCGTGGCAGCTACACAGGTGTTTGCGTTTATTTTCTAAAGTTCATTCTAAAAAAAAAAAAAATGAAAAAATTGTAACCGTTAAGGTGGGTACACACTATAGCAATATCTGCAGATCGAGTCGATCATACACACTGAACGGCCATCATCTGTATCTGGGTGAGGTTCCCGGCGGCATGTTCCAGCGAGCTGGGCGTGTGTTCCGTGCCCCCCTCCCCGCGGCTACCGCTGTGTCTGTGTATGGGCGGTCATACACACTTGCTGATGGACAGATGTCTGCAGACATATCTGTCCATTGGCTGTGCGGCACAGCCAATGCGATATGTCGGTGAACGACTACGTTCACCGACATATCGCGGCGGGTACACACTGGCTGACGGGCAGCAGATATATTGGCCGATCAATTGATCGGCCAATATATCTGTCAGTGTGTACCCAGCATTACTGAGTTACATTAAATTATTTGTTGTGCAAGATCCTATATAAAGTTCTCCATTGTTGTAGGAGAGAAGATTGATATCTAATATTTGTCCACTTAGTATGTAATGCTGGGTACACACTGACCGATATATTGGCCGATCAATTGATCGGCCAATATATCTGCTGCACGTGAGCCAGTGTGTGCCAGCGATATGTCTGTGAACGGCATCGTTCACAAACATATCGCATTGGCTGCGCTGCACAGCCGCTGGACAGATATGTCGGCAGACATATCTGTCCATCAGCAGGTGAGTACGGGCGGTCTGCAGACTGCCAGCACGCACACGCACGCACACACACACACACACAGTGGCAGCCACGAGGAGGGGGATGGGACATGCCCCTGCCCGACCTCCGGGACCCGCTGCAGCATGCAGATGATTGTTGTTCAGTGTGTAAGAACGACCATCATCTGCTGATATATTGCTTAGGTATGTACTCACCTTTAGTCAACTTGTATTTGTTTTTTGTTTTTAAACACTATGTATATTAAGCGGAGTAGCCATTGCGAACCCCCCCCCCCCCCCATGGGAGGAGCCACACATGTAGAACACCATTTGCCTACACTGGGGTTGAGGCTGCTGTGAGTACAGTAACAAACATGACATATGATCAAAATGAAGCACAGTTTCAAACTAAATAACGATTAATAGTGTTAAAACGTAATAAAAATGAACAGGAACACCCATGAATGCCTGAATCTCCTCCCAGCTGATCACTGCCTTCCACTCTCGCCTCCAAGATTTGCCCACACTGCTCCTCACCTCTGGAACTCTCTCTGTTCCAATCAGACTCCCCACCTCTCTGCAAAATTTCAAACGGCCTCTCAAGGCCCACCTCTCCATCAAAAGCCTTCCAGCTCTCATGCTCCTTGCTCACTGTCTCTTTACTATGCGTCACCCCTGTCTACCTGGCCCCTCCTTTAGACTGTAAGCACTCAAGCTTGTGTTTTTGTAAGGTGCTGTGGAGCCCATGTGGCACCATATAAAAGGATAATAATAAAATAGGTTTGATAAATACTTTATTAAATACTGCTGCCTTATGCATTTAACCTCTAAAAGATGGACACAGCTTTTCAGACATTCTATTCCCTAGATAAAGCAGTGAGGTCCATCTGATAGATTAGACCCATTGAGGCGCTCTCTGCCCATTAGCAGTAGTAAAGGTTTTAGAGTGCATTAATGGGCCATTTTATTTTTACTAAAGAGCTAAAAATTGACCCTTTATTGAGGCAGATTTGCACAAAACTGAAAATCACACAGTTGATTAACCACAAACTCGGCTTAGGTTTCCAGGGGCTTAATATACATTTCTTGACCATGCAAATGCTATAATCCCCGCAAAGATCAATTTAATGAGCCTTGTGACCTGTGAGAATTAGAGGGGTAAAAATACAAGCTGGATGCCATTATTTCAGTAGCAAAAACATGACTGACTCCCAGATAAAACAGAGGAGTCCTGGCATTTCAAAGGCTCCACAGGGCCAAGGAAAATAATCTAATTGCTAAAACAGAGCTCAAATTACTGACAAATTGACTCGTTCAGTGCTGGATACAAGAGCAGGCAAAGCAAAGGTAACCCAATGTATTCGCTTTCAATTATTAATTGTTTTGCATGTGTTGTGTACACAAGACAGCAGGTCCAAAACAAGTGCAGGATGAGAAACTGCGTAAGATTAAAGAGCCTTGCCAGCAGGCTTAGGGCTCGATCCAATCAGATGCGATGACTCGCGCACGAGAGTACATCGCGACAGTGGCCATGCTTGACAGCCACCCGGATTCGCCCGAAAGTGCTCGCTGCAAATTCAGGCGAATTCAGTGGTGAATTGGGCTGCAAAGGGTGCAATGTGATGAGCCGTTGCCGGCGTTTTAACGCCATTGTAACGGCACCCATCGCACCTAATTGGATCGTGCCCTTAGAGTCAAGTCAAGGCAAATGTATCAAAACCTTAATGCAGGTTAAATGGGTTTGCAGATTTGTGCAGATTCACTGCTAGTTAGGAACAAGAGGTACATGGGGGCTTAGGAATCAGGTGTTGTACAAAGGTGTACACAGATCGAGAGGGACAGCTGTACAAGAATTGCTTTGAAGAAGTGCACTGTGTTGATTTGTATAGGAGGGGTGGGGGCATTATGTCACTGCAGCTCAAATGCCTGCATCCACGACTTTATGCTGTCAAATCCCTTAAGAGTACTTTCCGATGAAAAAGTCATACTGTGGTGTATTACAATGGATTGGTGATGAGCAGCGCCATGAGTCACATTTCATGAAATAGATGTGTTATGCCAGTGGTTCCCAAACTTTTTTGAATCATGGCATTGTTTTTCACGACACCCCTAAGCCAAAAGTTTCTTACTGAGAAATTTTTAAAAAAGTGATTACGTAAATTACCTGTCATCCTTAGGGTCAGTTATGTGGTGTTGGACAGGTTTGCGCTTCTGTTTGTCCACATTTTTACATTTATTGAACATAAATAATTTTATATGGTGCTGAACCACCAACCCTAGCAAGTGTCCAGAGGCACCCCAGGACGCCACGGCACACAGTTTTGGAACCACTGTGTTATGCAATAGCTGAGTAATACTGTTAAATAAAAATAGGAGCTTTCAATGAATAAACAACAAATTTAAACTAGTGGTATCACGATCTGCATTAGACGCTACAAATGAATACAAATAAATGATCAACACATTCTTACAAAGATGTCCTGAAAAAATAAAAAATAAAGCTACTAAACCTCGACAATCCTCCTGAGAGTTTTCTACACTTGGTTGCTTTAGGTAACTACCACTATGCCACTACTACCTTGAACTGTCCGACTAACCCTGCAGCACATCATACTATAGGCAGCCTTGTGACAAGGTGACAACAGGGAGCCCGTTTAAGTTGGCTAGTGCGTCCACGTTTATAATGGACAATGCAAGTGGTCATTCACTGTCACATTCATTGCACACAATGCAGCAATACCATTGCAGACCACCGTTCACCCACCAGGACTGTATGGTGATAAACGATACGCAGCCAGAAAACTGCTAATGGGATACACAGAAGTGTCTACCTTCCCATCCTCACCACTCCCCATTAAAAAAAAAAAAAAAAAGAAAGTATTTAGGGTCAAAACAATAAAATGTAAAAAATAAAATAAAAATAAAAAACACACTTTGACACAAATATTACAGATATTACTTTATGATGGAATCCTCATTCAAAAGGCCAACATGCCCAACAGATGGAAACCACACACGAGTCAAACACCACCATTGACAAGTATTAAAAATGACTTTCCGAATGATACCACCCACCTGGAGTCCTTGTGATCTTCTAACACTTACGTCCCAAAAAAATATAGAGATAGGAACCTTAAGCGGTGCATTTTGAAAAAAACGTCCTTTGTAACTGACTGACAGGCCACAACAGGGTGATAATGGTTTGCAATTGGTGCTCTGGCACATAAGCTTTCAATTAATGGATCGCAGTGAAAAAGCAGACAGCAAAGCGGAGATACCATTACGGCTGCACACAACTCGCATGTACTCGCAGCCTACACAACAAATGACAGGCACAACAAAGTGTTGTGGAACCTTTATTGGCTCTGTGTGGTGGCGACAATTCATGCAGACGTACTACAGGTAAAAAGCAGAAAACAAATAAAAAATTTTTTAAAAGATGCGAGAAGAGTGTAAGCTGCTATCCCCTTTACATTAAGTGAGAGTTTCACAGAGCACAATTATGCGAGTTACACAGAGTGTAGGCAGCAGTAGCAAAAAAAAATAATTATATATAGATATCATTAATGAGATCGGATTCAGTATGATTAACCGCCAGCCGCATGGTTCAAATCCCGACAGCGGTATCCCGGCAGCAGTGAAAATCCTGATCGTCCCCAGGTAACTATTTCCTAACCTATTCTACCTCCTAACGCTAACCCTCCCTTAGGGGTGCCTAACCCTTACCTCCCCCCCCCCCCCCCTTCCCCACCACCTAAACCCAAATCCCCCCGGGGGGGTGCCTAACCCTAACCCTCCCTTCCTCTAGCCTAACCCTAACCTCCCAGGGGGGTGCCTAACCCTAAGTCCCCCCCCGGGATTAGACAGTCGGAAAGCAGATGGTCGGGATACCGTCCGTTGGCTTCCCAGTGAGATCATATTTCTACATAACACTGGTAATAACTGATCATGTGACCACAATAATGGTGCTGCAGTCATTCCCAAACACTGCATCACACAAGCGACCCAGACAATGCGTCATTCACCCTAAAAACGGAAGATGTTGGGAGGTTAAAATTTACCTGTCAGCCTTACCCTGACACTTCAGTTTGTAATGGTGCCTACACACGGTCAGATTTTGTGTCAGATCTGAACGATAACGATTTTAAAAATCGTCATATCTGAAAGAAAATCTGACATGTGAGCCTGCAACGATGAACGATGCACGTTCCCGCATGTCATAACGATATCTGACATCTGATGTGTTTGCAGTCAGATTTGGACCATTACACTAATTTTAATACTGTCTGAAACTGTTCAATCTTTCAAATAGTTTGTAAAATCATTCAATAGTTCTTCTGATAGATCTGACAGTGTGTATGCACCATAAGACAAGTGCCTGGGGGTGCTACTAATGTAGGACAAAAAGCTTAAATGTTAAAGCATGGCATATAATTTATGCTTGCTGTGATGTCAATGACTCAACCCATGTGCGTGAATTCCCCATTTATCAAGCTTTACCATTTAATATACATGAGTTAGGAAGTATAAATGAAATATATTGTGCAACATGCTGTACAGACATATATTACATTCTGTGACAGCTCCTGTACAGGCAGCACGTACACAGCCATTATGAAGAAACATATTTGCTCTTAGGCTTTCTGTAGAAAGACAATGGGGCTGATACAGAGTTGTAATCAAGACTAATGGACTTTGCCATTGCTAGCACTGAGCATGCACAGCAGCCAAGCTGACGTAACTATGGGCCATCCCGAGTTGTACGGAACGCTGTCGAATATCCACTTGCGGCTGAAGGGGGTAATGGGTGGCAAGGCGGCATTTGCACACAGGCTAAAGGCACACATCCACTAGACAACAGGCAAAACACTGCACGAGTAGGATATTGTAATTGTGCAGTCATTTGTCAGTCTGATGTGCCTACACTGGACGAGCAGTCGTTCAGTGTAGGCACATCAATCATTTGCAAACATGCTGAACCTGCCGATATCGTCAGGTTGTACAACATATTTGTACGATTATAGATGTCTGAACGACCAGCGGGACCGCGTATCGCTGGCCATTTAAGATATTTTTCTAAACGATTTACAAACTATTATTGAACGGTAACGATATAGTTATCGTTCAATTCAATAGTCTAGTGGATTTGTGCCTTATGCGGTGTACACATGGTACAATGGCAACGATCAGATATTGATCAGGCAATCGTTGTCCGATCGTTCTGCATGTGTTGGATGTTGATCCAACACATGCAGTAACCACTTAACGAACAGAACGACCCACGAACGTCCCTATAGTAAGCAGGCTAACCTGGTTGATATCGTCCAGGTCTGACTGCTTGCACAGACGACGGTAGTTGGCCGATAACGACCATGCATGGCCGCGCATCGACCATCGTATGGTTGTTTGCAGGTGCCAAAAACTGTAAGATTTTAATGATAGGATTGTTAAAATCTGACAGTTTATCGTACTGTGTGTACGCAGCATTATGGTGCATACATACGGTTAGAATTGCTAGATCATCGTTATCGTTGAACGATAATGATGAACGATTTCTCAATGATATGAACTATTTTATCAACGTTGAACGATTTCTGACATTATTTAAAATTAATGAAATTGTCCAAATCTTACTGCAAACACAGCCGATGTCAGATATAGTTATCTGACATGCGGGAACGCGCATCGGTCGATGCATGCCCTACATGTCAACGATATGTACGATTTTTACAATAGTTATCGTTCATATCTTTAAGAAAATCTGACCGTGTGTATGCAGCATTAAGTAGAGTGAGGACGTGTTATTGGAATAGCAGGCTGTGCATACACAGAGATCTGTCTGATTTATTGGGCATCAGGTATAGAGCTGGTGGAAGTGCGCGCTAATAATGATGATGGCTGTGCCCCTGCATACAGGCAAATACCCACATTTAGTTTTACAGTGTGGGTGTGTCACTGCGGCCGACTTGCAGGAAACTCTGCATTAGTCCCCAATATGTCCGTTCTAACAAATTCCTTCATTATCAGACTGCAATATTCTTACTATGTTGGACAAGTTTAATATATTATAAAACTCCGTTATTTTAGGTATTTTAATTATCTGAATTCACATGCCTTCTTTGCTATATATTAATGATTATTAGTGGATTATTTGCACTATAATGAATTTGTCTTTTGAATAAGTACATATACACCGATACAATACTTGTTCTACCATTATGCAAACCCAGACTGTTGTATATGGAGCCAAAAACACTAAATTACTGACATTTAGGGGTCTATGTACTAAACCTCGGGGAGAGAAAGTGGACCAAGATAAAGTATCAACCAATCAGCTCCTGTCATTTTTCAAACACAGCCTGTAAAGTGACAGTTAGGAGCCGAGTGGTTGGTACTTTCTCTCTCTCCACGGCTTAGTACATACCACTCACTCATCTAGTTCTTTTAATGTCCTGCAAATCCCAGAGTTCCGACTGCTGGTCATTCCTCCCAAGTGTGGTTCTGGGATAGGTTACAGCCAAGAATTACACTTCGGAGTCAGTTTAATTAGGCCCAATGCCCACGGTGAGGGTGTTAGAACAACATTGCCACAAAATGTCCCTAAATCATACGCTAGGTTGCAGCCCCATGTTTTAGTGAGGCGCCGCGCCCTGTCCTATTTCTAAAGGACAAAAAGCCCCCTGCCCTCCGGCGCGGCACCCTGCTGAAGCAGCCTGCGGGTGCCGTCCCAACCCACGGTGACCAGTGTCCTGCGGGTGGGGAAAACTGTGGTGTAGCGCATGTGCCCAGCATCCATTCACACTGACAGCAGCGCTTGCGGGCAGTCCGGCATGTCCATAAGTGCCGGGCACGCCCCCAAGAGTGACAAAAAGGGGAAGCATCCTAAAACCACACCCCTTGTCCTTGGCCACGACCTTTTCGGGCGCACGGACCCAGATGTTCCCTTCCTCTAGGTCCAGTGCCCTGCCCGCAGCTGGACCTAGAGTGAACACTAAGATGTGAGTATTAAAATGTAAAATGTCATAGCTACTTTATGTACAGTTGATGTGTGCACTGTGCACATTGTGCCAGCCCCAGATACATAATATTAAAGACAGATCAGATGACATATTAAAAGTAAAACTCCCAAAAAGTTCTTTGGATACTATCTTAAATGCAACATGTTCATTTTGACTTTCAATAAGCCTTTCAATTTTTATTTTTTTTTAAAGGTTTTATAAAGCCAGAAGTGGATGATAAAATTATTTTAGGTTTTATGTTAGTTATAAGATAAACAAAAACGCCTCCATATTTAATACATTTGGTAACAGAAATGGCTTGTGTTCAAAATCTAATTTTCATTTAATGTATGTATAAGTATTCTACAACTAGATACAGAAACCACCAATCCAACAGCTGCACTGACTGCTTCCCTTGGTTAAGAGTATAACCTTACTTCCTTGTCCAGGCCATGTTGGGACGGTAATGTCTAAATCCCCTTCACGGAGCGGACCCGGACGTCATCAGCCAGTGTCCAGCGCCATTCCTTACCATCCAAGTGGGCATAGAGGGGGATTATAAACTTGTGGCTAGCATAGCGAGCCACCACGCCCGAAGCGTGGCAAGCGCAGCGAGCCCGCAAGAGGACAACTTTCTTCTTTAGGTGGGGACAACTTTCTTCTTTAGGTGACCTTAATGGGCATGGAACTGCACTTCCGCCCTCACTCACGTAACTTCCAGGTCCCTAACATGAAGGGGAAATAAGCTTTACCATGTTGGGACCTTGGGCCTGATTCAGACCCGCTCGCTAAGATGCATACTCTCGCTGTTGCCGATGGCATGTATTGTGTATGCAATGTGCGCATGCATCGCAGGGCGCATACCTTAGCGAACATTCACAATGCATTCGCTCGCTGTGCATAGACAGCCCAGTAGAGCGAGTGATGGGGGAAGCCGTTTGCAGGTGGGGGCGGGCTGGCCATTAAAAACGGGGGAGTGTAGGTGCAAACGCCGGCGTGCCTGAGCATCTCTACGGTGTTTTAAAGGTGTGCATAATTAGCAGGCAGCTTGTTCTTACACTGAAGTTCTCGCAGTGCTTGTGGCAGGGTATGGTCAACCTCAAGCGCTGCGATCGCATCAGATGTACCGATGGCTGCATACACTTCCTGGACATGACGTGCACAAGTGGGCGTCTTAAAATAGGCTGGTGGGTGTCTGCATACCACTATGTGATTGCTCTATAAGAAAAACTGGGGACCTCATTCAGAGCCGGTCGCACAGAGCGTGCGGTCGGTCTGAATGAGGGGAGTACCTCTTGAATTTTCAAGACGTCCTCCTTTGCGGTGGTAAGGCTGTGGGTTAACACCCACAGCCTTACGACCGCCTAAGGTGATGGTCGCGATGGTCAAGACCATCGCGACCATCAGGGCTTACGACGAGACCCTAGGGTAGGGTCTCAGTTGTCGTAAGCCCTGGAGAGCTTCTGGCTCTGTCTGAGCCGGAAGCTCTCCACTGACATCACTAGTGAGGTCAGTGGGGCCGCCCCCAAACCGTAGGCGTTCCCATGGGAACGCCTCCGTTTGGGCTGCCACCCCCCCCCTGCCCGCCTTCCAAACGGGGCGAGCTGTCAATCAACATCGACAGCTCGCCCCCTTTGGATCGAGACCCGCTACGACCGGCGCGGTCGGTCGTAGCGGGTCTCACGCATGCGCACGGTCTCACGGGGCCATCGACCCGGTCCGAGCGCATCGGCGCTAACGACCGGGTCTGAATGACCCCCTGGGTGTGCTAATGCATTGCTGTGCGATAGCACTGCCTACGCAATTTGCATACACATCGTGCGAAAGTATGCATCTAGCGAGCGGGTCTGAATCAGGTCCCTTGTACGCAGCAACAGTAGCGGAATGATAGGAATGGTCTAGATCAGGGGTCTTCAAACTTGGCCCTCCAGATGCTGTGGAACTTCACATCCCAGCATGCACTGCAAATAGTTTTAGCATGCTGTTATATCAAAAAGGTGGCAGTGCATGCTGGGATGTATAGTTCCACAGCAGCTGGAGGGCCAAGTTTGAAGACCCCTGGTCTAGATCATTCAAATGCTGTCTGGCTGAGAAAGCTGTTTCAGGTAAAAGCAATAATGGATTACACAGAATGTAGTAAGCAAAGTAAAACAAGAGATTGAGAGTGACAGCTCGAATAACGGCCCTAACGGCATGGAGTTTGTATATTCTCCCCGTGCTTGCATGGGTTTCCTCCGGTGTGTGTGTGAATATATAGATTGTAAGCTCCACTGGGGCAGGGACTAATGTAAATGGCAAATAGCCTCTGTAAAACGCTGCGAATATGTGTGCGCTATATAAATAACTGGTAATAAATAAATAATAGCTCCCGGGGCTACTTGCTCTATAACCGGGCAAACTGAAGGAAGCTTGCCTGGAAGAGAGAACAGCAGACTAATGCTTTTTAAAAAAAAAATTTTTACAAAAAAAAAATAAAATTATTATACTATATTAAAATATACACATACATATACATACATACACATACATACACACACACATATACTTACTTTTTTTCTCTCATTTATTATCTCAATTACTTAATTTTGTAGCTACTAATACACTATTGTATATAATACAGAGGCTTCCAAGCTCAGTCCTCAAGGCACCCCAACAGTAAAGGTTGAAGGTGCATACACACGTAACAATTTTGTAACCAACGATTTTTTGTCCGATTTTACCCTTGAAAAGTGAACGATTTTTACAACGATGAACGAAAAATGTTCCTTCCCTTAATGAAAATCGTTATGTTGGACAGTCTGAAATGAACTACAAACTTCAAACGGGAGCACGCTTGAACGATTTTGGTTCATAGTTATAACTCAGAAACGAAACAATTTTTTGAACGATTGAACGATAACGACGTCGTTATAGTTAAATCGTTCCAAAAATCGTTACGTGTGTACGCACCTTTAGAGATATCAATGGTTGAGCACAGGTGCCTAAATCGAAAATCTAATTGACTGAGGTACTAATTAAGTCACCTGTGGTCAAGCATTGATATCCGTAACACCTGGACTGTTCGGGTGCCTTGAGGACAGAGTTTGGGAACCACTGCATTATTATGTAACAGATTGTGGCATGCTAGCATGCAGGGATTTCATTAGATACTTATCTGCATGAATTGGTACTCACTTTGTAGGTGTGCTGTGCTTTAAACAAGTGTAAAAGTCATATGCCACCTATAGGTGTGACCTTCGTATAGAGCACAAATATGGACAAAGCTGATGCCTTGTTTATTACTGTCAACAGGAACATAGGGCCCGATTCAGAGTCGGACGCTATTTGCGCTCGCTCGTCCAGAAAAAGGGGCAGGCTATTTAAATTAACCGTTCGCGCCTCTATGTATGAACGAGCGAACAAAACATGCAAACGTAATTTTGAAAAAAACGCCGCCTGGCCGCTCGCATCATACGTCATCTCCGCTATTTATTAGATTAATCGAGTACATCGGACGGCGTATGAACTGCTCGCTATTCTTGTGGTTGGTTTTTCCTACCACAATCATGCGAGCAGTTCTGACTATAAAACAACCAAGTGACGTGGTCGATGACGCTGCTTTAGTAATTATGCACACCCTTAAAATGCCCGTTTTGACCGTTTGGCACGCCTGCGTTCTGATCTCCACTCCCCGTTTTCAAGCACCTTCCCCTGTTACCACCCACAAACGCCTCCTCCTGTCACTCAAAATAGCAGGCATTCGCTATTTAGCGAGCACACGATTTTCGTCCGCACTGACTGGTTCGCGCATGTGTATTAAAATCCATACGCATGTGCAGTTGTGCGAACATCGGTCGGAACGAACGAGCGGCCGCTTACGAGCAGCTCTGAATCAGGTCCATAGGCATCAGCCAGGAGCATAAAACTGTGAAATAGGTAGACAATGAAAATCATGCATAATATTTTAAAATAATCACCAAGTTAGGCATGACCGTCTTTATTATAAGGATTTACATTTGACATCTACAAGCATAGAAGTAATGCAAGAATTGTTATAGGAATTACTTAAAGCATGAAATACTCAGATAAGATGTAAACACATCATTGTACTCTTTTTTTGTCAGTGACATGGACTGAGTCAGGAGTAAAACATTTCAATGTACGTCATAGCTCAAAACAGATTAATTAAACTGCATGTCTCCATCAGCATTATACAATTACATGGCATAACAGCAGCAGCCTGCAATGTACTAGACAATAATCTGATTACGTGAAATCAAATAAAAAAATAATAAAAAATGTAAGTAAAACTGGTATTTTCTTAAAAATATGCAATAAACGGCAATAATGAGTAGCGTTCCCGCTAGGCTGTTTTAGCGGGGCGCAGCGCCCTGCCCTTCTTCTGGAGGGCAAAAAGCACCCTGCCCTCCAGGAGGAGGGCAAAAAGCGCCCTGCCCTAACAGCCTGCGGGAGCCGTTCTCACCCGCGGGACGCAGTGTCCCGCGGGTGGACAAACATGCGGTGATCCGGTCACCGCCGGAGAATAGATGCCGGGCGCATGCGCCCGGCATCTATTCTCCCTTTCTGCAGCGCTTGGGGGCTGCCCCCCAAGTATGACGAAAAGGGGACGCGTCTTATAGACACGCCCCCTTTTCATAACCACGCCCCCTTTTCCGGCACACAAGATTGCCCTCTCTAGCTCCGGCGCCCCCTGCCTGCCGCCGGAGCTAGAGGGAACACTAAATTAGTGGTACTTTTTGGGGCATGGCCACAATATTTGCTAAACAGGCCTCTACAGGCGCACATACGCTTGCCGATTTTTATGACCAATTGAACGATAAAGATATCGTTATCGTTCAATCGCTCATGAATCGTGCATGAATCGGAAACGACCAACGATGCGCGCTCCAGCTGGTCTTCTCCGACATCAATCATTGCTCGAACATGCTGGTCAACCAGACGATAACATGTTATGCTGCCCATCCACTACATGACATAGAAATGGACCACTTCACCGACAAAGAGTCACTGAAAGTTGCTTCAGAATCCCGAGAGCTGGACTGTAACACCATAGTGTGATAAAGTCAGAAGGCCATGAGGGTCACCTCAGGGGCCCCCCCTGCTCACCAGGAAATGAAACCTCTTTTAGGGAAGAGACTAGTCCCCGGGATGCACGTCGTGACGGCTGAGGACTCCCGCTTCCCAATGGAGAGCTCCTGAAATGAACGCTGACGAGATGGTCGGGAGGAGACCCTCGGACTATGTCCGAATGGGTGACATACCTGTCATTGCCACCCAACGAACAGTGTTGCTAAAAAGGAAGCCACTGTCCTGACCCTGTCGGACTGAACCTTTTCAGGTTCACCGGGAAACAAGAGTTATGCCAGAGTGAAGGCCCAAGACAGGCTAAAGTTCCAACAAGTTAATAGACAGGGTGGAATCGACAGATGTCCAACTGCACTGAAACGGATGCGAACCAGACATTGGGAGTCATTCAGACCCATTCGCGAGCAAAGGACGCTCGCAAACGGGTCGATGTTGCCCCACTGCGCATGACGGAGGGAGCTCCGTCGTGTGCGAGACCCGGATAGCGACGGGCTCTCCGTCGCTCCAGGTCTCGCACCAAAGGGGGCGTGCTGTCGATGTTGATTGACAGCACGCCCCCTTTGGTGGGCGTGCCGGGGGCGTGACTGCCAGACGGAGGCGTTCCCATGGGAACGCCTACCGTCTGAGTCCGGCCCCACTGACATCAGTAATGATGTCAGTGGGAGTGATTTTGGCTCTGATAGAGCCAAAATCACTCCTGGGCTTGCGGCAGCGAGACCCTACCGCAGGGTCTCGTCGCAAGCCCGATGGTCGCGATGGTCTTTGACCATCGCGACCATCTTTTTGGCCGCTCACATAAGCTGTGGGTGGTCACCCACAGCTATGCGAGCGGCCAGGAGGCCGCTCCAAATTTAGCTGGGACGGCCCTGATTCAGAGCGAGCGCTCTGGTCAGAGCGTTCAGCTCTGAATCAGGCCCACTGACCATAGCAAAGAATACCCTGGACGAGATGGCCATAGCCACCGGGAAAAGGGACCAACTTGCCTCCGGAGAGAGCACATCGTTTGAACCGTGATCCGACAGAAAAAACTCGTTCCATCTGGAGATAAGTAAATTATGGAAAGGCCTGGAATGGAACTGAGCCCATTCCACCCTTCCAAAGGCAGACATGCATCCCAGTGTGTAAAGACATATGTCGACTGCGTAGACATCCATGTACTCCTAATGGAAGAGTGCAGACTCCGTCTTACGCCAGAAGAATTCTCAGATTCTGAGATTCTGAGAATCCAGCAGGGCTCCTAGATAAAGAATACCCAGAGAGGGATGCAGGAAGGACTTATTCCCAGTTGATTAAACGTCTGCACCCTGAAGAAGCCACGGTCATCCTGACCTGGCTGTAAAGTACCACCGGTGATCCTGCTAAGAGCAGGAGGCCGTCCAGGTACAGGAGCATTGGGATATATTGAACAGGAGAACTGTTTGAAAATCCAAAACACTGGTAAACCCCTGTGGGGCTGAGGACAGTCCCAACAGGCAGAGCTGGAAAAATTGTAAGTGTTGCTGTGATACAGCAAACCTCAGTCCATGCTGAGGAAAGGTCTCTGTAAGTACCCGTAGGCACGCGTCCTGTATATCCAGTGATACCATAAAGTCCCCAGGTTCCAAACATAGTATGATGGAGCATAGGGATTGCCTCCTGAGCCCAGGTAGCTTTAGGAACTGGTTCAGGGAATTGAGACAGAGAATAGGCCAAAGAGGACCATTCAGCCACCGCACCAGAAAGAAAGCAGAACAACCAGTCCCTCGCTGAGAAAGTGGGGATGGCCTAATTAGCTCCGCTTACCGCAACAACTGTATAGCTTTCTGGATTTGTAAGGCCCTGTTCGGGTCTGAATAAGGGCCCGCGTACCATCATATGTAAAGAGGCCGCCTGAGCAAAGAGTACCCTCCTACCCACGTAGCAGCGGCAACTTGACACTAGTACCGGGCTCTGAGAAAATCGCTATCTCCCAGTGGGAGGCCTGCCTCGTCAGGCTGAAGATATATCCGTAGGTTCAGAAGCAGGATCGGCTGGCAGTCCAGGCCTGCTCGGTACTGAATATGCCGGCCCTTGTAGAGGCCGACAGTCTATGAAGAAACAGACCTTTAGGCTGACCCAGAGGACAAAAAGACTTAACAGACTTAGTCTGAGGCCTTGTAGTGGGCATAGCTGAAGGCGGTAAACCTGTCGTTAGTAATACTGTCAATGTTACTACAATCTAGTCAAGGACAGGACCAAACAAGATCTACCCTATAGATGGTATCTGCACCTATGCACTCCCAGAGGGCAGCCATAGGGTATGACAGAGGATACAGTCGCAGCTGGAACTCTGAAAGTTAGGAGACTGGTATCCAATATAGGCATTTCCGCCTATGACAACTGCATATATTACGTGAGCAACCACATACATTTGAACGCCAAACGGGTTGGAGGGGAAAAAACATTACAGATGCATCAGCTCAGTATGCAATAGTATTAACCAACCATGCTATAGCCATGGTAGGATGGGTAACAACCCCTGAAAGCGAGTATACTGATTTCAGGCAGAGTTACCACCGAAGAATCCGACCACGCAGGAATGGGAGGCGTAGTAACGTCTGTAATGAGACTAGTAACACGCCCATCCACCCCAGGAGGGGCTCGTGATGACCCTCAGGGAATTTGGGACAGGATGCCAAACACTGCTGTAATACCTTGTATCTGGCAACAGCCAGAGTCCCGCCATGTGATCCACCCGCTAGGCAGCAACAGGGAACCCGAAGGCACGTAAGACTGAGGGTGTATGATACAGGTGCAGGTCAACATTCACTCTAGCCAGAGTGGACCTGCTACAAGCCCTAAAGCAGGGATAAGAATACCTGAAATAGGCTTCCCCCCGTTTAAGAGGGAAAGAGCCCAAAACAGTATCCAGTACACGGCAGAGCCAACTGGGAAGTACCACAGGGCGTCAACCACGCCAATTTATGTTTCGTAGAAAACGATATCCACCCAGGGTGGCTGTGGTAATCCCTGCAAGGGGAATGACAGGCTATTGTGGCACCAGGGGGAATTCATATACTGCGAAAAACCCCTGCAGGGAGCGGTAGTCTGAGTCACAGGGGAAGAGTGCAAGAAACTGCAAGATACCCTGAGATGAAAAGGGCAGTATGGTGAAATAACCCCCAGGTGAGGTACAACAATGGGGCCCGCCCGGCGATCCGCAATTGAGAGGATCCCGAGAAAACAAACCGCCCAAGGGGGTCGTGAAAGAGGCCGGCACCAGATGACACCACATACAGAACCCTTTATGAGTTAAATCCTCCGCACTAACACCTGCAGCACATGGCTTGCAGGATAGTAAAAATGGGTGCAGTATAACGTTCTATCTCCTGGTCAGACATATCTGACCAAGCTTGGCGGGAATATCAAGCAGCGCTATACTAGTCCTGACTGATGCTAAAATTAGCTGCAGGGACCCATTTTCTGCGTATGCAACACACAGTTCCACCCAAAATATGGCAACGTGCAGCACGCAACAGTATGTGACAAACCTCACAAATATTAACGAGTATATACATGTGAGGTCTCAGAACCACCCTAAGTACAGCTGTATTAGGGCAGATTGTAAAGAAAAGGGATAGATATACACTGACAGGTGAGAATAAAGAACAGACAGTCAGCACTAGCATAAGTCACATACCATGCAGAAATATATATATATATATATATATATATATATATTGTGACACAGTTAGGTTAGGGGGTCCCTCTCCTGGGTAGAGGACTCCTTCCTTACACACACACACACACACACACGCACGCACGTCTGGATGCAAGTACAAGCTGGTCGGCGCCAGTCTTTATTGTACAGAGTCAGAAATAACAAAGAAAACAAACATAAATCCTAGCCCTGTCGGGGCACTAACTTCACAGGTAGTTCCCTCACTACCAGAACCTGGCAGGGCCTAATACCCTCGCCAGCAACAAAGGCACAGCACAACACTCACAGTTAGGTTTTCAAGTGTCTCTGAGCAAACTCCCTGTCTACTCTCCCAGGTGAGACAATCAGCCCTCAACACACTAGGCTTATATTGGCCACTCTCAGGTGGAAACCCTAACAAGCCTGTTACCAGGCTAAGAGAACCAAAACCTGGAGTGGCCGTGGGTGGAGCCCTCCCTCTCCTCTCACCCACAACCCCCAGATCCCAAACCGGCTTTTCAAAAAGCCGAGACTCAAGCCTGCTACACTGCAGACTTTCTCCTGGAGGTTTAAAACACATAAGACAGGAATCTGGGACAAATGTACCTGCCACAGACCACTTTACCAATGATCCTATCACAATATATATATATATATATATATATATATATATACATACACACACACAAACATGTCATACAATATACTGCACTATGTCACTGCATTCAACTTACCCAGATTCAGTGTCTGGGAAGGCTACAGCGCTGTGTACACTGGCCTGATGGTGAGGTACGCAGGGGGACTGGACCAACTGCCATCTCCGGAGATTTCTGCTGCACCACAAGAAAATGGCCGCTGGAGACCTCAGAAGAAGCGTGGCCCGTGGAGGAAGCAGCCCAGCGACGCCAGACTATGGATACTGAAAGGCGCGCTGAGCTGAGGAGCCGCTGTAACAGGGAAGGCTGCCTCCCCTGGCCGGCTATTAACCCCCGGGACGCCGGCTCCCTGCGCCGATCGCTAAGTCCCTGGTGGTCTAGTGGACACACGGGGTATGGGGGGCCCGCCGCCACTGCCGGCGCCTCCGGTCTGTCCCCTGAGACCGGAGGCACAGAACTGCATTTCAAATGGATCCGGCAGCAGTCCTGGGCGCCCGCAGAGTCCGGTTAGTACAGACTCTGGGGTCCCGCTGAGATCCCCAGATCTGTACTGGCGTCTCAGCGCCAGCGGGGTGACGGAGCGGCAGCTTAGACGTCCTATGGACAGTCTGACGCTGCCGCTCTGAAGAGTCCAAAGTAAAAATAAAAACTTTGTCCTTAGAAAAAAATAAAGCTTAGGGGCTGCTAATCAGCCCCCACTGCACTAAAGGTGACCCGACTCCGGCAGGGCACCAACTTAAACTGAGGTGCCTCTGGCTTGGGGGTGGGGTTATAGGGAGAGTGGACCCAAGTGCATCCTGGGAGCTAAACGCTTTAACTGCGTGGTGCCCAGATTTGGTTCCCAACCTATACCCCAAGGTCAACCCTGTGGACCCCCTATGGACCCTGAAGTAGAAACATGAAATTTGGGGACTACATTCCTTCCATGACCTAAGCACCAATAAGCTGGGATTTTAAGAAATTAGACCCCTTAAGGGAGTGAAAAGGTTTCCCCTCGACCAAGATGATTGGGTGACAAATCAACATGGCCCAACTGTTGTGGGACTGTAAGCTCATTGTCTGGCAGGAGTGGCGGCTCCAGAGGTGGGGCTGCAGCCCAGTCCATCATTCAAATAGGGGAGCCACACCAACTGCCAGTGATGTTTGGCAGCATTTGGGGTGGCAGTTGGCGTGGCTTCCCTATTTGATTAATTAAACGGATACTACCACACTCATTTATCCCAGGAGGTATAAAATTAACTAAGCATAGAAGTTAAAATGGGATGATGGAAATGGAAATAGTAAATATCTGAGGTTTACCCAGGTGAAACTGGACACATCAGCTATTATTTAAAAAAATTACAGAAAAAAAACTAAACCCAAAAACTCTTTTTGACGGGTTTTGCCGGGGAGGGGGAATAGTCAGTTAAGAGGTTAAAAGCAGGCATACTTTTACGCACACGCAATTCTGCATAACCCACAATTCCGTCCACAAGCCTTCAACCAGCTCTCACTAGACTTAGCCCAAGTGAGGATGCCCCATTATGCTATAGTTACGCTTACAGCTGTAAGTGGTAATGTGACCGACTTACATACAGCTCATAATCGCCCATACACACACACTCAACTCTGGAGCATGCGCAGCGCGAAAAACACAGAACCATCTGCAAAATTGAAGCGTTCAACTCAGGGTGAAATACATACATAAAGTCTAAGAGAACATTATGCCCTTTTATTCATTTCTGGATTATACATTCAGCGGTCATACAATAGGTAAAAGGTTTTATTGCAAGACTATTAACCCCTTCTAAACCAGAAATGTAGGTTTTAGACATAGGAGGTAACATCACATGGCAAATTAAAAAAAAAGAAAAGAAAAAAGGGCTTGTTATCTAAGTGCCACCGATAGCTTGCCGATGCACTATAACAGAGGCACTAAATCTCTGGAAACATTGCTCCCGTGTCTTCAAGTAATTACACTAATGTATAATTTCTAGGAAAACAACCTTGGACAATGTGTAAGCTCTGTCGCCAAAAGCAGTATATATTTTTTTCAGACTTTTTAAGAATGGGCGAGTTATATCGTCTGTCTATGGAAAAACAATAATAACCAAAATGGCTGCAGCATTGGGCAAATTTAAAGTATGATCGCACCACATTAAAATTCAGGGGATGGAGGACAACAGAGCAAATGACATTTTCAAATTCTTAAGCGTAATCAAAAATTTGTAGCTGTCGCTGTCGCTGTCAAGAAAAAAAAAACAAAAAACTTTGCAAGTTGTCTCGGAAAAGTAGATTATCTGATCACTGGGAACATCTGTTTAATATTACAGCAAAGTGAAAGCGAAGGTTTTAATTCAATCTTTTTTTTTTCTTACTTGTTGTTCTACCTTTAATCAATGCCTCGTGAGAGGATCAGCTTTCTGGAAGAAACTGTTAAATATAAAGAAATGTTATTCTAGCATGTTTGGAAAAATCATCGTTTCAGAGTTATTTCTTTATTTATTTTTCCCGAAGCTCGACCACAACTTAATTAAGTACGGGGCATTTGAAGATTGCAATTGCTAGCTCCGTTCCCAAGCAATTTTCAAACAATACCTCCTGTAATGGGCCCTGGTTAAAGCGTATAATGGTGAAATTCAGAAGAGAAAGCATTAGGCTCTCTGCATGCAGGGTTCATTTTAATTAAGCAATGTTTTGCATGGAGGTTAATGGCTTGTATGTAAAAGTACTTTCCAAAACAAGTCTGAACGGCCCAATTTAAATGTCCAAAGTATAGGTTTAACAGTGTTAAATATGATATACCTGTTCTAATAGGATACAGAGAACTGGATTATTTTGCTTGCACTGAGCGCTTTTTGTTAACTTTACAAACAGAGTATACATTTTTATTATTGTTCTCCTCTATTTATGTGGTGCCACAAGTCCGCAGTGCCTTACACAGTACATAAGCAGAGACAGTGCAAACAAAACAAGATAAAAGTGCAATAGACTAAAGGCGCATACACACTGGACGATGTGTGTAATCAGCGATATCGGTAGTGGCGGGGCCCGGCAGCGGTAAGTGTATGCACAGTTGCCGATGCCGGCAATGATGAATGAGGGCGGGGGGGCTGCGGGGCCATGATGCTTTCGGCAGCATGGCATCGTTAACGATATCTCCAGATGGAGCTGCATGTACAGATGACTGGGTATATCGTTAACGACCCGCGGAAGCGCGCATCATTCATCGCTCAGTGCATACACACTGGACGATTTGAATGATATATATCGTACAAAAATGTCGTTATCGTTCATAACTATCGTCCAGTGTGTATGCGCCTTTACAGTAAAAAATATTGCAAAACATGGACTGCAAGCTGTATAAACAATTCTGCATATGCAGTCCTAACACCCAAAAAGGCCGCGCTGGTTCAACTCAAAAAGGTTCGGTGTCGGGATTCAAGGAGTAAGCCAGAGGTTCCCAAACTCTGTCATTACAGTCCATGTTTTAAGGATTTCCATGTTTGAGCACAGGTAACTTAATTAGTACCTCAGTCAAATTGATTCAACTATCTGGATTCAAGCTTGGATATCCTTAAACACTGGACTGTAATGGCGGAGCTTGGGAACCTCTGGAGTAAGCTATAAATATGATCTTTTTGACATGAACAGTTTACTCTGTGATGCTAAGTAAAGGTCGCAGGTCCAGCAGGCACATTGCTGTCCAATTTGTCCATATAATTGGAAGGAATCATTGCAATGTTCTGCTGTGCACGTATTCACCATATACGGTAACCTGTACATCGCAGCATTTCCTATGGGGTGCAAGAGAAATCGTGCAATGCTGCCGGGTACAGTACATCGGGGCCTAGCCGAAAATGTAGTCACTCCCAATCCTAACAATCCGGCCACAAGGTTTTAAGAAATACGGCATTATCATGATTAGTGCAATCTGCACACGGCAATCCTACATAGTCAGATGCAGTCAACATTGGTCACGATAAGAGTAGATCGAATGCGTTGTTGGGAGTTGGCGATCTTCTTAAAAAGTTGTTTTTAAAGCGTGCTTTGACGCTGCAATCCAACCAGTGTTTTCCAGTCAAAGGGACTTGAGGAAAATCACCATCATGGAGATGGTCTGGTGCCTCCAGTTGCAAGGGTCAAAAACAACAATGACCCTTCCTCCTACAGCTTTAACATTATATTCATCTAATTTGCTTTTAAATAAACACGAGCGGTTTAGTATTTGTGTGTAAAACAGGCAGATTATTGTTTTTAATCAAACACAATAATGTGGCTTAAAAGGAATCACAAATGAATGCATTCATGTGTGTCAAGAATATCTGTGCAAGAGCCAGACAATTTTTTTTTTTTCTCTTTCGGTCATAGATAATATCATGAAATGAATAACCCCATTTAAATCCCAGAGTCATATGATGTTCCTGCTAGTCTACTAATTACACGGATAAAAGGAGGATCTGTACGTTCTCAGATCATCTTCACCAACGATCAACCACCTCATTATGTCTCCTAAACTCCTCTGGGGGTGTCAAAAGAAGCCAAAAACTTTCACATCATCATTTTGTTCTATGCAATTAGGAAACCGGAAACAGTCCGTAGAGTTGTCACAAAAATTAGTGTTCTGCTTACATAAAATAAAATAAACACTAATGTAATTAGTAAAACAACAACAAAAAAATCATAAACGCTATCTCACACATTAAAGTGGGATGTCTGTTGTATAACTTGATAAAGATGCTAATGTATGAGGTTACAGGCACGTGGGGGAGTTGTGCCCTTAGACAAACTGTGTTCCAGCAATAACGGGCAGCATGAACGTGCCAGGGCGGCACAAACTGAAACTGTGACAGAAGCCTTATTATGGTCACCGCTTAGTATTCTCAGCTTGTAAAACCTGACATGTAAATGTAATAATTGCTCCAAAATGATATTCTGTCCTGTCTTACATGAACATCAAGACAACCGAGATTCATTTTCTGCGCTCTGCCAAAATGCAAAGCGACCTCAGCTACAGAGACGCTGCGATTAAAATGCCAGCAGAAGATCTTAAGTGACAGGTTCCTGCCTACGGTAAAGTAGATAGCTTCCGCCAATGCAAAAGGACAACAGTCTTTATGTCACCACCTTGGGTTGCGTATAAGCAATAAGGTTCTTATAGGACATAAAATGAAATGCAATTGTATTTATTTATTTTAATTTCCTTCAAAAGGCCAATTAAGGACGTGGCTAGGTTCAGTGTGATGTATGGAGAACAAAGTAGCTGACAGCTTGCATTAATAATCCCAGCAAACTGTCTGTTTAAACTATTTGATTAGGAAAGTTCATATAATGATACTGTATACACACACAAAACACAACTACTCTAGATGATCCTCCCTCCGACTCAATCTAAAATTGTACAAATTAAACAGCAGAACTAAACATCTGGCAATTAAATGTACATTCATGCTTTGGTAACAGTAGACAAAAAGCATTTTCTCTAGCAGCAAAGTTCTGACTATTCCATACTCCCGCGGGAAATAATGACTCCAATACTGGATACTGTCTATGGGTATCTAAGTGGAAAGTGCTTGCAAGGTACAAAATTGCTAGATTCCACTGTAAAGAAGAACATACATTAAAAATGTTCTGTACTGTAGGACTCAATGCTATTCTATTTCTTGAGGGAGAATAAATAATGACACTAAAGAAGTTTTCTTTGGAGACGCAGTAATTTAAGGAATCTGGTGCCATTAAAGTAAAACGGTTTAACATCTCAATTTCTGGTATTACCAAGGACTATTCATGTAAATATGATTTTGCAAAAAGCCATTTGAATAAAGGTCATTATTGGTTCTTTATTAACTTCTTTAAAAGCCAGCCTTATGGTATCAGTAAGTGACACAGAAGTGGATTGGTCATAGCACTTTAGCATCTAAAGCTGGGTACACACTGACAGATACATTGGCCGATTAATTGATCGGCCAATGTATCTGCTGCCCATCGGGCAGTGTGTACCCGCGATATGACGGTGAACGTCGGCATTCACCGACATATCGCATTGGCTGTGCTGCAAAGCCGATGGACAGATATGTCTGCAGACATATCGGTCCATCGGCAGGTGTGTACGGGCGGACAGCATTTGCTGTCCATTGGCAGGTGTGTACGGACGGTCGGCAGACCGCCCGCACGCACAAAGCGGCAGCCGCGAGGAGGTTGGTGGGAAGAGTAAGTGAAAGTTACTTGCACATATTTTTCTTAACACTGTCTCACCCTGGATAGGAAACTTTAAAAAAAAAAAAATCACTTTCTATATTAAATGAAATGGAGACGGACACAAATTCCACTGTGCAAGTTTGTTAATGTGCACTATTGCTACAATCCAACTTCGTATTTAGCATTTTAATTGAATTACATCTCGAAAATCATTATGAGGGGCATACACAGCAAAATCAGCTGATATACCTCAAGATGAAGCAAATAAGGGACTTGCAGACAGGATGTCTCAAAGAGGAAAGATGTAGCTCTTCCGGGGGGAGATCAAAGCCCAACCTAATCCCAAATTTAATCAGGTCCCACTTGAGAGTTAATGTGAAACATAAGGCACACATGCTTCTGTTCACAGACAGTTTAATATGATTGGTCACACCGGGGCACTGAAACTGCCCATTGTATTGGCTATTTAGCCAGCTCTGAAACACTTATTCCTGAAGGTGGGGAATATGCAGAGACATTTTGATGAAAGTTGAAATCATCCTCAGAGCTGTAAGTTTTCTGTACAACATTACTCTTCTTCCTGACAAGGGAAGTCAATACAATAATAGATAATAACATATCACCTGGAGCAGATTATTATGCAATGAGAGGTTTTAAGGCTCCAGTACACACAAATTATATATTATATATATATATATATTTCTTTTTTTTTTCTGAGACAAGGCTCAGGCGACAAATGTAAGAATAGAACATGCAGCCCTCAGGGACAATAAAAAAAAAAAAAAAATTCAAAACAAACATTAAGTGTCACCTTAAATACCATGTGGATGCAGAGGACCCACGTCACAGACCCGGTATGCAGTCGGGAAGCCGGAGGACCTAATCCCGACCGCCGGCTTCCCGACTGTCTAATCCCGGCAAGGGTCTAAAGACAGGCGTCATGTCATTAGACATACGCTGGGAGCCCGACGCCCGGCATCCCGATTGAAGGGACGCCGGGCGCAGATAGCCACGGGGACGGCGCGATGTTGGGCACTGGGGACTCACTTTTAGAAAGTTCCCGGGTCCCCGGGGACGCGCTGTGCTGTAGCCAATCCTTGACAGCTGGCTGCAGCACAGCGCGTCCCCCTGAGAAGGACAACGCTGTCTGTTAGAGCAGCCGATGAGAGTCAGATAGACTCTCATTGGCTGCTGCTGTGGAAAGCTGTGCTGGGATCATGTGTCTTATCCCAGCATCGGCACAGCATCCGTTCCTGGCCCTGGGACAGTGTGTTTGTTCCCAGCGCTGGGTAAGCCACCGCGGCGGGTACCTGGTGAAGGGACCACCTGGTACCTTCCACCAGTTTCGGTGGTAAAGTGGCGGCGGGAGATGCTTGGCTCCTGGCGCAAGCCGAGCGGAGTTCGCTGCCCGGAAGTCAAGTAGCGGCAGCAGTTGTTTGGCACTGGCAGCAGCTAATAGGAGGCAGACGCGACATAGCCCCGCCCACTCGCGACGTCATGAATAGACACCACTGAGCGGGAACGTTCAGTCCGGCGGCGGAGGGGAGGAGTGAAGACCTCCCGAAGACAAGTGAAAAGAAGAGTGGCGCGGCAACAGTTCCAGCAGCCGCACGAGAGGCCAGAAGACGGCGTGATAAAGGAAGAGGCGGCGCCGCTGGCCAGGACGGGCCAGCGGCAGAAGAATGAAGCTGGGGACTGAAGAGGACTGCGGGGGTGGAAAGGAAAAGAGCTATCGAAGCTCCCCCCCGCAGCCTCTTCCACCGTACAGGAAGGCGGCCTTGGGCCACCGTTATTTACCCCTCCCTAGACCACCAGGGTAGTCGGGCACTAGGCCCGTGGGATAAATGCAGGCAATTGGCCTGTGGGTATATAGGTGGGCACAAGGCCCGGGCTACATAGGGGGCATTAGGCCAAATTGAAGGTGTGACTGACCTGGGCATTAGGCGCAGGCAATAATAGGTGGGCCAATACTGGGGGCAATGCATAGGGGGTAAACTACTGGGGGCACTGCATAGGGGGGGATTACTACTGGGAGCAATGCATAGGGGGGGGATTACTACTGGGGGCAATGCATAGGGGGTAATCTACTGAGGGGCACTGCATAGGGGGGGATTACTACTGGGAGCAATGCATAGGGGGGGGGGATTACTACTGGGGGCAATGCATATGGGGGTAGCGTTCCCGCTAGGCTGTTTTAGCGGGGCGCAGCGCCCTGCCCTCCTTCTGGAGGGCAAAAAGCACCCTGCCCTCCAGGAGGAGGGCAAAAAGCGCCCTGCCCTCACAGCCTGCGGGTGCCGTTCTGACCCGCGGGACGCAGTGTCCCGCGGGTGGAGAAACATGCGGTGTCCCGGTCACCGGCGGAGAATAGACGCCATGCGCCCGGCATCTATTCTCCCTTTCTGCAGCGCTTGGGGGCTGCCCGGCATGTCCGTAAGCGCCGGGCATGCCCCCAAGTATGACGAAAAGGGGACGCGTCTTATAGACACGCACCCTTTTCATGACTACGCGCCCTTTCGGGTGCGCGCATAAGGTTGCCCTCTCTAGCTCCGGTGCCCTGCCTGCCGCCGGAGCTAGAGTGAACACTAGGGGGGGATTACTACTAGGGGTAATGCATAGGGGGGATTACTACTAGGGGTAATGCATAGGGGGGATTACTACTAGGGGTAATGCATAGGGGGGATTACTACTAGGGGTAATGCATAGGGGGGATTACTACTAGGGGTAATGCATAGGGGGGATTACTACTAGGGGTAATGCATAGGGGGGATTACTACTAGGGGTAATGCAAAGGGGGGATTACTACTAGGGGTAATGCATAGGGGGGATTACTACTAGGGGTAATGCATAGGGGGGATTACTACTAGGGGTAATGCATAGGGGGGATTACTACTAGGGGTAATGCATAGGGGGGATTACTACTAGGGGTAATGCATAGGGGGGATTACTACTAGAGGTAATGCATAGGGGGGATTACTACTAGGGGTAATGCATAGGGGGGATTACTACTAGGGGTAATGCATAGGGGGATTACTACTAGGAGTAATGCATAGGGGGATTACTACTAGGGGTAATGCATAGGGGGATTACTACTAGGGGTAATGCATAGGGGGATTATTACTAGGGGTAATGCATAGGGGGATTATTACTAGGGGTACTGCATAGGGGGATTATTACTAGGGGTACTGCATAGGGGGATTATTACTAGGGGTACTGCATAGGGGGATTATTACTAGGGGTACTGCATAGGGGGAATATTACTAGGGGTACTGCATAGGGGGAATATTACTAGGGGTACTGCATAGGGGGGATTACTACTAGGGGTACTGCATAGGGGGGATTATTACTAGGAGTACTGCATAGGGGGATTATTACTAGGGGTACTGCATAGGGGGGATTACTACTAGGGGTACTGCATAGGGGGATTATTACTAGGGGTAATGCATAGGGGGATTATTACTAGGGGTACTGCATAGGGGGATTATTACTAGGGGTACTGCATAGGGGGATTATTACTAGGGGTACTGCATAGGGGGATTATTACTAGGGGTACTGCATAGGGGGTCAACTACTGGGGGTAATGCATGGGGGGGGACTACTACTGGGGGCAATCAAGGGGGGGACTACTACTGGGGGAAATGCATAGAGCGACTAAAGGGCATTAATGTGCGGTAAAACGTGTAAAGGCCGGGCATGGCTGTGTGGCATCATTTGTAAGGGCTATTACTGCATGGCATAATGTGTTAAGACCGGGCATTAATGTGCGGCATAATGTTTAAAAACCGGGCATGGCTGTGGCAAAATGTGTAAAGACAGGGTACTGCTGTGTGGCATAATGTGTAAAGGGCATTAATGAGCGGCATACTGTGTAAAGGCCGGGCATGGCTGTGTGGCATAATTTGTAAGGGGTTAGGGGAGGTCTGAGAGGCATATGGGGAGCTCTAAAGCATAAGTTATGGTGGGACCCAGAAATGGTCAGGTAGGACCCCATTTTTTTTTTTTAAGGTGGAGGGTCCCTGGGACCCACATATTTTGTCACTCACCGCGATCACTGAGCCCCCCCCCCCGGAGGTTAGGGCTAGGCTAGGGGAAGGGGGGGGGGGGCGGTTAGGATTAAGCACCCCCGGTGGGGAGGTTAGGGTTAGGCACCCCTAAAGGAGGGTTAGGGGGTAGAATAGGTTATCAAATACTTACCTTAGAGGATTAATTCCCGTTTACATATATCTGACACCAATATGAACACAGGGGACTACATCTCCCTTGGAGCATTGCCAAAAATATGATGACTTCCGGTTTCAAAGAGGACAAGTTCTTATGTCTACAGGAGACTACATATCCCATTGAGCATTGCGGGAGTATGACTAATTCCGGTGGCGGCAGAAGCTACTTCCGGTTGCGGCAAAACGGCCGCTTCCGGGCATGGGGAGGGTTAGGCACCCCCAGGGGACTTAGGTTTAGGCAGCGGGGAAGGGGGGACTAGGTTTAGGCACTTAGAGGGGGGGGATTAGGGTTAGGCACCCTAAAGGAGGGTTAGGGGGTAAAATTAGGTTAGTCTATACTTACCTTAGGACAAATCAGGATTTCCTCCTCTGTCAGGCTGCCATGTGGCCGGCGGTATATCATACCGAATGCAAAGAACACAGATGGAATTATGTTGTAAACAAAAAAAGTGTTAAACAAATCAAAATGTTTTATATTTTAGATTCCTCAAATTAGCCCCCTTTTGCTTGGATGACAGCTTTGCACACTCTTGGCATTCTCTCAATCAGCTTCATTGAGAGAATGCCAAGAGTGTGCCAATGCTGTCATCAAAGCAAAAGGGGGCTACTTTGAGGAATCTAAAATATAAAACATTTTGATTTGTTTAACACTTTTTTGTTTACAACATAATTCCATCTGTGTTCTTTCATAGTTTTGATGTCTTCAGTATTAATCTACTATGTTGAAAATAATTTAAATAAACAAAAACCATTGAATGAGAAGGTGCGTGCAAACTTTTGACTGGTACTAACCATATATGACATGCTTTTCTTTATATAGAAAAATTATATTAAAAATGGGATTTTGTTACTTACCGGTAAATCCTTTTCTCTGATTCCACAGGGGACACTGGAGGTGCTTACGCTGGGGTATAGAGGCGTGGATAGCTGGAGCTGGCACTAATTAATTCAAAAGTGTGAAGCTCCTCTCCCTCTATTCCCCACCAGCCCTCAGTTTAGAAAATGAAGACCGAGAGGAGATGGAGAACAATAGGAGTGAAAAGGAGAAATATCATACAACAATAAAACCATACAACATACGGAACTAACAGGCAGGTGAAGAGCGCTGAGGTGGGCGTCCAGTGTCCCCTGTGGAATCAGAGAAAAGGATTTACCAGTAAGTACCAAAATCCCATTTTCTCTTTCATCCACTAGGGGACACTGGAGGTGCTTACGCTGGGAACGTCCCAAAGTTTTCCCTACAGATGGGAGCGCTCTGAGGAAACCTGCAGAACAAGGCGGCCAAAACTTGATGCTGAAGCCGCAAACGTATCAAATCTGTAAAACTTCACAAACATGTGAACAGAAGACCAAGTGGTCTCACAGCACAATTACAAGGTGGAGGCACCTCTAGCGGCCGCCCGCGATGCACCCACAGAACGTGTGGAAGGAGCCGAAAAAAAAACAAGGAGGCCGACTCATTGTTGACATAAGCCTGACGGATAGTCAGTATAAACCAACGAGCCAACGTCTGTTTTGGAAGCTGGCCAAGCCCTCCGAACAGCATCATAGAGGACAGAAAGAGCCTCCGGTTTGCGGAGGGACACCGTCCAAGAAACAAATGTGAAAAACTCGAACAACCACCAGGGTAGAAGGAACACCTGAACCCTCTACGAAAGAAGGCACCAAAATAGGTTGGTTTATGTGGAAAGCCAACACCACCTTAGGAAGGAAAGCGGCTACTGTCCTGAGTTCCGCCCCACCCTCATGAAACACAAGGTAAGGAAGCTTATAGGACAGAACCCCCAATTCTGAGGCTGTGAGCCGAAGCCCAAAGTGAGGAGGAGTACCGTCTTCCAAGACAAAAACTTAATATCAACCTCCTCCAAGGGTTCAAACATGGAAGACTGAAAAGACCAGAGTACCAAGATCAAATAACAGGGTGTTATTGGAGGCACAAAAGGAGGCTGCACACGCAAGACCCCCTGAAGGAACGTCTGCACACAGGAATGAGAGCCAATTTTCCTTGAAAGAAAATGGAAAGAGCAGAAACCTGCCCTTTTAGAGTTCCAAGGTGAAGGCCAGAATCTAATCCCGTCTGGAGAAGAAACAAAAACAGGCATAAATCGATAAGTCCTAGACGGAAGGCCCCGACCGGAACACCATGAAATATAAGATCGCCAGATGCTATGATAATGCGCAGCCGAAACAGGCTTTCTGGCGCGAAGCATGGTGGGAATAATAGAGTCTGGGATGCCTCTGCGTCTTAAAATATCGGTCTCAAGAGCCACCCCATCAACACAGCTGTGCTAAGTTGGGGTGTGCGAAAAGACCCTGCAACAGAAGGTCCGGGTGAAGAGGAAGGGGCCACAGCTCGTCTGCCAAGAGGGACCGAAGGTCCGAAAACCAAGGCCATTTCGTATGAGTGAGGCCGACTCGTGTTTTATTTTTAGTATACGAGGAAGAAGTGTAATCGGAGGAAACCGGTAACGAAGTTGTAAGTCTATGGCACTGTCAGAGCGTTGATCGCCTCCGCCTGCGGATCCAGAGTCCGTGACATGTATACCGGGAGCTGATGATTTCATCGAGACGCTATAAGATCCGCCCGAGAATGACCCCCAGCACCGTACTAGAGCCTGAAACACGTCGAGGTGAAGCTTCCATCCCCCGGGATGGATATCCTGACGACTCAGGTAATCTGCTTTCCAGTTGTCTACTCTCGGGAAGAAAACTGCAGACAGGATCGCCGACTGACTCTCAGCCCACCTGAGAATCTGAGTTTCTTCTCGCATGGCCATGCAACTACGAGTCCCACCCAGGCGGTTGATGTATGCAACTGCTGTCGCATTGCCTGACTGAACTCTTACCAGAAGAGACGTCAGAACTGTGTTGCTTCTATGAGAGCATTGGAAAACGATCTGAGTTCCAACACCTTTATGGGCCACCGTTGTTCCAGAGGAGACCAACAACCCTGAAATTGATAGTCGAGGACCACTGCTAAGAGATTGCCGGATTGCGTTCACCAGAGGAGAGCTACCCTGGTAGCCGGGGGTCAAACGGATCAGTCGATTCGAATTATAGTGCCTCTAAGGCAGCTATCATCTTCCCCAAAAGACGCCAAGAAGCATGGACACCTTCTTTGGTCTGAGAATGAACTGACCTAGCAACCGGATATCCCGGGCTCTGTCTTCCGGAAGGAAAATCCTCTGTGATGCCGTATCCAGAATTATCCCCAGAAACAGAAGTCTCTGGGAAGGAATGAGATTTGTCCAACCGTGCTGTGATTAGAGTATGATACAGTAAGTCAGTGAGGTGTGGACCAAGAGAAGGAATTCTGGGCCTGATTCAGAGCCGGACGCAATTAGCGCTCGCTCGTCCTGAAAATAGGGGTGGCTATTCAAATGAACCGTTCGCTGTTTGCGGTCTGTTCACGCCTCTGACTGAACGAGCGAACAAAACTTGCGGTCGTTTTTTGGGAAACTACGCCCCCTGGCCGCTCGCATCCTATGTCATGTCCGCTATTTATTAGATTAATCGAGTACATCGAACAGGGTATGAGCTGCTCGCTATTCTTGTGGTTGGTTTTTGCTACCACAATTTTGCGAGCAGTTCTGGCTAAAAAAACCCCCAGTGACGTGGTCAATGACGCTGCCGTTTTAAATATGCACACCCATAAAACGCCCGTTTTGACCTTTAAGCACGCCTGCGATCGGATCTCCACTCCCCGTTTTCAAGCACCTTCCCCTGTTACCACCCACATACGCCTCATCCTGTCACTCAAATTAGCAGGCATTCGCTATTTTGCGAGCACATGAATTTCGGCCGCACTGACTGGTTCGCGCATGCGTATAACGATCCGTACGCATGCGCAGTTGGGCAAACATCGCTCGGAGCGAACGAGCTGCCGCTTACGAGTGGCTCTGAATCAGGCCCTCTGATGGAGCTTTGATTTATAGGTCGTCCAAATAAGGAATTATGTTCAGTCCTGATGACCGAAGATGAGCAATCATAACTGACATAATCTTGGTGAAAACGCGTGGAACAGAGGATAATCCGAATGGCAAGGCCCGAAACTGATAGTGATTTGCAATATGGCAAAGCGCAGGAAGGCCCGATGCGGTTCCCAAATTGGAACATGAAGATAGGCATCTTTGATATCCAGGGATATCAGGAACTCCGTTGGTTCTAAGCTTGCTATGATAGACTGAATAGACTCCATTTTAAAACGATACATCTTCAGGTACCAGTTTAAGGACTTGAAGTTTAAGATGGGTCTGACCGAACCATCCGGTTTGGGCACTACAAAAAGGTTTGAGTAAAACCCCATCTTGACTCAATGGAACCGGAACTATCACAGCCGATACTATTAGAGACTGGCAAGTCTCTTGTAGAACCTTCCGTAGGTATTTGCAGACTCGTAGTAACGAACTGAGCTGGAGGGGAGAATTCAAAGTTTATTTGGTACCTCAGGGAAAGCAGTTTGCGAATCCATGGGTCTGACGAGGTTTGGTTTCAAACTTGTTGAAAATTCTATAAGCGAGCTCCCACCGCAGGAGACCCCAGGTGGGAAGTAAGACCGTCATGCCACCTGTTGCTCAGCTGACATCGGTTCCCATCTACGTGCAACTGTATGTAGTAGACCTCTACCACCCCTTGTCTGAGTGGGAGCACCTCGGGATCTACCACGAAAGGTCTGTGGCGCACTAAAGGACTGAAACGAGCATCCTCTGTAAGTTCACCTGGGAACCAGAGCCGTTGAAGGGAGGAAGGAAGACTTACCCCCAGTGGCCCAAGATATCCATCTAATGCCGGCCCAAAAAGCATGTCACCAGTGAATGGTAAATCCTTGCATTCTGCGTCGGCCTGCCAAGAACGCAACCAGGTAACGTCGGCCTGCCAAGACTCAGCGGCCAGAAATAGCATAAGCGGATATTGAACTGACTGATATACTTGGATGCTTCTCCTAGATAAACTGCAGACTCACGGATGAGTTCTGCTAGTAGATCCAAACCCGAAATGAACTGATCAGTCCAGCAAACCACAGCCTGGTTAACCCAGGCGGTAATAAGCGTAGGTCTAAACTGAGCCCCTGCTGCAGTATAAATACACCTTAGCTTTGACTCCAACTTATGATCAGAAGGGTCCTTCAGCAATGTAGCCCCCCATACTGGAAGCGTAGCCTTTTTTGAGAGACGGGAAACAGACGCATCAACAGGGTAGGGGGTTTCCCACTTTTCCATCATAGATGACGGAAAATAGCTGGACAGGAACCGACGAGGAATTTTGGAACCTCTTATCCTGATGTTTCCAGGCCACTGAAAACTGCTGTTGAAGTTGTTTTGAGAACGGGAAAACTGACGACCTTTTTGGTGGTTCAGTGAATAACTCACACTCCTGAGAAGCAGGAACAATATCCTCAGGTACATTAAGGACCCGCCTGCCACCAGAATTAGATGTTCCACCCCCGTGGAGGTAGATCCTAAGTTTTGACCGACATCATTCAAAACTTCCTGTAATTCACCTTCCTCAGTATCCTCACGTGTAAGGAGTACCTCTTATGAATCCTCTGATTGGAGGACGGTTATAAGAGGACGCTTCTGAGTAGGAAGTGAAGGGAATAGTAGCAGTGGTTCCCATTTTAAGTCTACAGCACCTGTTATCCCCAGGCGGTCTCCCATCCAAGTACTAACCAGACCTGACCCTGCTTAGTTTCCAAGATCAGACGAGATCGGGCGTGTTCAGGGTGGTGTGGCCATAGGCTAACCTGTACCATGCTGCCTAAAGACTTGGTTAACCCTGCCACCCAGGGGGGATGAGACTTACGAGCCTCCTTAATTCTGTCATAACACCTACCATGTCAGCAGCCCATGGAGGGGTGGGTGAGTTAGTAATGTCCATAACTAAACAAGCATCACCTAACGTGGAGCCCATAAAATGTGGCTTGGTCTGTTTGTTGCTACACTTGGAACAAACAAACGTCTTTTGAGAAGCCTTAGACATTTATACATCACCCACACAGACAGTGCAGAAATAAGGAGACAGTATACTTGTACAGATGCAGACAGTATACAGAGACAGAAGGCTGATTAAAAGAGAAGACACCCTCCCATAGCAATAAATTCCCTGCTCTTTACTAAATGCACCCCAGTAGCACTCACAGCCCTCTTTGTGAAGGATCCTGTAGTCTAGGGATGCCTGGAGCAAGAGAATCCAGCCTTCTGTTACATATGCTGCACACCTCCTGAATCAGGGAGAGATGCAGTTATTCATTGAAGAAAACGCCAGGCACGCTGTTTTACACAGCTGTCTGCCGCGTGTAGAGGAGAGAGCGCGCGCGCTGGCTAGGCTCCGCCCCCTTCTACATGCCCTAAGGTATCCCATTATGGCTGCTATTAGCGGAGCTACCTTCCCCCTCCGCGCTACACTGTCGGGCAAAAGCGGGGAATGCTAGAGCCAGGAGCCGCGCTGAAGCGCTATTCTAATAACAACAGACACAGCTTATTAAGCTGTGTCAGCGCCGGGCAGCGTGTAGGGGGCCAGGGAAAGCGCAGCTATTACTCACTGCGTGTCCCTGAAGTCTCTCTCTCCATGCAGCAAAGCCTTCTCTTCTTTAGCTTCATGCTGTGTGAAGGCTTGCTGGGGCGATAAGGAGCTGTCAGGTGCTTTTAGAATAAGCCCTGTGCACTCCTTCCTGATTTTTATTTTCATATTAAAAAACCAGGGCGCCCAGTACCCGGACCCCACCTTTGATATAGGTGGCGAAGGGTACCTGTGGTGTAAAAGATGCATAAAAAATAAATAAAATTAAATGTATTGCTGGAGCACAGCCTGTAGTGACCAGCTCCTAGGGCACATTTTCTAAACTGAGGGCTGGTGGGGAATAGAGGGGGAGGAGCTTCACACTTTTGAATTAATTAGTGCCAGCTCCAGCTATCCACGCCTCTATACCCCAGCGTAAGCATCTCCAGTGTCCCCTAGTGGATGAAAGAGAAATGTTTATGGCGATTTGTTCCATCCTTGATTGACAGGACGACCTGGGAGTAAAAGAAACCCCTATGGAAGTGAACACACCAATGAGCTTGTAAGTAATGGTATGCAGTGTTTGTTTAAGAATAAAAAGATGCCTTGATAGGAGTTATTGAATTGTACACAGAGTGAGAGTGAGTTGCGATTTATCCAACAGCCTTTAAGGGTTTATCCAGAGATAAAGATACCTTTAAAAGAGTTTTTTGACTGCATTCTATGTGAGTAAGGTGTGTGAGAAAATATACAGCTAATCTAAATCCCACAGAGTACGGGTTTATAAAGATACCTTTTGAGGAGCTTCCCCAGGCTCTGTAAAGCGAGTCTGGGTACGCCCTACTTCATCGTTTTTTATATAAAGAAAGTGGTAATTTATAGAAAACTTCTTAATATACACCGTCTTAAAAAAAGACACTTTCTGAGGGAGCTTACCCATCTCTATTCAGATGAGTTTGGGTATGCCTCCATCATAACTGCTTATAACGATATACCTGTGTGGTACTACACATTGTCTTTTATTTTATTTTTCCACGTCTGTATGAGGAAAGTTCCAACCTGACATTTAATGACAGAAAAGATGCAGATAAATACTCCACATTTTTATGGATAAGTATTTTAATTTTTCACCTATTTACCCAGTGAATCCTCAGGTAGCGTCACATTTCCACACCGAATTCTATACATTCCCTAGCAACAGACCTTATGCAAGTGGCTCCAGCAATTCTTTCTAGCCAGTGTTGACCATATCGTCCACCATGGACCACAATAGAAACGCCCTGTCTTTAAAACCTCTGCTACAATGTAAAGCAGGGCCCTTTTTGCTGCTGAGGGCCATTTTGATATATATAACATTATTTTAGCGTCCCTGTGCAGGCCACGCCCCCTCTGTGTGAGATAACACGGGGGCGGGGCCACAGCCGCTGGTGATTACAGCAATGCCCGAAGCACCCTCAAGGTCAGTGGTGTGACCGTCTGGAGCGTCCTTTGCACGGCTGCATAGATTCTGGCTGCAGGGTGCCATTCTAGGCACCCTGCTAGCCAGATGAGGCTAACAGACAAACGCTCAGAGGGCCACACCAAATGATTCCGCAGGCCTAATACGGCCCCCGGGCCTGAGGTTCCCCATCCCTGAAGTAAAGCATCATTGGCGAAAGTCTCATACATCATTGTTTGGTAATGCTCTGGATATTCTTGCACAAACAAGACTACCAATCCATTATCTCAGCTCCTAATCCCAAATGCCTTTCCCAATAAATAAAAACCTCTTCAAATCCATTACATGCCCTCTTCCCTCTGGCCATCATCTCTACTTCAGATCTTGCATTGTCTGTACTCTACAAAATCTAATATAAAATACTTTTGTTAACACAGAGTTCAACAAATGTCTCCAGGAGGTAAGAGCTAACAATGTCTAATAGAAAAATTATCCACCAACTCCCGCTGCACATATCGGATCTTTTTCTGATACCGATAACATGATGGCCGCACACGCGTTTACACCTTTTGGGAAATTAATAACTATGCAGGGACAGCAATTTACCAGAGAAGCGATCCTGGCAAGACTTTATTGATACATTGCGGCGGCGGACTGCTTGCTAGCGAGTCTGCAAATACATATAGAGTGGATAGTAGTTTTTATGCGATCTTTAATACATGTCACCTTATAATAACCCATTATAACCCTTTGCTCACTTTATACTCCATTATTACTTGCTCCCTTATTTTTGGTTATAGAGAGGAGCACTGTACACTACTTAGTGTTCCCGCTAGGCTGTTTTAGCGGGGTGCTGCGTCCAATCTGAAAGCGCTAAAATGCGCCCTGCCCTTATGGCAGCGTCCCACTAAAACAGCCATCCCTACCCCCGAGCCGCAGTGTCCAGCAGAGGGGGGGATCTCTGATGAACTAATCACCAGTGAATGAATAGATGCTGTGTGCATCACACTGCGGGGAGAACTTGGGGGCAACCCAGCATCTCCATGAGTTCTGGACACACCCCCTACAGTGATGAAGAGGGGGAGCGTCTCAAGTTCACACCCCCTTTTCAGGTGACCCCACCCTAATTATATAAAGCCATCCTGCCCGGCCCCTAGATGGAACACTAGTACTGTGGCATTCCCACCCTCATACAAGATTTCCCCCATGTCTCCAAACCACCTCCTTAACCACTATATCCCTACAAAGGAAGCGGTATGCAGCTTAGTGTCAACAGTTATGATTAAATTGCTGAAATCTGTAAAATATCAACATGACATGTCGACATTACCATTAGGTGCTGGGCTTAAGCTGGGTACACACTATGCTATCTATTGCAGAATATATAGTTTCAACACGGATCTGAACGATATATTGAGCAGATCGTATATAGGGCCTGATTCAGACCAGTTCGCTAGGCTGTGTTCGCAGGTAGCCTGATGTTTGCAATCTGTGCATGCGTACAAGACGCAGTGCGCGAACTAGTCCATGCTATCGGGAAGCGTTCGCACACAGTACAAAGACGCTCCGCAAGCATAAGTGACATGACGTGCAGTTTGTGGGTGGTGACAGGGAGTGGTCGATGGTAACGGGGGAGTGATGGTACGAACGCAGGTGTGTCTGTGCATCTGAACGCCGTTTCAGGGGCGTGCATAATTAAGACGCACCATCAGAGTACATGTCACATGGCTGAATAACACACAGTAGCACTCGCAGTGCTTGCGGTAGGGTATGGTCAGCCACAAGTGCTGCGTATGGATCCGATGTTACTCGATCTTACCGATTGTTTAATACAGGTTACTAAGGGAAAGTGGGTGTCTTGTGTCAGGCTGGTGGGCGTCTAAATACATACTGCAATTGCACGGCAAGATATATTGTCTTGCTAGCGATAGCTGGATTTGCATACTTTGGCTGCTAATGGCTGCCTGCGAACACATCCTAACGAAAGAGTCTGAATCAGGCCCATAGTGTGCATGCCACATCGCATGTGCACATCCCATCTGCTGCGCAATGAACAACGACATGCTGCTAAGTGCAGCATGGAACGATACATTAGGCGGTTGTACACCGATGCAATAGTGTGTACGGCCGCACAATGTATAATTCCATAGCGTGGTGCCGTCAGCTGGGTACACATAGCATAGTGTCTACTACTGTTCATTCTAGCACCCTGCACCCGTCACAACCCCTGCAGTGCCTCTTTTCTGCCTGGGGTGCTGCGCTCTTCTCTGGTGATTCTAGCACACTCAGCTGATGCAAAAAAACTGTTGATATACAGACGAGAGTGTGCTAGAAGCACCAGAGCAGAGAGCAACACCCCAGGCAGGAAAGAGGAACTGTGACAGGTGCAGAGTGCTAGAACGAACACTAGTGTTTAACCAGCTTTAGGCCAACTTCAAAACTGCATTATCGACATAGGTCACCATCGACAGAATATACTGAACTCAAGGAAATTGGGTTTGGTATATTATCTGTATGAGAACAATCCCAGTTAAGGTAGTCTTGCAAATTGTATTTAACTAGTCAGTGACAAACTATATCTGTACTGACTTCAATACATAAGCTGTTGAATGTAGCCCTTATGGCAGAAAATGAGAGAATACATAAACAAAGAGTCATATAACCAAAGCCCCAGTAACACTAAGCAGCCTGTCAGACTAAGCAGGGATCTGTCATTACACAGCAGCTGGAAAGCCTAACTCAGTGCTTAGCTATTACACCTTGTATAGTATACTTCTCCCACATAACCCCAGAGGTGCCCAGGGACTGATACACCTGGCTGGAGACAGGAGGATAGGGCAGGTCAGTTCTCCCAGGGATTACAGTATGCACCATGCGCCAACACCAGCCTGCATCCCACCCTGGTACCTGTAGTGCCATCCCAGCTGGAGAGACATGGGCTGCCTAGCTCTACCACTCAGGTCCTGCCAGCAGCTGTCACTCACCACATCCCGGGCTTTCCCGCTGAACTCCCCCCGGGCGGGTCGGCTCCTCCTCAGTAAGCCCGTCTCCGGTAGTGACACCCCGAGCGCCTTGTTCCGAGTCTTAACGGTTTTCACGCTGGCTCTGAAAAGCAGGGTAATGTCAGCCGCCATCTTTACACCGGGCGCCGCGTCAGCATCATCCTGTGTGCAGCGCCGAAATGCTTCCTACTGGGGGCGAGAGAGCGGCATCCGGGTTCCGCCCCTCGTGTGTTCCCACTCCCCGGGTCAGTACAAAGTTTAGTCATCATGTGCTGAAAGGCATTGCATTACATATTTGCATTATTTGCGTACTGTACTGTACGTCTGCCATGTCAGGGATAAGCACGAGTAGATAGCGATAAATGTGAGTGTAATTCCAGATTTTCGTTGTATTGCAGAATGATAACATTTAGAAATAAATAGGGGCTAAGGCGGCCCATACACGGTAAGATTTTTTAGACGATGTGCACGATTTTGATCGATTGCAACGGTCAGTCGTGCACATCGTGTGTGGTTTGGCATGCTGTACGAGGGCGTTGAGCTTCCCCGCCGTCGTACATCGGCATCGTCATGCTGTTAAATAGGTAACTGAGCATCTTGTAAGATGCATCGTTTACCATTCACAGCAGCATGCAATGCATCGGGCTGAATTTGAAAACGTACCGAGGTGTTGTACGTTTTCAAATCGCCCCGTGTATGGCTGGCCTAAGTGTAACTCCCATAGTATAATAAACCTGAGTATATTAGGACATTACAACATTTATTACGGGAGTCGGGACAGTTGCCCCTCCATGGAAAAATTGTCCACAAGTGTACAACAGTATGGGTTCAGGGGCACTTAGCACCAAGTCTGTACCCCTTTTCCACCAAAATATCAGGTCAAACCCAGTATTTCAAAACACAGGTGGAATCCAGGGTCGGACTCAACTTCAGACTCTGTTTCCACTGCATTTCGACCCGGGATATTCCCGTGTTCGCCCGTTCACACTGAACCCGGGTAAGCCCTGTAAAAGCCTATGGATGTCATTAAATATGGACTTTTTTCAGACTAACAAAGATGGTCAGGTGGATGACGCTGCACTATAGCCTGCAGGTCAGGTGGGACAGGCTGCAATATAGGATGCAGGTGAGGCTGCTGTACATTTCAATGTTGGAAGGAGGGACAGGACACGACCAAAAAGGGGATGTGACCTAAGTAAAAATGGGTGGAGCCTATTGAAACCGGGGCGGAACCTCGCGGCTTCCCCCGTTTACGTCACTTTGGGGGCGTGCCCAGCACTCTCCGAGACGCTGGGCAGCCCCAGGCAGTTCATTCACACTAGAACAGATGGCGTGCGCATGCGCACTGCATCTGTTCTCCTCCTGCACACCCGCTGCTCTGCTTTGCAGTGCAGTGTGCCACCGGGCCCACGTGATGACGGGTGGTGTGGCCTTGTCAGTGGCCAATGTGACCTTGCACTGCAGCCAGCTGAGAGGGAGAGAGGCTGCAGCGCCTTCACTAATGTTGCTCTTGCCCGGACTGGCTTCCCCTGGAGAGCTAGCCAGGTTGGGGCAATATGTGCAGCAATGTGAGGGCCCCCAAATGTGTGGGGGCCCCTGGACGACCGCCCCGTCCGCCCCGCTATAATCCAGCCCTGCTGACTGGTACTGACTTGTGCCGTTGCTGGTTGCACACAACCTGCAAATCACATACATTGCTAGTATGCTTATGTGGTGGACTCTATTTCCTCAGGCACCGAAACGGGTAACAGGATTACGTGCAGTGTGTGCCTACTAAACTGACCTCCGCTGTGCTGCTGCTGGGTGGCACAGGCACCGGAACGGGATGGAGCAGCCAACACATCAAGAGGTGCTGTGGGGTAATAGGCTTGAGTGATGTGCATGGGCCCCAAGTCACTGGAACAGTGGTGTATCTATAATGGGTGCAGGGTGTGCGGTGCCCACGGGCCCCTGGGTCCAGGGGGGGGCCCTGCACCGCACACCCTGCACCCATATTTTCTAATACTTCTTCGAGGTCCCGCGTCGGGTGTCTCAGCCCTGCTCAAAACGCTGGAAAATGGGCGCCGCTGCCATTTTCCTGGCGTTTTGCGCATGCGCAGTAGACTCTGGGCACAGACTAGTGATGCTGCGGCCGGCGTCGGTCAGCCTTCAGTCTATTGGCGACTGCAAGGGAGAGAGGAGGAGGCCCCGGACGGGGAATGCACATGCCTTTGCTCTGGAATATAGATTACATTTTATAAATCTGGGTGATGGATAATTCAAAGACTCCAAAATTATTGGTCAATGTTGATTTTGAGTTTTACATATTTTAAATTATCTTTACTGTGTCTGTTACATACTTGCCTACTTTTGAAAAAGCATTTTAGGGAGATTGTGAAAGCAGCACCTATGAGCGTGGTGGTAAAGCGGGCGTGTACTGCTACATCTGAGAGGCGTGTCATAAACCTGACTTACATCCAATGTAAATGAGCCCCAAAGCGGTAAGTAATGTTGGGTACACACTGGCCGATATATTGGCCGATCAATTGCCCCCGTCAGCCAGTGTGTACAGACGATATGTCTGTGAACCACGTCGTTCACAGACATATCGCATTGGCTGTGCTGCACAGCCATTGAACAGATATGTCTCCAGAGTGTGTGTACGGGCGATCAGCTGATCGCCCGTACACAAGGGGGCCGAGGGGGGGGGGAGCCGCGAGCAGGTACTACTTACCTGGGTCCGGCACAGCTCCCCATCCACAGCAGCCCAGCACACGCTGCTGTGTGCTGCGCTGCACTGGGAGACTGTCCGAGGCTGCTAAAGCAGCAGCCCGAGCAGTCTCCTATGCCAAATGGAGGGAGCGATCACACTGATCGCGTCCCCCATTGGCTGTGCACCTGGCTGTGGGGCACACAGCACCCCCCTCCCCAGTGTGCAGCGCCGCGTCGTAAATGTTTTTCCCGAAGGGGGCGTGGCCACGTCTTCTACGATTAAGACCAACGCGACCATCATCCTGCACGCTCGTATATGCTGTGGGTGGTGACCCACAGCTATACGAGCGTCCAGGAGGACGCTCCATATTTATGGAGGTGGGCCCTGATTCAGAGCGAGCGCTCTGGTCAGAGCGTCCGGCTCTGAATCAGGGCCATTGTGCCTTATAACCAATGCAGGGAAATTATACTAATGATCCCATTTGAATGTATAGCTCTCTGTTTTTTTCTTTTATATAACAGCTACATAATGGGGGTAAAGTGCAATAAGGGAGATTATTAGACTCTGCAGGGAGTCAGGGAGATTACTGCTATTTCAGGGAGTCTCCCTGACAATCAGGGAGAGTTGACATGGGGCCAGATTCAGAGCCGGACGCAATTAGCGCTCGCTCGTCCAGAAAATAGGGGTGGCTATTCAAATGAACCGTTCGCTCTTTGCGGTCTGTTCACGCCTCTAGGTCTGAACGAGCGAACAAAACTTGCGGTCGTTTTTTGTGAAAGTACGCCCCCTGGCCGCTCGCATCCTACGTCATGTCCGCTATTTATTCGATTAATCGAGTACATCGACCAGGGTATGAGCTGCTCGCTATTCTTGTGGTTGGTTTTTGCTACCACAATTTTGCGAGCAGTTCTGGCTATAAAATAACCCAGTGACGTGCTCAATGACGCTGCTGTTTTAATTATGCACACCCACAAAACGCCCATTTTGACCTTTAAGCACGCCTGCGATCGGATCTCCACTCCCCGTTTTCAAGCACCTTCCCCTGTTACCACCCACATACGCCTCTTTCTGTCACTCAAATTATCAGGCATTCGCTATTTTGCGAGCACATGAATTTCGACCGCACTGACTGGTTCGCGCATGCGTATAACAATCCGTACGCATGCGCTGTTGGGCAAACATCGCTCGGAGCGAACGAGCGGCCGCTTACGAGCGGCTCTGAATCAGGCCCATGGTCTGTTATTAAGGACTTGACATCTAATAAATCTTTTATAGTAATATCAGTATTTTTTGGCTATTCTAACTAGTGCTCCACGCTCTCTCTATAAACTTTCTATTTTTAGTAGGTAGCAGAACCTACTGTGGGAGCTGCCATTTTGAATGGTCATTCATTTGATTGGTAGTTAAGCACATGACTTTTGGTGGGTACACACTGGGCGATATTACTGAGCGACTGCACGATTACGACATCGTAATCGTGCAATCGCTCAGTAATCGTGCACTTTTATGTCGGAAACGACCAGCGATGCGCACTCCCGCTGATCGTTTCCGACATTGTCCATCGCCCGAACATGCAGCACAATCTGACGACCTCGTCAGGTTGCTGCATGTTGGGGAATGGGGGAGAGAGCCCGGCACTGAACGATATCGTTAATGATATCGTTCAGCGGCTGTGCTCAATGTCATGAACGACATTGAGCACAGCCTGCCGGGGACACACTACACGATATCGCTCAGGGAGCATATCGTGTAGTGTCTACGCACCGTTTCTCCTAATAACACTAATGATACTACTAATAATAATATGGACAATTTTATACAATATCTATATAATAATTTGCTAATGTCCCATCTCCAGAATGCATGCGCAGTGGGTGTGGGGTCGCACACCCAAATGATTCCCACAACTAAGGAGATGGGACAAAGCATTCCAGGAAGGTATCCTTATACATTAAAGAGAGTTGGTAACTAAGTATGGGAGGTAGGGGGTATGTTTATTAATTAAAGGTGCTAACTTACATATATACTACTCGATGTCCCCAGAGTTGCCTGGGATTTTATCTTTCTTGCTTGTCTCCTCTCTCTCTCTCTTCAGCGATCATTTCCCCTCTATTTCTGTTATTTCTCCGACCCCTTACTCTATCCCTCTATATCCCCTCATCTGTCTATGAGGCAATTCCATTCAAGGTGATGTTACATTACCTTGATTTCACCTCAACTTTACCTCTTCTTAACCTCACACTGCGCGCGCCCATGGGGTTGCACAGGATAACGTGTAGTTGGAGTGAAATCAGGGTGAAAGCGAGATGAAGTTGAGGGGATTCTACATCACCTGGATTTGAATTGTTCCCTTTCTCTTTTATTAGCACTTGATTTTATTATATAGATTATCCTTAGCATTACCTTTGTTTGCATCTTTACTATTGGACTTTTTGGGAACCCCTTTTTGCTTTCTACTGACTTTTAGACGTAGACATTTTGGGAAATAACTGAAGTGTCTGGAGACTGTTGATGTGTGTTATGCCGGAACTCTCTGGGAGTGACATCACTGACACTGGTGGTCAGAGTTCAGACCAACTGTCACTACATGCCAATGTAATGACATCACTATTAACTAGATAGATAGATAGATAGATAGATAGATAGATAGATAGATAGATAGATAGATAGATAGATAGATAAGATTGATCTTTTGCACTAAGGGGAGACCTTCTAAAGAGGAAGACTGGAGGTGTTGCCATAGCAACTAATCAGATTCTAGCTATCATGTATTTAGTACATTCTACACAAAATGCTAGTTAGAAGCTGATTGGTTGCTATGGGGATCCCCTCCACTTGTCCTCTTTAGAAGGTTTAATAAATCTCTCATAGTTACAAAATTTGAAAGTAATATTCATGGGCACTGTACTCGGTGAGCCACAATTGCCATCATGGACACATTTATTATTATTGAATATTATTTATAGGGTAACACTGATAATGTAATCGTTATCATTACTGGGTTTGAGTCCCACCATGGCCCTAACTGTGTGGAGTTTGTATATTTTTCGCCATTCTCCGGGTGCGCCGATGTCCTGGTAGGTTAAACGGCTCCTGACAAAAATGTGCGCATGTGGTAGGGAACATAGGGCCTGATGCAGAGTTATACGCTAATGCTGCCGCAGCCGCCGTTTTCACGTCTGTGGATGTGCGAAAATATGCTAACGCAACTGCCACAGAAAGACAGCATCGGAAGCAGGTCAGGCAAGCATTGAGTCTATGGTCGTGCAGCATTGCTGCCGTACCTGAGACACCGTAACTATGTTCTCTGCGTATGGGATCGCAGACACGGCCGAAAACACACCCTGAATAAAGACTGGAACGCACATCTGTCTAGCTATCATTCCCCATTACCTCCAAACAAAACGTTTGCTCCCTGTCAGTCACTTGCAGTTGAATCTTCACTGCAACCGTAATAGCAATTCAAATGCTGCACGTGTACATTGTAGCTGGGATGCGTGTACAAACCACCGATAATCGCTCGGAATAGCATACAACTCTGAATCAGGCCCACAGACTGTAAGCTCCACTGGGGCAGGGACTGATGTGAATGGCTAAATATCCTCTGTAAAGCTCTGCAGAATGTTTGTGCTATATAAGAACTAGTAATATATAATAGGGTGTCACAAGATGTCTGCCTCGCCATGCAATGATAACAAAACAACATAAATATTGCAAAAAGACCTAGGATAACTATTAGAGGGCAGATGGAGAAACTCACAAAGACCTGTAAAAGCATGCATTGATGGGTCGTCCAGAGGATGAGTATAGAGATGAGTCTGTACCCACTGTGGGCAGACAGACAGGATCAGAGTCACTGCTGGTTAAAAATAGAGACAGGTCAGCAAATATGCACCAGTGGAAGAAATAGCGCCGGCAGCAGGGGCAGTTTAAGAGAGGAGGGGGTCCATGTGTAGTATCTGTGCCGGTCCCCTTCGCTCTCACAGCACAGTAGACTCTGCAAATCACTAGTAAAATGGCTTCCACACCATTTTCCCAGTGATTTCTACAGCGCCGGAGAGGTTAGTATAACATGTCTGCTGCACCATACATAATAACACGGTGTGCGGTGTGAGCCCAACTGGACCCAGGGCCCCGTATGCACTGCACACCCTGCACCCATTATAGATACACCACTGGCTGGCAGGAGTCCCATCTAATGCAGGCCATAGACTGCACAATAGTGCAGCCAACGCAAACAAGGGGAGTTGTGGTAGCCCAATAGGAGCGCCTCCATACACTGCACTACGTATGGATTTACAAGGACAATTCCTTTAAAAGTTGGCTTGTCCCTGAAAATTATAAATCTCAGTATTTAAATAACTATATTCTATTGAGCTGGAACTCCTTACCACAAACGATCTTGTGTGTGCAAAAAGTAGCCAGAAATTTAGCATGGAAACATCTTACTAGACAAATATCATCCATGTTGTTTCAATCACAGACCCCTTTTTGTTTCTGGATCTGTGATTCCTCATACACATGTGATATGGACATGTGTCTCTGTGGTTGTGTATCATATTGGACCTTTGACATCTCGCACACGAACTAACAAACTTAGAAAAGCCAGTATGAAATGGACACACTGATAAAGTTATGTTGTAATTGAATAATAAGTATTAAATGACAGGAGAGGAAATTACCATGTGGCCCTGCTCACTTATTTCGGAGGAACTCGGGTGGTACACGAGAGCAAGGTTTGCCCTAGTTAATTATTGGGTTGGCTTTGTCTGACCTGGAAGGCCTTAAGGTCAGGAGTCCTTTTGCTAATAACGGCAAAGATAAAACAACACACTGGATATTGCAGACCGTGCTCAACAACATCTCATCTTGAACAGAGCATGTTTCAGATGCAAATGCCCTCTTTAGAGGTTCCATATGTCAAATGGCACCAGACAAAAGGAAATTGGGCTAAGAGGTTAATTAATTGAGAAACTCCTTTCAGAAGGTCACACCCTATTATGACTGCGATGAATAAGAGATGGTGTTATTGGTTTCAATGCAACCGTCATAAAACCCTTTGTGACATTTATTTTATGCCTAATAAACTATTCCAAAACATACAATTACATATTTGCATGGCGACATGTGTTTTTTATTTTCTCAGAGTAAACTAAATGAAACCCCTCTGGTCCATCCTACAGCTCATGGCCATGCCAAGCATATTGCTTGATGAGAAGTAAATATCTAAATAGATTAGGCATCCGTGTGGTTAGAAGCGTAGGATTTAAAGTGGAAAAGAAATAAAATGTAGTGCGGATCGGCGCGACCTTGAATAACCTTCGCCCAGCAGTGTGCCAGCCCATTTTGCTTTCCGAGGTGGCAGCAGACAGCCGCATGCACATTTCTATTAGTGTCACGTGTGCCATGGACATATGTTACCTTCATCATAATTTGATCTACCACTATTATAGCTTTTTGCAGCAAGAAATTAGCATGTTTTTAAGCTCCCTCTCCTACTGCCTATTTACACAACCGCAATAGCAATGTTCTACACTGAAAAAAAAATATTGAAAAAAAATTACGTTGATCAAAAAAATAAAACATTCACTCTTTTACTAATCATTTTTTAAAAGTGATCTTATATACCCAACTTTAACTAAATTTCAGGTGTACGATTGGGGGCCCCTGATGAAATCAGATAGAGAGCGAATGCTCCTGTTTTTCCAAAGTAACAAATTTTACACACATTATAATCTCTTTTTTTCTCTGCGTATTGGAAGCAATTCTCAATCTGTTCTAAACCTCATGATATGTCAGTCATTATCCAGGAGGACTACTTAAAATAAAAAATAAAAAATGGCATCGTAGGCTATCATGTACAGATGGGTGTCCCAAGGTCTTTGTAGATTGCACAGAGCATAATGTACTCCATTACACATCAGTAAAGTAATCCTGGGAATTATTTTTGAATGCTGGGAAATGTGACCGGAGCAAATGCGGCACCAGCACGATGCTTGAAAAGTTTCTTCCGTATCCTATTCAAAAATCGGTCTCTTCATGTGATTTCATCACAAGCCTCAACGATGTAGAGCAGACGTTGCAAACTCGCAGCCCACTTTAACTATGCTAGTAAAAATGAAATGCAGCCCGCCAGGTGAGATCCTGCTGGCCGGCTGCACTAACGGAGCTCAACTCCAATCGGAGAGCATTCACCGTTCTGCACGTGCACACTATGGTAGGGACTGGGAAAATGTCCTCTGCACATGCCCGACTGCCTTTGCTGTTCCCACTCTTCCACCCACTGCATACTGCCTGCTCACTAAAGACATCCGCGCCCTCAGTGTGTTCCAGCTGCCTGCAAAGACCAGGAGCTAGAAGAGGAGCAGATGGCTGTGTTTGATTAAGAAGGTGGTAAATTTGAGGGGGGGTGCATAAGGGGACATAGGGAGCAAGAGGGGACAAGGGGCATGTGGCTGGACTGGAGATCAGAGGGGGCTAGAAAGGACACATGTTCCACGTAAGGCTTACCTATATGGTGGTTTCTCTTCAAAATAGAACATGTGTCCCTTCCAGCACTTTCTATCCCTCCAGATATATTATGGGGAATATATCTGATATATGAGGGGGAATAACAGCTCCCAGCTCACACTGAAAGATTTCCTGACTTCCTATTCAGGAACAGGAGCATTATTATACCACTCTCCAGCCCTTCAGCCCAGAACTGGCAGAAACCAGTGGGACCCAGGTACACCAATCTACTGCTCGGAGAAGTCTGGTCAGAAGTGGTCTTCATGGATGAATTGTAACCAAAAGCCATACCTTCAACGTGGAAACAAGGCCAAGCTACTCAACTATGCACGAAAACATAGGAACTGGGGTGCAGAAAAATGGCAGCAGGTGTTCTGGACTGATGAGTCAAAATGTGAAATATTTGACTGTAACAGAAGGCAGTTTGTTCGCGAAGGACTGGGGAGCGGTACAATAATAAGTGTCTGCAGGCAACAGTGAGGTATGGTGTACATTCCTTGCAAGCTTGGGGCTGCATTTCAGCAAATGAAGTTGGGGATTTGGTCAGGCATAATGGTGTCCTCAATGCTGAGATATAAAGGCAGGTACTTATCCATCATGCAATACCATCAGGGAGGCATCTGATTGGCTCCAAATTTATTCTGCAGCAGGACAACGACCCCAAACATACAGCCAATGTTATTAAGAACTATCTTCAGGGTAAAAAAGAACAAGGAGTCCCGGAAGTGATGATTTGGCCCCCACAGATATGGCCACTGATCTCAACATCAACAAGTCTGTCTGGGATTACATGTTATTATTATTACATTTTATTTATAGGGCACCACAAAAGGTCCGCAGCGCCGTACATACAGTAAAGGGTACACAGAACATTACATTACAATACAGTAACCAACTTATAAACAGCACAAGTAACAATTAGCAACACAATTCTCCATACACAATACAGCTGGGAAGGTGAAGTCTGTCATAGAAGTGCTAGAGAAGAAGGCTGTGAGACAGTGGGGAGGAGGACCCTGCTCCTAGGAGCTTACAATCTAGGGGAGAGGGGAGACTGACAGATGACATGATGCAAGAGTGTGTAGAGGGGGACCTGAGTGCAGGAAGTAGGCGAGGTAGAGATGGCTGAGGCAGGAGGGACAGAGACTTGGTGACGTGGTTATGTGTTGGAAGGGTACGCTTTGATGAACAGGTGGGTTTTCAGTGCACGTTTGAAGCTCTGCAAGGTCGGGGAGAGCCTAATCGAGTGAGGGAGCTCATTCAGTGAAGGGGGGCTGCACGAGCAAAATCTTGGATACGTGCATGAGATGAAGTAACCAGGGTGGAGGAGAGGTAACAGTCATTGGCAGACCGAAGTGAGCGGTAGGGAGTATGTAAGGAGATGAGGTTTGAGATGTAGGGAGCAGTAGAGTTAGAGAGGGCCTTGTATGTGAAGGTGAGGAGTTTGAAGAAGATTCTGTAGGGGAATGGGAGCCAGTGCAAGTTTTGGCAGAGGGGAGCAGCAGAAGTGGAATGGCGGGAGAGGAAGATAAGTCTAGCTGCCACATTGAGGACAGACTGGAGGGGAGCAAGATGGCAACGTGGGAGGCCAGTAAGGAGAAGGTTGCAGTAATCAAGCCGAGAAATGATTAGTGAATGAATAATCAGTTTGGTAGCATTCTGGGAGAGGAAAGGCCTAATACGAGCGATGTTGCGTAGCTGGAGCCAACAGGATTGAGCCAGAGATTGAATGTGGGGTGTGAAGGAGAGGGTGGAGTCAAGGGTGACACCCAAGCAGCGAAGTTGGGGGACAGGGGAGATGATTGTGTTGTCAACAGTGATAGCGAGATTGGTTGGAGTGGAGACTCTATTAGGGGGAAAGATGATGAGTTCAGTTATGTCCATGTTGAGCTTCAGAGAGCGCTCAGACATCCAGGAATATATGGCGGAGAGGCAACTGGTTACCTGAGAGAGGACAGAAGGGGAGAGTTCAGGAGAGGAGAGGTATAGTTGTGTGTCATTGGCATAGAGGTGGTATTGGAGGCCAAAGGAGCTGATGAGTTCTCCTAGTTTAGAAGCCGCTCAAGTAGTTTGGAGGCAAAAGGGAGAAGAGAAATGGGGCGGTTATTGGCAGGTGAGGACGGGTCGAGGTTGGGTTTTTTAAGAATAGGTGTGACAAGAGCATGTTTGAACGATGAGGCAAAGATGCCGGTGGAGAGAGATAAGTTGAAAAGGTGAGCAAGGTGGGAGCAGGCAGTGGAGGAGAGGGAGCGTAGAAGGCGAGAAGGGAGGGGGTCAAGGGGGCAGGTGGGGGGAGAGGACAAGATGAGGGAGTGGACCTCATCACCAGTGGTGGGGCTGAAGGAGCACAAGATGGGGTGGCCAGGAGGTGCGGATGGTGGGGGAGGTGGGGTTGCAGCAGGGAGATTGGAGGATATACTGTGACGAATTTCCTCAATTTTGGAAGAGAAGAAGGAGGCAAAGTCAAATGCAGTGAGGGAGGATGGAAGGGGTGGAGATGGGGGGGCGGAGGAGAGTGTTGAAAGTACCAAAGAGGCGGCGGGGATTGGAGGACTGAGAGGAGATGAGCGACTGGAAGGATTGCTTGGCGAGGGAGAGAGCCGAGCTATAGGAAGAGAGGACAAACTTGAAGTGAAGGAAGTCCGCCAAAGAGCGAGATTTCCTCCAGAGGCACTCGGCTGTGGGCGAGGATTTTTGGAGAAATCGGGTCAGTTTGGAGTGCCAGGGCTGGGGTTTGGACTGACGGAGGGGGACAGAGGAGGAGGGGGCAACGGAGTCAAGTGCAGAAATGAGGGTGATGTTGTAGAAGGAGGCTGCCTGGTTAGGGCAGGCCATGGTTGATAGAGGAGAAAGGAGAGTATCAAGTGAGGAAGACAGGACAGCAGGGTCGAGAGACTCAAGATTGCGTCTGGTGATGGTGGCTTTGGGTGAGGGGAGGAGTGGATGACTTGAGAGAGTGAAGGAGAGTAGATGGTGGTCAGAGAGGGGGAAGGGAGAGAAGGATTTTGACAGAAGGATTTGAGCAAGCCTACATCCAGAGAAGATCTGTGGTTAGTTCTCCAAGATGTTTGGAACAACCTCCCTCCTTCAAAAACTGTGTGCAAGTGTACCTAGAAGAATTAAAGAATTGATGTTGGTTTGAGGGCAAATATTGATTTGATTTAGATTTCTCTACTGTTCATTTACTTAGTTTATTGTTAGCAATTTACAAAATGCTATTAATATTTCTATTTTTGAAAGCATTCTTACTTTGCAGCATTTTTTCCACACCTGCCTAAAACTTTTGCACAGTACTGTGTGTGTGTGTGTGTGTGTCAGGTGGGAAGGGGCATCATAGCATGTGCTTTCTCTGGGCACCAGGGCTCATTGGAATTCTTTGTCCAACAGCCCGGGGTGGGGATACCTTCAATTGGTAATCTACAATGCTGGCTCCAGACTTGTGCAGGGCTGTTCTGATGGACAAATCCTGCTGCAGGTGCTGCTTTACCAGTGCTCTCCTACATCTAGAGCTCGTGAGTTACAGTGAATCATCACTGCAGCCATTGGACTGTATTTGGCAATGACACCTGGATAACTGGCTCTGGCAGTTTGTACAAAGAGATCACACCTTCATCATCATATGGGACAAATCAGATTGGTCATGTCCCTTCCCCATGATGTCACGATCATTTTTCAGGAGGTGCACTTCTAATGACTCTTATTAAAAAATGCCAATGCTCTTTCTGTCCCAGGCCACCAAAACGTTTAGTTGCTGCTATGATTAGGTGGGTTTCCAAGGGGGTCTACAGCAAGTCCTGACATTTTTAACAAAATAGGGATTTTCCCTGACTTTTCACCTGTTCTGAGGCTGCAAGATATAAACCACGTTTAGCTTTGCAGCTCCTATGCCATGGAAATCGCTTCCCTGCTCTATTCGAGAGGCCTCCACTCTAGAATCCTTCAAAAACAGACTCAAGACTTGCTCACGCATTTCACTAAAGTCTCTTCAACAATGTCTCTTTTCGCTGTTAAGTTTAGTTTGCATTTTGGGTTTTAAATGCAAATGTAAAGCACTTAGAGTCCTATCAGGAGAAAATTGCTATATAAATAACATTATTATTATATGTAATAATAAAAATTCCTATTACAATTACTGAAATTCTTGCACCCAATTGAATAGCAAAAACGTTGCACCTGCTGGAAAAACCCTGCGGTGCAACATTTTTAAAAAAATTGCTGCCAATCGAATAAGCCCCAAGTACTCATCAAGACAGGAGTAAGAACTTGAGTTGTGAAAATGAAAAAAAAAATCACAATGACATTGCCAGTGAGAGACGGAAGCAGCCTTTGTATTGCCTTGCCCTTCTATTAAAAAAAACAAAAAAAACTAGCTTTTCACAATAGCGTTCTATTAAATTTGTGGTGCACTATCAGAGTGACAAAATAAAAAAATAATATGTAAAAAATAAGAGATAATATAATATCTATGTACCTTCACTCTGTATAATGATGTGTCTAAAAAAATTTAAACAGACAATTTTCTTGCAGACTGAATTTGAGAGTTTAGCATTAGTTCCATTGAGGAATTTTATTTGTTGACTTGGTATGCTGTTGTATGGTGCTTAATAGCAGGAAACTGATTTAAAAAAATAAGGCGGCTATTAAACTGCCTCTCTGGTATAGTAATACCATTCATTAATCATATATACATAATAGTGGTGTATAGAAAAAAATGAAAACATAGAAACTTCAAAGTGCGTCAGTAGTACCATTGTGTAATTTATTTGTGATGTGGTGCACTGTTTTCTGGTGGTGCTTAATAGCAGCAAGTTTATTTAAAAAAACAATACAGATATTAAATGGCCTCTCTGATATCATAGTAATACCATTCATATAGATTTTCTGCTGCATTTGGTGAATGGACCTCTACGGTTATTAAAAGATATATCCCTGCAGCCAGTAACATAGGGATAAACTCCTAAAACTAATTAGGGATGACACCCTAATTAGTTTTGGACATGGACGACCTTCTTTTTCTTAGGTCGTATTTCAGCAAAAGAATAGAAACTCAGACATTTTCTAGAATATTGCAGTTCACATTACATCATCAGTCTTGTCAACTAACTTCCAATTTCCAGTATAGAGATTTGAGCCATTTTTTTTCAAGTTTTCTCTCAATTCCAATCCCAAAATTATTCATGGGATTGTAGCCTAGTTATCCTGAAATACCGGGATTTGGAAATCATTTCTGGAATGGAATACCTAGTTAAGAGTAACCAAAGATAGAGAAACAATACTTTGATATTACTTTTTTATCCCTTAATTCTTCAGTCAGTGAGATAAAACCCAGGTCCAACATCTTTAAAACTGCACCATACATTGCCATAAATTATAAGACTATTGTGGACTGGATTCAGTAAAAATTTAGGTTAAGCATTAGAGTGAGGGTTGAATGTTTGGTTGACTGAGGGTTTGGTCTAGCACTAGGGTTTGGTAGTTGTCCTTGGGTAAAGGGAATTGGGGACTAGGAGTGATTGCTTGGTATATTTTGGCCAGTATATACTCTTAAGGAGAAAATATTTACAAAGAATGGACATTGTGGAACTGAATTTAAAGTGTCAATCTGCAATATCATTTGGTTTAATTTTAGTTTAATTTAGCTAAAATCTTCAATTTAGGGACTCAGAATTACAACAGTTTAGAACAAGTAAAGTTACTACTATTTAATGCAGTTGTTTATTTATTTTTGCACTAATGACATCTTTCTAAATCTTTAATGAATTACCAACACCCTAATTTGTGCTGTTTATTGGGAAGAGGTGGCACCAAGGTTCATCAAACCTATTGCATAGGCCAAAGTTGACCCCTATAGGATTTGTCCAAGTTAGTTAGTGTGACCCTATCACCTATCAAAAAAGACAAATGCAGGTGTTACAAAAGTCTGGAATGCAAAGCAGTGCTTTCTTATGAATACTATACAAAGCAATTAAATCAGGGGGCAGTTATAAAAAACAGAGACCAATAGATTGACTAAAGAACAAAACAGACCCCAGTCTGGTGTTTAGTATATAAAACAAATTATCATTCTATCGACTTGTGTATAGCAGTTCTTTAATGTTTGGTGGCTACTATATGGCTGACCTCCAATTTGGTTTTTAGTCTATAGCAAATTTCCAGCCTCTGGTGTCTAATGTATAGCACACATCCAATCTATGTTGACTATCTTACAGGAGATTACCAATCTATGGTTGCTAATGTAGAGCACACCACCAGTAAATGGTAACTCGTTTACAGCAGATCTCCAATCTGTGATAGCAACTGTACAACATATTTCCATTCTTTGGTGGCTAGTGAACAACAGCCTACCAGTCTTTAGTGACTATAGTTCAGTAGAATTCCAGCCTCTTGTGGCTAATGTATAGGCTAAAACCAATCTCTAGCAGCTAATGCAGTCTCTGATGCCTTCTGTAGAGTAGACCTCAAGTCTTTGGTGACCAATGTATAACAGAACCCCAAACTCTGGGGGTTTGCAGATATCTTCACCCTTGAAGAATACCCATCAGGATTTGTCAGTACCATACTGTTACATGACCATGATGATGTTTGCTGGTCTTGGGAAGAGCGGATAAGACCTGGCTCAACCACAATTTGAAAACCAGTGTTAGGTCCTTGTGACCATGGAAAATTCCATCATAAACTCCAAAAAGGATGTAAACTGTGCTTTGTCCTTAGTTGACCCCAAATGCAGGCCTACATAAATATGAAGCACTTCTTAAAAATCTAACTTACTAAAGCTATTTCACTTGATAATGTAAAATAAAAAGATAGGGACTGTAAAGAAAATATGATCTTTAATGTAATTTTAATAAAACATGTAGCTTACTGTAGCTTAACATTAACAGTGATATCTAAATAAGCTTCTCTGTTAAACCAAAACAGAAGCACAAGGCCCATCTATGTATTGTCAGAATCTTTGTGATTCCATAGCTGTGAAATTTGCCATAGAATTGCTGGCATGCCTTAGAACACTTTACAGGCTGCAAAAAGAAAAACAAAACGAGGCCCCAAAACCAGATTGACTCAACAGAAAATAAACCATTGCTACCTTCCTGCCAAAAATGGGCCGTGCCATCAACCTCTGATTTCACACACTGACTAAAGACAGATATCAAAACATAGAAAGAACCGAGGAGTACAAGTCTCTCCGCATTGCTTCAGTGTAAATCCAAACCGACCTCTGCACGGAAACAAAACATACTCGTTACGTGCTCCAAAATTGGGATGTTTATGTTTATTTTAAATCAATGGCATGTTTGCAATTTTATTTTTAAAAGATGCAAAATAAATGCTTCCAGCTTTGGCGAAGGTTTGCCAAATATCAAATAAGGTCGACAGGGACCGTTTTATCGCAGTGTTCCATTTAATTTGCTTCTAAAAAAATAAAGATGTACTTTGCGCCAGTTGTTCAGTAGGGTTACAACATTGGCCATGTAATTGTAGACACATATAAAATAGACATATGTGCGCACTCCAGCCTCACGTGTCAAAGAAGGGTCGATTTAGAAGTGGACACAGAATTAATTCGGTCGCGAACGGTCAAAGTTTTCATCCTGCGCATGTGTCCGTGTTGCACTGCACATGTGTCCGATGTATACCGCCGGGGGACGCAGAACGAATTTGGAGACAATATCAATGGGCAATCCTGGGTGGTAACGGGGTTTACTAGCTGGTCGTGGTGCGGCTACTGACTGCGTATATCTTCACAGTTGTGCTGGCACCAGTGACCATGTTCCGATGGACATTCTGAGCAACAATAGGGCTGCTCTGTTGTCCGATGGTGCGACTGATGTGCGTCCAGTGGCGCAACTTATTACACAAAGCGGGAGATTTGAGTCGCAGCCAGTGGGCGTTTCTACGAATCCCATCTGCTGCAACATTACCATATAGACACAGTCACAGCTGTCATTACCATCCACCTCTCAATCAAGCCTAGAATCTTTAAAGCGGTTGTACACTGCCCTTGTAGTAAGTGCCGTTTGCTGCTTATGACAGCGATAGGTTGAGAAGAAGCCAAATATGTGAGGTGTTTAATCAGGGCTACATCTGTGCAGTATCAGTGGAGAATGACATCTGAACCATACACAATTATTATTAACTAGTCCCGGCCCCCACATTAGCTGTGGCTTTATCCCACTCCGCCTCTACTGATTTCCTAATAGTTGCTAGTCGCTATTTAGCGCTGCAAGTCGCTTAAGAAAGAATTGCTTTCCAGTCCAATCGTGTGGTTCCAAAGCACAAAAAGTTATTTATGTAAAGAAAAAGTAACACGATGAAAGATTTAACAATTAGAATAAAAAGCAATTTTTAGTAGTACAAGCCGATACATACGCATGCGCACTGGTCCCAGTATACAGTCATCAATCCAGAAGTCTGCTGTCGCAAGAAGATGTCTCTACACTGGGATCCGTGCTTATATATCTTACAGAGTTCAGAGTTAACAAAGGGACTAGTTGACAAGTTTCCATTGGTTTTTGCTTCTGGATAATCTGGTCATTGGTCGGTTCATACGGTGTCATCAGGGGTATGGCTCAGTTCTCCAATGGTCTCTTTGTGTAGCTTCCCGCCGAACAACTGGTTAAAACTAGCTACAACACTGCACATATGTAATGACATTCTAAGCAATAACTCCCTATCATCCATAACTAGCAGACGCATGATGCGACTTCTTTGGCGATAGATACGGATGTCTGCAAATAAACAGGGATTTAGTATGATACCAAACATGACATGTCCACTGTATTCTAAACTTTATATCTTGTTTAAGTACCTATTACATCATAATTATTAACAAACGTCGGTGTGTTTGACTGATTTGCTATTCAGAAGTGAGATTTGTTAAGCAAAATGACTATTCTCATTTATTGGTAATTAATAAAGTCACATTTGCAACCCAGCCATGTTCAAATATCTAGGACACAATGTAATGAGGTTTCAACTGGACCCGCAAGTTTATTAAAAGCCATTGTCCTCACTGACAGCAAAATGTTCATCTCTATTCTACCACCGGAATACCTGTCTCAGTCAAGGAAAAATAAATGTCAATATAACAAAAGAGGTAGATATAGCATAACATCATTTGTGTTTCTTTCCCATTAAAATCTCATTAAAAAGGTGAAACTATCATTAACATTTCATTGTAAAATGAACACTTTGTTCTACATATCATTCTCTACTAAGCTAGCAGTACATTAAAAAAAATGATCACAATATATAAAATATATAGAATTGTATCCTGCTCTCTATCATTAATAGACATTTACAGGATCAATGTGTTATACACCCAAAGGTGTTTACCAAACCTTATACCAGCCATTGTTAAGCTATGTACATACTATTCCGATCACTTGGCACATTAGATAAACACTCCAATCCTCAGAACTATTATCCGATCAGCAGGGACGTGCAGTCAGGGTATGCATACTCCTGAGGTTTGTTCTAAAAAATTATTACAATAATACAAAGAAGATATTTATAACTTATAAACATCTTTGTTTATTGTAATCATTTTTATAGTTCACACTCACCAGCTTTGTGGAGCTCCCTGGGAGAGCAGGGAGACTAGAGATGAGGCAGCAAGGGCTCAGCCTCGCTTCTGTATAGTCAAACACTTCTTGCAGAGCTGGGGATGGGGCCATACCACGGGCAGTAAGCTGCACAGAAAGAGAGCTAATTGAGGCATGCCTCTGAGTATGTGATGCAGTTAGGTCTGGGAGAATCAATGGACACTGAACCTTAGTGTAGTGAGAGGAGAGTTACAGTGACTAGGGGGTGAGACAGACTCCTAGCACTCAGGCCCTGATTCAGAGCCGGACGCTCTGACAGAGTGCTCACTCTGAATCAGGGCGTCTTTTTTTTTATATATGGAGCGGCCTCCTGGCCGCTCGCATTGCTGTGGGTTGCCACCCACAGCTAATGCGAGCGGCCAGGATGATGGTCGTGATGGTCAAGACCATCGCGACAATCGGGCTTGCGACGAGACTCTTGTGGTAGGGTCTCGTGGCCGCAAGCCCCAGAGAGCTTTCGGCTCAAACAGATGCATCAGCTTTGCAATGTAGGATGTGCTAGTCGATGCCAGAGTGATGCTTGCTGCACACTGGTGGGGAGCAGCTACCTTCCAGGACATGCATTAAGCAGCTGTACTCCATCTTTCAAGTCCGTAACTCAGGATACATCACTATGGTGTTATGAGTCATACAATAGCACAATAAATTCTTATAACCAGAATGTTTGCCCTATAACAGCCGCATTTCCCATGAAGGTCATTGCATGGATATCAAGAACTTATCCTAGGTTATGTGTATTCAAAGTGATATAACATGACACCTATTGTGTAGGTAGCCTAATAGAACTGCTAGTATAATACAAGGTAACAATCGAAATGGTGGTGTCAGGGTTCAACCTAGGATCGTCCGTTACTCACTCCAGCAACGGCTTCCCCTGTCTTCTCGTGCGGTCAGGCATCAGGTGCGGTGGCAGGTGATGTGCTGAGGATTTTGCCTTAGGTGCTCTTGGACTTCCATGTGTGTCCTGGTTTCCGAGGTTGCCATCATGTTAGTCTTTCTCATCTGACTGTTCCTTCAACCATGGTAGCGTAGTCTCGGTCAGCTGATGCTGATCTCCAATGAACTACTACTGTAGGGTATAAAACTGGGCTCTGGACACCAGGAAGTTGCCTGTGCAACGTCGTCACTACTGGTGTATGCTTATTGCCATTCCGTTCCAGGTTCCTGTTCCTCACTCTCGAGTCATTTCCAAATATCATCTCGATACCACCCTCCAGTGCGTCTGTTTTCGACGTTGTGTACTCCGTACACACAACTGAGTACAATTACCGAACCATCCTCTGGTGCTTCTGGATTCGCACTTGTGTACTCGGTACACACAACTGGCTACAACTACGGAACCACCATAAGGTGCATCTGGATTCACACGTTCTGTGTCAGGGCCGGTCATTTTTTTTTTAGAACGGCCTCCTGGCCACTCGCATAGCTGTGGGTGGCCACCACAGCTATAGCGAGCGGCCATGATGATGGCCATCGGGCTTGCGACGAGACCCTTGTGGTCGGATCTCGTGGCCGCAAGCCCCAGAGAGCTTTCGGCTCAAACAGAGCTGAAAGCTCTCCCACTGACATCACTTGTGATGTCAGTGGGGCCGCCCCCAGACGGTAGGCGTTCTCTGAATCAGACCCTGAATGCACTAAGCTCCACACTGAGACCACCCTTCTACAGCACTCCCATTTCACCCTTATAGACACAGTTGAGCTAATCAGTGAGCCTGGCACTGTCATTGTGTATGCTACTCCCTGATTACAGACAATATTGGAGTGGGGCATGAAGGACCCACTGTGGGGAATTCAGCGGTAGGGACCACCAGTCCATGGTACTGTTCTCCAAAGTAGCTGACCCACTAGTAGAGTAACAATGTATTATTTTAGTACGCAATCTAGAATCAGACCCATGAGGAAGCAGAAGGGCCCCCAGGCAGTGGAGCCCCCCAGATATTTCTGTCCCTGGTTACACTCCATTGTGAAGTGAGTTGGAGGCGGGGATTGAAGTCCGAGAATAGGATTGTCCTAGAAAGGGACAGTGTGTTGAAATTAAGAAGCTTTCACCCAAAGTGGAATTTTCTGCTTTAGGAAGTAGGAGCTGGTTGGTCACCTCCTCCTCCTCTCTTGTCTTTGCACTCACTATATACTGCAATTCCTGCCCTGCAGACGTGGGGCTGCCATGTAAGATTCAAAAGCTGCAGATAGAGATTGAAGCGTCGCCATTGGCAAATAATGTGAAGATAAGAAGTCAATGGGATATAATCGAAGTCAATGGGATATTGGACCTTATTCAGAGGCGGCCGTACGGTCTACAACCGCACGGCCACCTCGATGTTTTGCCAGTGCGCATGCGCACGAGGGAGCCGGCTCCCTCGTGCGCATGCGTGAGACCTGCTACGACCGATAGCGACAGTCGTAGCGGGTCTCTTTCCAAAGGGGGCGAGCTGTCGATGTTGGGTACACCTGTCGTTTGGGGGAGGCCCCACTGACATCACTAGTGATGTCAGTGGAGAGCTTCCGGCTCTGACAGAGCCAGAAGCTCTCCGGGGCTTACGACAAGTGAGACCCTACCCTAGGGTCTCGTCGTAAGCCCCGATGGTCGCGATGGTCTATGACCATCGCGACCATCACCCTAGCGGTCGTTAGAGCTGTGGGTGTTAACCCACAGCCTAACGACCGCAACAGAGGCGGGCGGTAAGGATGCAAGCGGCCGCCCAGTTTCTGAGCGACCTCTTGCATCCTCCGACCGCCTCTGAATGAGGCCCATAATCTCTTACCATATTTATAAGGCTGCCTATTGGGGAGACATTCCATTTTCTTTGAGTGGTGTGTGTAATGGATATTATAAAGCTAAGAGGGGTGTGTAGTGAATTTTATAATGTACTGGAGGCATTGTAATCAGCCATAATCTGAACTGGGGCCACTGTAATTAGCATAATATGAACTGGAGGGCACTGTAATGTTACATAATATGAACTGGGGCACTGTAATGTGGCACAATATTGACTGGATGCACAATAGTGTAGCATTATATGAAATCGAGGCACTGTAATATGACATAATCTGAACTGGAGCACTATAATGAGGCATTATATAAACTGGGGGAACTGCAATGGCACAGTATTAACTGGGGGCCCTTCAGTGTGGCATAATATAAACCGTGGGCCCTACAGTGTAGCAAAAAATGAATGGCCAATGCAGTGTGGCATAATATGAACTGAGGGAACTACAACATGGCATAATATATACTGGGGACACTGAGCCTGATTCAGAGACACTCTGAATCAGGGCGGGCGCTTGTTTTTTAAGTTGCAGCTTCCTGGCCGCTCGCATAGCTGTGGGTGACCACCCACAGCTTATGCGAGCGGCCAGGTGATTGTCGTGCGCACTGGCCCAGCATCGATCTGCTTGTGAGCGCTATGCGCTTGCTAGCGGGTCTGAATCAGGCCCACTGTAATAATATGACCTGGATCGAATATGTAGCATAATGTGTACTGGCAGCACTACAATGGTATACTGTGGGGATGTAGTCACATTGCCGGCGGACGGAATGCCGGGCATCGATATCCCGCCGCCCGGCAATATGCTGACGCCGATATCCCGAAGGTGAACAGGATACTGACGACGGCATCTCGAAGAGCTGGAATCTCACTTGTCCGGACGGGTAAGTAACTGCTCTGTCCCCGGGGAAGCGGGGGTTAGGTTTAGCCACCCCCGGTGGGAGATTAGGGTTAGGCACCCCCGGGGAGGGTTAGGCTTAGGCTAGGGGAAGTGGGGGTAAGAGTTAGGCACCACTGGGGGAGGTTAGGGCTAGGCACCCCCGGGAGGTTTAGGGTGCGGGAAGGGGGGTTAGGGTTAGCCACCCTCTGGGGAGGTTAGGGTTAGGCACCACCAAGAAAGGGTTGGGGGGAGGTTAGGGTACTTACCTACCGCTGTCTGGATTCTGCACCAGGCGGGCTTCCAGTGGCTGGAGTTTTATGGGCATTCTGTGCCATGCTGATTGCTGAATAGTGCCTAGCTGTGCAGTATTTTTATTGGAAAGTTCTATGAAAGTGGTTTTACTAAAGAGTAGGAGGTTGGTCTTTGATGTGATGTTTACACAGATTTTTCTGCCTCCAGCAAACCCAGGCTGTCATTTGCGGAGGTGTCTCCTGAGAACCTTGAAGTGCTCTATGTGGTTGATCTTGGTGCACTGGTGCAAACCCAAGGCAACTTGAGGTGTGCTCCCAGTGTCTTCTCAGCTGGATTTTAAAAGTCCACCTTTAGGGTTCTTCAAAAAAAAAAAAAACAGACAACCGAACAAAACTACAAGATAAATAGGACATTATAGAGATACATTAATTTGAATGCTAAGCTGCCTGAGTTATGTTTGTACACAAATGCTGATGTTTACAGAGATTGAGCGATTGTTAGTAAGCTGGACTGGCACGCGCAGTGATTGTAATGCGATTACGTTCTCACAGAAGATTCCTTCGCAAAGTGAGTGACAGGTAGTCAGCATTTGGAGAAGGTAATGGGGGTGGATAGAGAAATGCAGGCGAGTCAGGACCATTTAAACACTGTTTTCTGGGTGTGCAAAAATTAGCCACTGCTTCCTTGCTAGCTGCAGGAGAGTCCTCTGCGTGTCTGGAAACCTGCTGTATCTGCGACAGTTTAGACCTACTCAACAGACTGCTGGCCACCTGATCTGCATTCGATCTTTCTGGATATGTGCATGTGCAGCAAATGTGAGATGCTTTCAGTGGGCGTCCCTATGTACTGGACGGCAGGAGGAGTCATCAGCATAATTATTCATTCACAGTTGTCATCCGAGAGAGATCACAATTGCGATTGCATCTGCATACAAACATGAATAAGGCCCCTGGACAGCAATGGTATACGTGCTCGAAGGCTGTTGACAAAATGATGTCAGCACCTATGAACAGGCCGGCTCCAGGGGGAGCCGCATCCTTTGCAAGACGGGACTCATGCGCCCGTTATCTGCGAGCGGCTTCACCACACGTGACCGAAAATGGGGACGTGGCCTAATTACCATAGACCACGCCCCCTAAATTGCCCGTATGGCACGCCTCCCGTTAACGTCAGGCTGGGAGTGAGCCCAGCACTACGTTAGTAGCTGGGCTTGCCCCAGCTCTCTTCCTGCCCTGAATGGATGCTGGTCATCCATTCCTCTTCTCCGAGGCCGGCCTTACTGCGATGGAGGTGCCCAACCTCCCAGAACAGCGGGGCAGTACCCGAAAAATGGGACTGTCCCGCTGAAATCGGGAGTGGCTGGGAGGGTTGTGTCCTCTATGGGGTGGCGACCCTGTTCGACCGCACTGGTCGAACGTGCCACGAGCCGGCCCTGCCTATGAATATAACTGCTTTCCATTTGCGCAGCAGAAGCAGCATGGTATAGAGATTTCAACTGATCTCTGCTCTGTAATGTTCCACTGGCAGAACTGGAGAAACCACAAGTGTGGATGATATTGGCAGACCTTATAGGTGTTGATAATGGACGTCAGTCCACACAATGAATAACCAGGATTAGTTTATTAGCCAAGTAAAATGAATTGCGGAGTAACACCGGGTTAATTCAGTAGGTACACAATACAGCAGGTTCTACAGATACAGCCAGGAACGTGTGGAGGTTAATGTAGGTGGTGTGCTGTATGGAGAAGGACAGACCTGCACACATATATACACTGGTGGCAGCGGTGCGCACTGTGGGCCTAATTCGCATGCGCACGACGGAGGGAGCTCCGTCGTGCGCATGCGTGAGACCCGCATAGCGACAGCCAAGCTGTCGTTATGGGTCTCGCACCAAAGGGGGCGTGCTGTCGATGGTGAGTGACAGCACGCCCCCTTTGGTGGGTGTGCCGGGGGGCGTGGCTGACAGACGGAGGCGTTCCCATGGGATCACCTACCGTCTGAGTCCGGCCCCACTGACATCAGTAGTGATGTCAGTGGGAGTGATTTTGGCTCTGATAGAGCCAAAATCACTCCAGGGCTTGCAGCAGCGAGACCCTACCGCAGGGTCTCGTCGCAAGCCCGATGGTTGCGATGGTCTTGACCATCGCGACCATCATCATGGCCGCTCGCTATAGCTGTGGGTGGTAACTCACAGCTATACGAGCGGCCAGGAGGCCGCTCCATTTTAAGGTAGGAGGGCCCTGATTCAGAGCGAGCGCTCTGGTCAGAGCGTCCGGCTCTGAATCAGGCCCTGTGTAGCTAGTAATGGTGACAAAGGGGCTGATTCAGAGATGATTGGTAATGGGATCACTTTGAGACACCTCCCAGTCTCCACCCTGATATGCCCAGGAATCGCAAACACCATCTGAAGTGCTTGTGAGTATTGCACACATTGGTTCCTGCATGCGCAGTAGATTTCTCGACTTTTTGAGCGTGTCAGTTGCAAAAAAGTTGCTAAACTGTGGGGAAACATCGAAACTGCGTCCATCTCTGAATCAGGCCCACAGTGTGGTATTTACTATTTAGCAGTCTCTCACAGTCTCCATACTGAGCCTCTCAGGGGAACGTCCTTCCGCTATGGAGGATATAGCTAGAAGACGCGCGAACATGCAATAGCACATTTAGGCTGGCCAGGGCAGAGGCAACTCTTTCCGTCTTTTGAAAGGTAGAACTGTTCCTCGCGGAGTATGGGCTAAGGGCCTGATTCAGCAAGGAACGTAGTTGCTAATACACACGCAGTCGGCCGATTGTTGCACACTGTGCATGCGTATGCATCGCAGGGCGCATGCGCAAACTAGCCATTGCGATCAGGACTGTGATCGCAATGAGTACGCAGACCCAACACAGAGTGATTGGCAGGAAGTGCCGTTTGTGGGGGGTAATGGAGGGCGGTTGGCTGAACGAAGGCGTGCCAGTGCATTTAAACGCCGTTGCATAGGCGTGCATAAAGTATTCACTGCGATGCCCTGCGCAGCTTGAGGCCTGATAGCGTGCGTGGAAGCAATTTCTGAGGGTGGTCAGCGCTGGTGCAAGTGTGCGTGAGGCTGCGATGGTACTCGATTCTACCGATGGATTTGCGGTCTTGCTAAACATTACGGATGTGTGTAAGGTAAAGTGGGCATCCTTCTGTAGTGCAGTGGCGTCATTGAAATCGCAGTTGAACTGCGTACATAATCGCTATTGCATTCGCAGTTGTGTTCCATAGTGAATTAGACCCTAAGTGCTTGAATGCAGCTAATTTTAAACCATATCCAGAGCTTGTTTTGTGGGATAAGACTGTGTAATTCAGGTTGACGGCCTGTAGTAGGCAGTAGGCACACTTAGGGGGACATCCTCTGTTTAGCGAGCTGGCAACAGAGCATCTTTCCCCTCGCACATTAACCTCAAAGGGGTATAAGTGCGGCTTTTTAGAAGTGGAGATGTTGCCCATAGCAACCAATCAGATTCTACTTATCATTTGCCTAGCATCTTCTAGAAGATAATAGCTAGAATCTGATTGGTTGTTATGGGCAACATCTCCACTTCTAAAAACCTGCACTTTAGTAAATATACCCCAAAGACCCAAATCCCTGGACATTATGGACACCACCAGGTATTAGCCTATACCTTCAATAGAATAATATTACTGTGCATACGGGAGTGAAGTTTTTTAGACGTATTTCCAAAAATGTGATAAAAACGGTAAAGTGTAAAAAACGTGGCACATGTAATAAAGGCAGCGCTGATGTCTCCTCACTCTCAATTAATGAGATGTAAATGAGATTATAAATGGGGCTAACCTGTGCTGTATTATAGGTGAAATAAGGAAATGCTGAAGGCAGAGAAGTGGGCGTCACTAAGGACGGGCTTTGAAATGCCGTTTTTATCCTTTCCACCTTTTTCAGTCGGGCCAACATTCCAACAAAAGTAGATTTTCTCTCTGACCAGGTCCCAAAAACCGCCGCATGGACGCGCACTTATGAATGTGCCAGGCAGGCAAATCGGCAAAATTGCGCAAATACAACAGCACGGCGTGCTTGCATGTTTTGCATCTTCGCAAAATGACCTCTCCTGACTCCAAGAGCTTACAATTTGTCCGCGGGATAATCCGTTTTGAAACTGCAGCTCAAAAACTGTATTTTTATTTGCATTTGGTATAATTATACGGTTACCTTGGACTGGTTAGACGTGTCAGAAGCCCCCATAGCTTTGTTGTCTTTGTGTAACTTCCTCCCATTGTGCTGGGATGAACACCAAGCAGAACCTACAGTATATTAACTGTCAGTTAATTACACAGCATATTCTCTACAGTATTTACCAGTCAAAGGGGCAGGTAGTCCGCAGTCATTCAGCTCAATCACTGTCTCGGACAACAAAAGAAGCAATAGAGATGAGTCACTTAGTGTCACCAAGTGGTTGATACTCTAAGCTGCCCATTCCTAATTGCCTTTAGAGACGGCTGATAATACAAACTTTGAAGTGAAAATCAGCCTAATAAGTGGCCACGCTGAGTAGGGAGATCATATGTCAAAGCAGTCTGCAGATGCTTGCCTGCAGACAAAGGCCACTTTCCTTTAGGAGCTGAGAAGACCCTTGCAAGTCTGGTACCCAGAGGTCTAGTACAATGACAGAGACTGGTTCACAGCATGGGTGTAGAGTCTGCCAGTCCAGTCTGACTCCCTTCAATTTCCATCTGACTTTTAACTACAAAGTAACGTGGAGGTTTAAAGGCCTAGATATGTGTTTTCAGTACAGAATCCCCAACCCATTAATGGCTCCCGTGGATTGTGTAGGGAGACAGGAGAAAAGCATGTTTCTATTTACCTTGTTCAATCGAACAAAAATAATAATAATAATAATAAAAAAAATTGATCCAGACTCGTTCCCTCCATCTTATGCTGAATTGTTTTGTGAGCAGCACAATTTTTTCTGTCATTTTATCAGGTTCTCTTACCGGTGAGCCTGCACTCTGCAGTGATAGGGATTATAATGAGCCAGGCTCAGTGCCCAGACTATAGACTTTAGAAAGAACACAGACAAATGCAAATGTCTAATTTACTAACAAGAAGAGGCCTCAGAACAGAGGAATAAAGGTAACAAGGATCAAATACACAAAACAAATATAGACTAATTAGACAACATACTGTGCAGGAAATAATCAATATAACTCAGGGTATATTATGGTATTTAACTGGCTACGCAGTATAGAACTATTATAGACGTAGTCCTAATGGAATATCTAGTAAATGCCAAGTGATAGGCTTAGAACCTACTGGGTCGGATTGGGGTCCTGAGTCAGAGATGCAACGTCATCCGCCTTACACTCGTAGACCCCCCCTCCCCCCAAAGCCACAGCATGATTGCTGCAGCGTTTGGGGAGCAGACCAGAGGCTTAGCTTGTCACCATTCCTGGAAATGGGGGCGTGTCGCCCCCGTTTCCTGGAGGGGCGAGGCCAGAGTCTGTATCGGTGGACGCAGATTCCTGACCTCTAAAGTGACCTGTGAGAAGCTGCAGCCTGACCAAAAGGAGAAGCCATCGTGACCGTGATGGTTGCTATGGTGATCACAAATGCAGCAAGGAGGTGTCTGACAGCTCCTTCTGCATTAGCATTAAGATGGATGGAATTGCAAAGCTACTTGTGTGCGGCTCTGTAACAACGTCCATCTCTGAATCAGGCCCAGAGTCGGACATTTCCGCGGTTGCTTTTCCATTCGGCCACGGCGGTCTCCTTACTGTACTTCCTTTTGCTAATGTGAGAATCTGCCCATGTAAACTGAAAATCTGTGTGGCTCATGAGGAAGCCTATCCCACCCACTGTTTTGCCATCCGCAGCCATCATCAGTAGTATCTGGACTTGCACCCAGCATGGAAGATCCCCTGAAACAGCCGTCTCATTTCCATCCACACGCTACGGTCAAGCAAGGAAGTCTTCTTACACGCCCATAAACACTCCCGCAAGATGGAACACGCTCACCGCCCAGTTGCCGCCCATTTCAAGGAAAGTGTGGTTCTTCCATGGACAGTCAATCCATACACACTAGCGATCTCCATTCATATGCTCATGCCTGATCCGGCACATGCACACTTGCCAATTTCTCCCATTGGGTCATGTGTATTTTGAAGTCAGTGATATGCACCCGCAAATCCACTTGCTTCTGACTCATAGTCAGGCCCACTGTGGCTGATGCATAGCTGGACGCAAATTGTCTGTATGTGCTCCTGCATTGCGTATATTCACCCATACAATATGCTGAGATGTACGTATCTTGCAGTGTGGCCGTCCCGTATGTGAACGCATGTTTTGCTAGGCATCATCGTCAGTGCACATTTGCGCCTACTGTACCATATACTAAGTGCATGGAACCTGGCTTATTTTCATTACACGCAAACCGGCACATCTTTCAGACTCCAAAGACGCACCGTGGCTAAGCTTTGCGACCATCGCATTACAGCCCAGTTACATGTCCTCAGTAATGAGTGTAGATGAAATCGACTCTGTGCTCAGTTACTGTGTGAAGACACAGCAAGATGTGTTCCGCGAACATGTGAGCGTTGAAATCTGCATTAGGCCCACTGTGTGTTCCATTTAAATCTGAACATAAAGATTCCTGTAAAGGTTCACCATTTGCATATGAGAAAAGATACATCTGCATGTGTGTCACTTTCTATGTCTATATTCTGAGTTGTACAGATAAGTGCTACCTTCAATCAAGCATACTGATGAGTCTATAGTAATTTAGCGCTAATTTATATCCCGGACCTATCCAATTAGGTCATGCATCCCCGCGCATAACGCTGATTTTTCCTCGCAGTCTCAGGAGCTGCCAGGAAAAATCTGTATTTAATTCAACCTTTGGGGTCTCATGTGCAGGCAACTGATAGATTCCAGCATTTTTTTGCAAAATCTATGGGTCACTACGCGTTACCCCAGGGCTTACTGCGTGGAGAAAATGCATTTTTTTCCCACGCGGTAAACCCAGTGCCTAATTGAGTATACCCTTTAGAGTTGGTTGTATGTTGCACAGCCCCCTTACTCCTGAAGAAGTGGTGTGCAAGTGCTAGTTATGTACACTAGGGGCATGAGCATATACAGTGCATCCGGAAAGTATTCACAGCGCTTCACTTTTTCCACATTTTGTTATGTTACAGCCTTATTCCAAAATGGAATAAATTAATTTTTGTCCTCAAAATTCTACACACAATACCCCATAATGACAACGAGTAAAAAGTTTTTTTTTAGATTTTTGCTAATTTAATGAAAAAAAAAGACCTAAGAAATCACATGTACATAAGTATTCACAGCCTTTGCTCAATACTTTGTTGATGCACTTGTGGCAGCAATTACAGCCTGAAGTCTTTTGAATATGATGCCACAAGCTTGGCACACCTATCTCGGGCAGTTTCGCCCATTCCTCTTTGCAGCACCTCTCATGCTCCATCAGGCTGGAAGGGAAGCGTCGGTGCACAGCCATTTTCAGATCTCTCCAGAGATGTTCAATCGGATTCAAGTCGGGGCTCTGGCTGGGCCATTCAAGGACATTCACAGAGTTGTCCTGAAGCCACTCCTTTGATATCTTGGCTGTGTGCTTAGGGTCGTTGTCCTGCTGAAAGATGAACCGTCGCCCAAGTCTGAGGTCAAGAGTGCTCTGGAGCAGGTTTTCATCCAGGATGTCTCTATACATTGCTGCATTCATCTTTCCCTCTATCCTGACTAGTCTCCCAGTTCCTGCCGCTGAAAAACATCCCCACAGCATGATGCTGCCACCACCATACTTCACTGTAGGGATGGTATTGGCCTGGTGATGAGCGGTGCCTGGTTTCCTCCAAACATAACGCCTGGCATTCCCGCCAAAGAGTTCAATCTTTGTCTCATCAGACCAGAGAATTTTGTTTCTCATGGTCTGAGAGTCCTTCAGGTGCATTTTGGCAAACTCCAGGCGGGCTGCCATGTGCTTCTTACTAAGGAATGGCTTCCATCTGGCCACCCTACCATACAGGCCTGATTGGTGGATTGCTGTAGAGAAGTGTGTCCTTCTGGAAGGTTCTCCTCTCTCCACAGAGGAATGCTGTAACTCTGACAGAGTGACCATCGGGTTCTTGGTCACCTCCCTGACTAGGGCCCTTCTCCCCCGATCGCTCAGTTTAGACGGCCGGCCAACTCTAGGAAGACTCCTGGTGGTTCTGAACTTCTTCCATTTACAGATGATGGAGGCCACTGTGCTCATTGGGACCTTCAAAGCAGCAGATATTTTTATGTACCCTTCCCCAGATTTGTGCCTCGAGACAATCCTGTCTCGTAGGTCTAAAGACAATTCCTTGGACTTCATGCTTGGTTTGTGCTTGGACATGCAGGTGTATGCCTTTCAAAATCAAGTCCAAACAACTTAATTTACCACAGGTAGACTCCAATTAAGCTGTTGGAACATCTCAAGGATGATCAGTGGAAACAGGATGCACCTGAGTTCAATTTTGAGCTTCATGGCAAAGGCTGTGAATACTTATGTACATGTGATTTTTTAGTTTTTTTTTTTTTATTAAATTTGCAAAAATCTCAAAAAAACTTTTTACACGTTGTCATTATGGGGTATTGTGTGTAGAATTTTGAGGACAAAAATTAATTTATTCCATTTTGGAATAAGGCTGTAACATAACAAAATGTGGAAAAAGTGAAGCACTGTGAATACTTTGCGGATGCACTGTAGGTGTAGCATGCCCCAAGGAGTTGTGGCCTATTTAGGATAGGCCCCTTCAGTTACACTGTCTTCAGCACTCTGGGCCTCATTCAGAGGCTTGCATCCTGAACGGCCGCCTCCTTGTCGATCGTTAAGCTGTGGGTTAATACCCACAGCTCTAACGACCGACATGGGTCTTGACCATCGCGACCATCGGGGCTTACGACCAGACCCTAGGGTAGGGTCTGGGCACTCGTAAGCCCCAGGGAGCTTCCTGCTCAGGAAGTTCCCCACTGACATTAGCAATGATGTCAGTGGGGCCGCCCCCAAACGGCAAGCGTTCCGACTGGAACGCCTCTGTTTGGCCGGGCACGCCCCCGGCCCGCCCAGCAAACGGGGCGAGCTGTCACTCAACATCGACAGCTTGCCTCGTCTGCTACGAGACCCCTAACGACGGAGCGCCCATCGTTAGCCGGGTCTCGCGCATGCGCACGACGGAGCCGGCTCCGTCGTGCGCATGCGCTGTGGGGTAACATTGAGTTGGTTGTGAGCGCTCAGCGCTCACGACCGACTCTGAATTAGCTCCTCTGTCCCATAGGCCCTGTCAGTATCCTCAGTGCCAGGCTGCAGGCCCTGCTGCTATTATGGTAGTTACACCTTGGCCTCTAGCTAGCCTTGCCAGCCCTCTCCAATATGCAGGAGAAAGTTATATGATATTAGCAACTCTGTAATATACTGAAATAATCAGAGTATGGAACATTCATTTTACAAATATGTCTTCTTTACTGGAAAGTGTAATAGAAAAACACAATTTAAAAAAATTAAGATATTTTTACATAAAAAAACCTGGTCAATACTTCCATAACTCTTCAGTTGTACGGCCAATTAAAATAAACTAGGGATGTGCAGGCTCGGATAGGTTCGAGTTTGCACGTTGAGTTCGGATTTTTACCTCCAAAAAAACGGAACTCAGAAAGAGGCTAAACGTCATCTTACATGGACGAACATCATCATTCCTGGACTTATGATGTTCGTCCATGTAAGATGACGTTTAGCCTCTTTCTGAGTTCCGTCTTTTTGGAGGGAAAAATCCGAACTCAATGTGCAAACTCGAACCTATCCGAGCCTGCACATCCCTAAAATAAACCAAAAACGATAGTAGATTCTGTGTAAGAGTTTGATTTCTATTTACAACACTTTAGAGAAACTAGGCCATATATTTACTGAAGTGCAGGTTTTTAGAAGTGGAGATGTTGCCCATAGCAACCAATCAGATTCTACTAAACATTTTTCTAGCACCTTCTAGAAGATAATAGCTAGAATCTGATTGGTTGCTATGGGCAACATCTCCATTTCTAAAAACCTGCACTTTAGTAAATATACCCCTAGCTATTAAAGTGTACCTCTCTCACTTTGGGGGTGATTGATCAAGTCTTGGAGAGAGATAAAATGGAGAGAGATAATCAGAAGTTATGGGGTTCAGAGAGAGCTCCTTAGCATTCATTAATTCCTGTGGCAGAGATGTAGCTACGGTGGTGCAGGGGTTGAACCCCTCCCCCAGCCCCCTTCCCACCACCACCACCCCCATCACCACCACATTGCATAGAGTTTGGGAGTTGGGAAATGTAAGTTAATAGTTGGGAAATTACAATTGTTCACCATAGGTCAAAACGAGTTGATAAAAGCCCACTAATTCACAGCTGTCTAATTCCATCTAACTTTTTATGGAAAATGCTAAATGCAAAACGCAACGGTAGAACGATTGAAAATAAAAGTTTTTGATTCCAAATCCATGGTTCCGCTGGTTAAAATAATCTTTCAGTCAAACTGTCAGTCTACAGCTGGACCCACTGACGCCTACACTATTGGTTAGCGCACATCTCCGATATTTCCTGGTCTGTGCATGTGCAGAACGGGTCCTGCAATCTCGAAACACAATTCCCCCAGTTACACCTCCTCATGGCAGAAGCTTTTGGGGGTCGGTGCAGGGACAGCCTGCTTTCCTGGAAACACTGTTTACTGGGAGTGCTGAGACCAGGGTCTGCGTCCATGGACACAGGGTCCTGATTCATTACAGATCGCTATTGGGATCGCAGCTGCGATTACGCACGCAGGTCTGCTGCAAAAATATGCTAATTACTGCAATCGCAAAGCTTATATAGAGACGCCCAAAGCCAGCCTAGAGATGCCCACTACCGCATTCACACATCTGTAATACCTTGCAGTCCTGCCTATACATCGGGAACATTGAGTAACATCGGCCCCTCACACACAATTACAGCAGGTCTGACCTATTAATTCCTACTTATCTATACACCCTAAATGTCGCTATTTAGCGTTATAAGTCGCACAAGAAATAATTGCTTTCCAGACTTTGATTGTGGTTCCAAAGCACAAAAAGATATTATTCACCAAAAAGCAGATAGTTACATGCCTTGATCAAAAATACAATTAGCGCAAAAGATAAACAAGGTACAGTCAATACATTACGCAGGCGCTCTGGATCCAGATTTCCGGGATCAAAGGTGAAGCCTCCGTCAACAGAAAGAATATGATGACTCCCTACTGAATATAGAGCGCCTGAATATATACCCTTACAAAGAATAGGCAATACAATAGAAACGAGTTGGCATAATCCTATTGGTTCTTCTTCTTGTTTCTTCTGTCATAGGTCAGTTGGTACATTAGTAGTTCAGCCCTCCAATGGCTCTTTGTGTGTGTTTTAACTAATCAATAGACACTGCATACAAAGTACATTCTAACACATATTCTCTATAATCCATAAGTTGCAGACGCATGTTGCGAACTCCTTCCTGATGGAACCAGAGATCTGCAAATAAAATGTGGTTTAGAATAGCACCAAACACAATGTGGCTACTACATACTAAACCTTAGATATCAAATACATGCGTTTTATAACATTATACAATAACGAATAAACCTTCTAATATTAGCCTTTATACTAAGGAACCTTTTAGGAAATTTGTGTAAGTGTAAGAGAATCTTGCGTAAAGTTGCTAATATGCGTGGTGCGTTTATGTGTAGAGTGCTTATGATAAACAGTGCAACTGTGCGTAATGTGCGGTGTTTATGCATGTAAGTCTATGTGTGTGTGTTATGCAATTATGCAATTCAGTGTATTTATGATGGATTAATATATATATTTTATCCCTTTCTAACATATTTTAAAACTACAGTGCAAGGTGTTACAAGCAGCGAGGTTCACTTTCAAGCAGGGTGGAGACCCCCAGCTGACTGCCGTTGCCACTTCGTCTAATAGCTAATTCAAAGGTTTTCCTCTGCCTATTTAGAATACACCTGTCAGTACTTCTTAAGCAAACCTCTGACCATTGTTTCTAACTCTTCATTCAGACAAATTCAATTGTGCATATCAGTGTCTGGGTTATATTTAAATTTCCACAGCCAGGGCTGTCTCTACCTATAGGGTAAATGGGCAGTTGCCCAAGGGCCCCAGGTTTCCAAGGGCCTGTGACCGATAGCACCCCTACCCCCCCATCGCATAGCTGCCACCAGAGCCAGCCCTATGCATTCAAGGCAAATGTCTAAGGGGCATCCTGCGGCTTGGCGTCAGGGATTGCGCAGCTGTTGCTCATGATAATTAAGGGCAGTACTAATAATGAGTCAAACTTTCCTTTCCTGTGCCATGGAGCCCAGCCCCAGCAGGGACCACACATCCTCTTCCAGGTAAGTGCTAGTGTCATCTAAGGGGTGGTATTTGTATGCAATGGGGATGGGTGTATTTTCTTTTCTGGGAGGGGGGTGGTGGGTTGGAGTGCGTTTTACTGCCTGTGGTGGGGTTGTGTACTAATGTAGTGTGTATATGGGGGAGGGGTGTATTCATTTTATGTGTGGGTGTGAGGGGTGTGTTATTAGTTATGTATGTTCACTGATGTTCTCTACAATATTTGGCACTCACTGCGGCGCTCTCTGCATTAAATGGCGCTCATTGCAAACGCTGTCTGATATGTGGCCCTCACTGTGACGCTATCTGCATTATATGGCGCCTCTGCATTATATGCATACATGCCGACAATCAGCCCCCTCCTTCCGGGAGGGAGCTGATTGTCGGCTAACAGCGGGGGCGTGTCCGGCCAGATGTGACACGTTGAGGGCAGAGCCGCTCGATCGCGTCATCGTGGCCCAGCCCCCTCTTCACAATGTCGTTATTTTTGGCACTGTGAAGCAGGGGGCGGGGCGACGATATTGCGAATCAGCGCAAATCGTGTCACCCCCCCCGCTGTGGGGATTTCTAGTGGATTCTGGGGGGAGGTCGGGAGGATTGCCTCCCTTTCCAGGGGGCCGGGAGCGGCACCCAAAAATCGTGAGGCTCCCGGCCAAATGGGGAGGGTGGGCAAGCCTGATTATATGGCACTCACTGCAACGCACTCTGCATTGTATGGCCTTTAGACGTGTATGTTTTATGGTATATTTTCATTATTCATTTACAGCAAATGCTGTTATCTGTGTTTTCAGTACATTTTATAAAAAATAGCTTTTTTTCCTGTCCTCCACTGGAAATTTAGAATATAATGTATGCTCACAATTTGTTCGAAATTTGTTGTACTGTACATGTTCAGGCTGTGACTTGTGTTATTTGCTGTAAATGACTTCTGTTTTTCTACCGATAGCCAACACCCCCCCTCCCCCCGGCACAGCCTCCACCGATAGCATACCATCCCCGGCAGAGGATTGTTTAATAGAGGCCCCAGTGCATTGCTTTGCCCAGGGGCCTGCACTGCTGTTAAGACAACCCTGGCCACAGCCATACTTGTCTGTATGCGGGGTATATGAATATTGTGTTTGTCAGTGTGAGAGTGTTGTATATTATTCGCTATTTAGTGTTGTGCGAATGTGTGGATACGTGCGCACACTTGGTGCGTGCGCACGCAATGGTGCATGGTGGATTGTACCAACATAAATCGGACAGCGGACGACCAAATCGTCCAATAACAGTTGAATTGCGGTCGCATGCAATTATTCGACTTCGACAGACCTTACTCAGAAATTGCTAACCTCGTCGCACGCAGTGTGTACACAAGCTGCGTATGCAGTCGCAGTGGCTAATTATGCGTGCCCATGCAATGGCGTTCAAACGGACTGGCACGCCTGCGTTTCTCTGACCACTCTCTCGTCACCACCCCATACGCTGACACCTAGTCCCTCTGTCTGCGATGGCTGTGTATCTGCGTCAGTGATCGCAGAGCAATCGCAATGCTAACTGACGCACGCGCATTGCGCAGTATGTAACAATCGGCCGTTTGCGTACGTTATCGCAATAGCGATCCATGCTGAATCAGGCCCAGAGTTCCTGGCCTCGTAAGCAGCCAGGAGCTGGCCAGTCTGCGTAAGATGAGGCTCACACAGCTGGCCGATGCTGTGGAGCATCTAAACTAGAGTGACCATCGGTCGCGATGGTGAACCCAGGCTGCGACCTCAGTCGCAGCACTGGGATTACAGATGCTGACAGGAGGTGTCTCTTCTCTTCAGATGCCTCCTGCAGTATTAGCATTTTAGATGAACGGAATTGCTCAGCCACATGTGTGCGTCTGTGCATTTTCGTCCATCTCTGAATCAGGCCCTTAGTAAGGTCACTATCATATCCGAGCCTCATTGAGCATGGATCGCAATTGCAACCGCAAGCGGCGCTGTGCGCTGGGGAGGGGGCGCTCTGAGCCCCCTCAGCCCGGCGCAAAGCCAGGGGGGGCGCGATCACTGTGATCGCTCCCCCGCACAGGCATAGGAGACTGCTGTGGCTGCTGCTTAGCAGCCACGAGCAGTCTCCAACTGCAGCTCAGCGCACGCTGTGTGCTGGGCTGCTGTGAGGGGGGAGCGGCGCCGGACCCGGGCCCCCGCCGGGCCCCTCAGGAAGCTGTACCCGCTCCCCCCCTCTCGGCACCCCTGATGGTAACAGGGGAGTGGTTGCAGAAATGCAGATGTGCCTGTCCTTTGGAACACCATTGTAGTTCTTTATGTGACATATTGTTGGTTCATTTTCTTGTACACATTATTAGAATGTGGACACATTAGTGTCTAATTTTGTGCCAATTTAATACATTATTTGAGTCATAGAGAAGACTTTCTTTCCTCTTTTATATATTTATGTCCTATATCATTTTTAGATTGTATTTTATTTATTGTGATATTGTGATTAAAATAGGATATTTTATTATCTGAATGTGTTGTGTCGTTTAGCGCCACCTTATACATTTTTGGTTGTATCTTTCTTTGTGAGAAGCTTGGCGAAGCCTCTCGTATAGGTGTGCAGCAAATTTTGACACTTTATCCATATACACCACTGTTAGTGCCAGCAGTGGCAAACGCAGGATTTCTAAAGGGGGGTTTCCAAATGCTTGATTTTAGAGTGAGTGTGGCCAGTCCATGAAGAGGGTAGAATTAGCACTTAACCAGCTTTAATATGCGTCATACAAAGTATATTGTGTGTCATAATTCCAGCATATAGAGAGGATCAGCAATCACGGTAAGCCATTAAATGCTGCAGTAGGACCATCCTGCCTGAGCTGAAGGTTTTTATTTTAGATGTGGGCACCATTCCAGAGCATTGGAGCAAGTTCCGGGAGTCTGGGGGAGCAGCAGAATAACCTAGCACTGCCCTGGACATATATGTACATATTGGGCTCTATAGCAGCACATCCCTAACAGTGAATGTTTTCAAGATCTCCTAGTTGGTGCACAGGTTATTTATTACTGACTGATACATGTTAAAAGATCCACAGGTGGTACTAATTATTTCATTTGTGATACTGAGAAGAACATTCAGCACTAGTAAAATTCTATTACATTACTATTTCTATTGTGGGCTGGGGAGGGGGTTTCCAGGCAGACGGAACCCCCCCCTGCGTTTGCCTATGGCCAGGTACCTTTTGTCTTTATGGTTGGAAGTATAAATGTGTTATTAGTAAAACACACATATACTGTTATTAATTTGTATTAATTCACCGATATAAATTTGCAACTAGCAGGATTCTATGGGGGAAATACAATTGGCCGTGGCATTCACCCTCCGGCTAGTTACCTGCATCCAGTAATCCAATTAACAAGGTTAACCCGCACGTCATCTTCCCTAGGTGGACTTTTCCTTGCAGCTTCAGTCCACGCACGTGGAAACTCATTGACTCCGCAGTTTACGTGGAAATAGTGGGTTTCCGTGGGTTACACCCTGATGGGTAATTAGCCGCAGGGGCTAATTGGATTCCCCCTATGTGTAGGTTTTCAAGAAAAAATCCTTGCCTACTCTTTAAATGCTAACCATGTGTAGGAATAATATTCCAGCCCAACAAGGACTATTTCAAGGATCCATGGACTAAACGCGCTGGAAGGATTTGTGACCCATCTGCGGCCACTGTACATATTCTGTTGACGTTATGTGTTACACCGGTAACTGCCAAAAGGCTCCTGGAACCACCCCCGGCTCCTGAACACCATTTCTGCTTCAGCCGGTAAGGAGAGAGACAGTGCACAAGCAGCATTAATATTATTATTCCATTTTATTTATAGGGCGCCACAAGTGTTCCGCAGCGCCGTACAGAGAGCAAAACAATAAGACAATACAGGGTAAAACAGTACAGTACAAATAGCCCTACAAATCTTCACACAGCCACTGGTGCAATCTTTGCAATTGAAAAGTACAGCATCAGCTGAAACCTGTACCTGTCAGCGAGGGTGCAAGTGACAGATCTAGTTCTTCTGAAAAAACAAAAACAGATGATTGGAGTCCAGTGGCAGAGAGACCAAGGAGGATGTCTGGCAGGTGTGCAAGAGATGTAGGTGATGAGAACATCAGGGAGGAGGGCCCTGCTCATGGTCTAAAGGGAAGGGGGAGACCAATGGAAGACATAAGGAGTGAGCCAGTGTAAGGAGAGTTAAGAGGTAGACTACGTGGTGACCTGGTTAAGTCACAAACATACACAGCCAATTGAATCCTGGAATCACTGTCCATTTCTTTCTACACCCCATTCTGGACTCTAGAAGGCAAAGAGAGAGGCACAGAGTGAGCAGCACTATACCTGGACACCACTAGGGACAGTGATAGGGTAAGAGAAACCTGACTGTGAACTGTGGCCTGATTCAGAGATGGACGCTAAAGCAATCACAGCTGCGATTTCGTAATGGAACACAGCTGCGAAAATATGCTAATGTTAGCAAAGATCACCTGAGCAGAAAGACACATACCTGCATAAATATCGGTAACATCGAAGCACATCGGTGGCAATCTTACGCTTGTGGCAGGTCTGACCTGTCGTAGCCTTGGGTGCTCTTCTGATACGCAGAGCTGCGTATGCAATAGCAGTGGCTAATTTCAATGTAATGGTTTGCAAACGGCCAGGCACGCCTGCGTTTCGGCGACCACGTCCCCGTCAACACCCCCAAACGTTCACTGCCTGTCAAGCACTCTGCGATGGGTCTCTCTCACAGAGCTGCCTTTGCGCAATCATGCGCAATGGCTGTTATGAATCTCTGGGAGGATTCACAGTGAAACCATTATCAGGAAAATTAAGCTTAATATAGTATAGTGAGTTGATAGATTGTGGAGCTAGGTAAGTCAATTGATTAAGAGTCGATTGATAAAAGATTTTTGAAGTCAATTAATAAAGAGTTAATTGATAAGGAGATGTGAGGATAGATGGCTTCTGACAGAAATGTGGCCTTAAGGCTGATATATGCTTGACCGGTTGCAACCTTGAGAGCTGAAATGCACTTGGCTAGTTGCAGCCTTGAGAGCCGGTATGCACTTGGCAAGTTGCAGCCTTGAGGGCTGGTACGCACTTGGCTAGTTGCAGCCTTGAGAGCTGGAATGCATTTGGCTAATTCAGAAACTGTGGTAAATGTTGATTTCTGTTTGAATATCTAGTCAACGAATAACTACTGATCTGAGGAATAGTAAATTGCAGATAGTGCACCTAAACACTGGATTGCTGTGCAGACAGCTAGGTGTAATTTAGCTGATTGGCCACACAGACACAGAGGAGCTGCAGAGACTGCTGCTGAATACACAAAAAGTTCACTCAGTACTGAAGTGCAACTTAGGCACTGCTCTGATGTTACTTGCAGAAAATCCACACAGACGCTGAGGTGTACCAGGTACTGCTCAGATATAGTTGCAGAGAATCCACACTGACTCTGGGAAGTGGCAGCCACTGCTAGATGAAACTTGCAGGGAGTACACAGACGCTGGGACACAAGGAGTTGGAACACACAGGAGGATGAACTTCTCACTAGAACTTGAAGCCACAAACAAATGCTATAGCCGGCACCAGAGCAGAGACCCAACAGAGGTAAAAAAAGGAAGGAGATCCAATCAGCGCTGGGAGGCGGAGACAGAACAATCAGGTAGAAAGACCTTGTGGACAAGCAGCCCGGCATTCTTGTCTCCTAGCAATGGGCCTGAGCAAACCACCCAAAGCACCATTGTCAGACAAGGCGCAGCGGCGACTTGTGACAGTACCCCCCCTTGACGAAGGGTTAAGGAAACCCTAGAACCGGACTTATCAGGAAAAGTCTCAAAAAACATTCTTTTCAAGGCAGGAACATGCAACGATTTTTCAGAGACCCAAGAACGCTCCTCCGGTCCGTATCCCTTCCAATGGCCCAAAAACTGTAGACCCCCCCGTGAGAATCCACTCCACTCTTGATGACCCTGGATGAGAATAGGAGAAGGTCTGGACGTCTGGAACTGAACCTGACAGAAGAAAAAAATGGTTTAAGTAGAGATTAATGGAAAGTATTATTAATCTTCAGCGTGTTGGGTAACTTCAGCCGAAAGGAACAGGATGGATCTGAGATATGATTCCAAAGGGACCAATAAATCTAGATCCCAACTTTTGTGAACGTTGACGAATGTTGATGTTCTTTGAAGACAGCCAAACCAGATCTCCAACCTTGAACTTGCATGGCTTGCATTGTCGATCAGTCAATGCTTTGGAACGAAAAGATGCTTTGAGAAGACACTGCCTAACCTTCTTCCAAACTGAACGGAGCCTAGAGACTGGCGGAGAAAAATAAGTTATTCCAGAGATGGTCTCAAAAAAATTAGCTCTAGGATGCAATCTGGAATTGCAAAAAAATGGGGAAATGGTAGATGAAGAATAACAAGAATTATTGAAGGCAAATTCCGCCAATGGTAAATGAGAAACCCAATCATTTTGATATTTGGAAATAAAACACCGGAGATATTGTTCCAAGGACTGATTGGCCCGTTCAGTCTGTCCATTGGACTGAGGGTGGTAAAATGTTTCAGAAACGAGCCACAAATTGAGTTCCTCTATCTGAAACGATGGCCACAGGTAAACCATGAAGTCTGAAATTATGTTGAATGAACAAAACAGATAACTCTTTGGCAGAAGGCAGTTTGGACAGTGGAATTAAATGATCCATTTTACGGAAACGGTCAACAACTGTCCAAATGACCAAACACCAAGAAGAAGAAGGTAGATCCACAATAAAATCGATTTCAATTTGAGTCCAGGGTTTAGACGGTACTGAAAGGGGAAGAAGAAGGCCCGAAGGAGCGTTACGACGGGTTTTATTACACGCACAAACCTCACAGGCCATGATGAATTCCCAAACATCCTGAAACAAAGATGGCCATCATACTGAGCAGGAGAGTAATTCAGCAGTCTTGAAGATACCTGGGTGACCAACGGCTTTCGCTGAATGAAAGTCTGTAAGAACTGCCGGCTTTCCCAAAGGAGCTTCAGGCTGACAGGAATGGAGAGTATCGGCTAGATTCCTAGTCAAGACCAAATGAATATGAGAAGCCGGAATGATGGTCTCTACAGAAGGAGTACAAATTATAGTGGGTTGGAAGATTTGTGAAAGTGCGTCTGCCTTGAGATTCTTGGAACCAGGCCTGAAAGAAATAATGTAATTGAAATGAGAAAAAAAAGAGCACCCAACGTGCTTGTCTGGCATTCAATCATTTAGCATTTTCAAAATAAGATAAGTTTTTATGATCGGTCAAGAAAGTAATTTGATGTTTAGCTCCTTCCAGCCAGTGCCTCCAATCTTCAAAAGCCCACTTGATGGCTAACAGCTCTCGATTACCAACATCGTAATTCTTTTCAGCTGCAGCAAATTTGTGTGAGAAAAACGCACAGGGGTGGAACTTCTTATCCCGGGGGTCCTTTTGTGATAAGATAGCAACAACACCAACTTCGGAGGCATCCACTTCAACCATAAATAGAAGATCCAGATCAGGATGATGGAGAACCGGAGCAGTGATGAACGCAGACTTCAGAGAATTAAAAGCCTGTTACCGCCTTGCCAGACCAGTTAGCTGTGTGCACTCCTTTTTTAGTCAACTCCACAATTAGGTGTGACAATAGAAGAAAATGACTTGATAAATCTGCGATAATAGTTCACAAAATCCAGGAAGCGTTGGATGGCCTTGAATGTGGATGGTTGAACCCAGTCAGAGATGGCTTTGACTTTACTAGAGTCCATAGAGAATGCCTGGGAAGAGAGGACATACCCTACAAAAGAGTCCTCCTTCACCTCAAACTCACACTTCTCCAGTTTTGCATATAGATTGTTCTCTTGAGTTTTGTAAGACTTGTCTCACATGCTGGAGATGTTGCTCCAGGGATTTAGAATAAATGAGAATGTCATCTAAGTACACGTTGGCAAAGACTCCAAGAAATTCTCTCAATACATCCTTAATGAAGTCCTAAAAGACGGCAGGACCGTTTGACAAACCAAAAGGCATGACAAGGTATTCATAATGACCAGAATGAGTACTGAAGGCCGTCTTCCACTCATCGCCCTCCCTGATCCGGATCAGGTTATATGCCCCTCGTAGGTCGATTTTGGAAAAAATAGATGTCTCACGAAGCTGGTCGAAAATAGCTGAAATTAATGGTAACGGATAAGATTTCTTTATAGGGATGTTATTTAACCCCCGGAAATCAAAGTGACACAATCATATGGACGATGTGGAGGCAGGGTATCCGCTTTTATGTAAGAAAAGATGTCAGCGAGGTCCTGATAAGGAGCAGGAGTAGCAGATATCCTGGTAGGACTCTGATGTAAAGTAAATAGTGTGCAGATACAGCAAAAATAGTTACCAAGTGGATAGGATATCAGCAGTCCAGTTAGCAGATCACTGCCACAGCAAAGGAGAGGTATTGATCCACTTGGAGCTGTACCTTTTAATCCAAATGTCCGGGTCCGTTCAAAGGACCAGAAGTATCAACCAAGGAAGATCCTTTTAATCCAAATATCCGGGTCCGTTCCAAGGACAAGGTGTATCAACCAAGGAAAATCCTGTAAGTTACCCAGATGCAGGAGATACCCCAAGCAATGTAGCGTTGGTAGAGTGGCTTAACGCGTTTCGCTGGTTAAGAAAACTCCAGCTTCATCTGCACACTATTTACTTTACATCGGAGTCCTACTAGCATATCATCTATTCATAATATACCCCATCAGGAGTCCCCCTAGCAGCTGAAGGAACTGAGATATTATTTTGTTTTAAAACATTTTTTTAGATATATCTTTTATGCTCCTACGAGATAATATTTAATATATATGTGTATGAAATAAAATGTATTGTTAAATTCACTTCCGCTTCCTACAACTATTATACTATATCATTTATTATATTCAGTTGAATAATTTAAGCTGGTTACATTTCTTTTTATCTACTTGTAGTAATTAGAGGCTGACAACCTCTAACCAGCTGCTAATTGATAGCGTACCTAGCACATTTTTCTATAATTAGGTTAGGTTACCTTTAGGCAATAGCACTGTAACCTGGTCGTGATCCCGGCATCGGGATTCTGACCGCCGGGATTCCGAGTGCAGTCATCCGTACCCAACCCATCCTGAAGATCTTGAGTATTGCACTCACCCTTTGCAGGGTAAAATTGGTTTTGAAAAGTTGTTATAACTTCCAATATGTTTCCACCCAGTGTCGCATATAGAGGGAAAGGAATGATCCAATATTTCCTGTTTTGTGTAAGTAAAACATTTATTTGATAAAACCAGATATAAATTCTTATTATTATGGATATGTCCTCCTACCAAGCACAGGTGTACTGTGTTGAGGAAGAAGAACAGTCTTGTGGGTTCACGGAAAGCCCCATAAGAAACGTCAGTTGTCCTCAAAGATGTTCTTGGAGCTGTGTTATGCCAGAAAGTAACTCCTACTCCTTCCACCTTTGACTCAAAGGGCCAAATGTAATGGGGTGAGAGTTTAGAAAATGTGAGAGTTTAGCAGTAAACTCTCACATTGGTTGAGTTTTATCTTCAAAATGGGAAAACATCTTAATGAGATTTTAACTCGTGACAGTTTTTCAAGTCTGAAAAAACATGCAAGTTCACTCTGTTACTTTGTTTTTGGACTCTATTACATTGGCAAAGTTTAAAAAGTGTCAGAAACTCTCACTTTTCTAAACTCTCACCCTATTACATTTGGCCCAAAGTCTTTTTTAAGGTGTTTCTTTTTTTTCCCCCCAATAATGACTACATGGTTTTGTGAGCGCCTGGATACAGAAGGGTATATTTACTAAGAATTGTCTTAGGCCAAGATTGCATTGCTGGCGGTGTTTTCCCTGATTTTGAAACATGGAGATTTACTAAAGGCAAACATGAGTGTAAATACACGTTTCTATCTGCAAAACATGGCTGAAAACACAATACACATTGAACCAACTGACGATATTATAATGAACCTCTATATACCCCTGCCTGTACCTTCTAAAACCCTTCCTATAAACCTCTAAGGATTACGCTAATTTGCGTACGCAGTCATACAGTAAATAAAGACTTAGACATGGAATCTGTGGTTCCAAAGCACAAGTATTATTCAAGTAAAAGTACAGTCAGTTACACGCTATGATCTGTGTACAATAACCACAAATAAATCATAAACAATTTAGGCGCAAAAGGAAATTATACAGACCCCAAGTACAGTTTATATACGCGTGCGCTCTGGGACCAGATACCGGCATCAAGATTGAGACCTCCGCCGACAGCATAAACAGGAACACTGCAGACTGGCATCTTGTTTCAGAGCACTCACATATATACCCGTACTGGGATAAGCAATACAATAGAATACGTTGGCAGGTTCTCATTGGTTCCTTTTCTTGCTTCTTCCGTTACGGTACAATTCATAGGTCAGTGCAAAGACACAACCCAGCCTCCAACAACCTAATTGTGTTCACTTTCCCGCTGCATAATAAATCTAGTCTAAACTATGGCATACAACATTTCAAGAAGTTATTCTCTCTAACATTCATATTTCATAGCCGCATGTTCTGATCTTCTCACCGATGCCACCGAAACGCTGTTGAAACAGAGTAGATCAGTACGGCACCAAACACAGTCCAATTGTCATTTACTAAGCCATAGTTACAGAAAACATTAATTTCTTTATATACTGACATTGCGTTTAAACCAAGTAATAATTATCCTTTTTGCGTTACAGGACCATTGCTTTTAAATGTATGTATGCGGGGAGAAACAGCACTGAATTGCGTTGTTCGTCTGAGGGTCGGTGGGGCACTCAGCGAGCAGCACTAAGCTGGAAGGGCATCTATGTGTGTGTGTGGCCATGCTAGTATGATTTTGGGAAGGATCACTAAAAAGCTGACTGTGTTCTGTTTAACATTGTGTGTATGAGTTGCAGGGAATTTTGCTACTTTTCAAATATAAGTCTGTGTGTGATATTATACATGTAAGTCCATGCATGATGGGCCACATGCACACACATACATATATATATATATATATATATATATATATAGACAGTACTTGAATTGTCCGGCACTCAAAAGATAAATTCAACAGTCCGGGTGCCCCTCCTGCTGTAATCCATATGGTACAGGTATAGTATAGAAAAGTAGAGACTGATGGCACTCCAGTGTAGAAATAATGAATCAGGCCACTCAGTAGTGGTAGTCAACGTTTCAGAGGCGTGACCACTTTTATCAAGACCTTATAAGCAAATACATAACATACAAACAATAAATAGTCACTCACCAACGTGCATCCCTCTGCCTCGCTCCCCATCCAGGCGCCGATGACATCATCAATCGCGGCAACCCGCTGGCGTCACGGCAACCTGTGGGGGGCGTGGCTGAACTGACGTGCCCATCACCAAGACAACAAAACACACAAGGACAACAAGGCACTGAGGCATAGGGACGGCAACCAGTGCATACTGATCGCTTACAAACCCATATACAAATAAATCAAAGACAACCGCGGCTTCAATCGGCATAAATGTATTAATACTCATGCTGGGCCGCACTGTTAAAACTAATGTACACATGTAAGCTAAGACTCAAACGTGGGTAATGAAATGTATATGGATCATAGACCGAGGATGTGCCCACAGTGGCACAGCTGGCTCTGCAAAATAAGCCAACACATAAATGTGACATATGGCTACTACAAAAAGCACGAAAGGGACAACATCTCGTTGAGACCTGATGGATGCACTGTGTTGAGAACGTGAATCCACCTTGCCTCTTTCTGCAACAAAATGTGACCCCTGTCCCCTCCCCTTACGCTGGGGGGGACCCAATCTATCATTTTGTATCTCAAGGTACTTAAACCGTGCTTGGCATCCCGAATGTGCCTTGCCACAGGTTGCTCGGAAGGTTTACCATCGATTGCTGCTCTTATACTAGACCTATGGAGCGCCATGCGCTCCTTCAGTTGCCTCATGGTTTTACCTACATAAAGGAGCCCGCATGGGCACCTAATGTAGTAAACCACAAATTTGCTCGAACACGTAAGGGGAAACTGGATCTGGAACTTTTTACCCGATCTGGGGTGCACAAATGTGTCTCCAACCTCTAAGTAGCTGCATGTAATGCAACCGATACAACTATAATTCCCCGCTTTACGGGTAAGAAAATGACTCCTCTTAGAGGATTTAAAGGAGGAGATATCATTGTGCACTACCAGATCTTTGATATTACTGCCTCGTCTGAACGCGGGCATGATAGAGGAGTGTTTTAAAGCTTGTAAAGAATCGTCCCTGGTCACAATAGGCCAAAGTTCTTTCGCGGATTTCATCAGCTTGCCACTTAATGCCGTATAGTCTTGAGTCCAAACGATGCGTTGGTTACTGTTCTTAGTGTGAGTGGCAGGTTTTAGTGCATCAATTCTGCCAATTGACAGGGCTTTATTCATCGCTGATCTTAAAGTTTTAGGGTGATATCCTCTAGCAAGGAATTTATTGGTCATCAAATCCATTTGTGTGATGGCATCAACCCTATTGCTGCATATTCTGATGATCCGCAAATATTGGGAAAATGGAAGGCCTTTTTTGGACGCTAAGGGATGGTAGCTAGAGGCATTCAGATATTTGTTCCTGTCAATCCTCTTTGAATAAATTGAGGTCTCAATTTCAAGGTCATTATTGAGCCTGACCGCTACATCCAGGTAATGTACTTCCTGAAAACTGTGGTCAAACGTGAATTTGACAACCGGATCTTTCTCATTGATGTTGTTCATCATTTTCAGAAAAGATTCTTCTCCATCGGACCACAAAATAAAGATGTCGTCGATATAGCGACAATAAAATTTGCTATACTGTCCTATAAGAGGATCTGAAAAGAAGATGTCTCTTTCTACTTGCACCATAAAGAGATTGGCAAACGATGGAGCAACGCATGATCCCATTGTGCATCCGGAACGTTGATTGTAAAATTTATTATCAAAAATAAAGTAATTCCTAGCAAGGGTCAACTCTAACAGAGTGATGAAAAACTCAGTGTCCGGACCTGTATATGCTGTGTTGTTACTCAAAATGCGCCTAATGGATTCCAGTCCTCTGTTGTGCGGTATGCACGTGTATAGGCTTACCACGTCAATGGTACACATCAAATGTTGTGTAGACAATGGGGACAGAGATTGTAATTTTAATAGAAATGTTGTGGTATCTTTCAGGCAGGTGGGTTCCTGCTGTACTACTGGCTGAAGAAAAAAATCCAAAAATTGTGAAATGATGTAGTATAATGAATCCCTGGCCGCAATTATTGGCCTGCCAGGGGGGTTAGAGGGATTTTTATGTAATTTTGGGATACAGTACAGTGCTGGTACTTTTGGAAAATCAGTGACCAGGGAATCCTTGGTCTTCTGAGAAATAATCCCGTCGATGACGGCTTTATGTAGAATGGTATCCAGCTCAGATTTGTATCTCATGGTGGGATCAGTGGGAAGTTCTTCATAGACATTAACATCAGACAATTGCCCATAGACCTCATTTTTGTATACATCTAAATCCTGGATAACCACGCCACCACCTTTGTCGGCGGGGCATATTACAATATCTTGGTAACCGGATAGATCTTTCAATGCCTTGTGTTCATTAAACGACAGATTCAAAGGACCAGGACTGAACTCTGTATGTATTCTGTCAATGTTCTTGTCCATACGGGTTTTGAAAAATTTAATAGCTTGATTTGTGGATGTCGGTTCAAAGGTGGAACATTTGAAGAATGGTGGATTTTTAACGTACGGGCTACTGTCCATACCAAAGTGCTCTTTGAGATTTAATCTGCGATGGAATTTATATAAGTCCACTTTAGCTGTGAACGCATCCGGGATATTGGTGGGGACAAAAGAAAGCCCCCTATTGAGAACTTTTAACTCATCTGATGTTAAATTGTGGGAGGAGAGGTTAAAGACTATATCCTCCCTTTGCGCCCTTTTCCTCCACGTCCTCGTTCATTGTCCACCCCTCCGAGTGCGGGCGTTTTTGGGGTCCCAACCTGGGCCCTGGTGATCACACCTAAAGGGGGCTTTTGTGCAGCTGTTTTTGAAATGCCACCAGCACATTCTATGTCACTTGACGATGCACCTCCACTGGACGTTTCAGTATCAATGCGGTGTCTGTGAGCTGGTCTCAGGCGGGGTTTTCTGCTGGGTTGTTGACCTCTGTTGTTCACCCAGCTGTACACCTTACCCTCTGTGTAATCTCTGTTAACTGTGTCTAATTTAGATTTTTTTAATTTTATCAAGTCGGCTCTGTATTTATCCAATTGTGTAGATAATTTATTCAGCCAGTCGTTACTTGTGTCCGCTTTGAACTGATCAATATATGTCCCTTCAAAAGTTACAATCTTTTCCTTAACGACAGCAATCTCTCTGGAGGATTCAGAGATGACTAGCAGCATTAGATCGAACGAGCATTTGTTTAGTATTGCTGCCCACTTTCTGCAAAAATCTGGATTATAACGGCCTATAGTCGGCACATTTCAAATTCTAAATCCCCTGGGGATTACATGTGTACTTTAGTTTTAACAGTGCGGCCCAGCATGAGTATTGATACATTTATGCCGATTGAAGCCGAGGTTGTCTTTGATTTATTTGTATATGGGTTTGTAAGCGATCAGTATGCACTGGTTGCCGTCCCTATGCCTCAGTGCCTTGTTGTCCTTGTGTGTTTTGTTGTCTTGGTGATGGGCATGTCAGTTCAGCCACGCCCCCCACAGGTTGCCGTGACGCCAGCGGGTTGCCGCGATTGATGATGTCATCGGCGCCTGGACAGGGAGCGAGGCAGAGGGATGCACGTTGGTGAGTGACTATTTATTGTTTGTATGTTATGTATTTGCTTATAAGGTCTTGATAAAAGAGGTCACGCCTCTGAAACGTTGACTACCACTACTGAGTGGCCTGATTCATTAATCAAAATGTGTTTATACAGTGAATTTAGTTCTCATACAGGGTGGAGGCTCCCAGCAGTGCAGTCGGAGCCCCACTCTTTATTCTGCTTGTTTTGGTTGTGGACTCAATTGTGTAGCTCCATAGCTAGGCTACATTACAATTGCCACAGCTCATATATTCTTATGTAAAAATGCTCATAGCACCACGGTATATTGTGTCGTGTTATGGTATAGGGATTTTCTCCAGGATGGGCTTTGTATAGGATTCCAAATGCTAATAAGTTATTGTTTATGTGTTGAATACTGTCTGCCTGTGTTTGAGGAATGCTGACTATGTACCTCTTTTTCAAAACAGTGTTGTGAGATTTTATTTCTAAGATGGAGTCTTGTCGCCCTTTACAAGATAGCATTGCGCAGATTCCAATTGCAAACAGATTCTGTCTTCGCCAATTATCCGGTTTCGACACAACTCATAAGTACTTTCCATAGGCAGGAATACAACATGAGGATTTACAAAGAATAGTGTTTGCAAACACAATCGAACATGGAGCAAACTCTGGCCAAAATAGAAGTTTTATTTACACCACCTCCTCAGGGTGATCTGTGCAGTGCTTCTCTGCTATAGGTGTAATAAAGTTTTAAAAAATAAACCTGTGGGGTCTCACCCTCAAAAGAATAACCAGTCCTGGACCCCTGATCCCATTATGGTACAGAAAAATTGGGGGGGGAAAACCAATGTGGGGTTCCCCTTATTTTCCTATATCCAGCACCAGTGTGAACCAGCTGGGGTGGTAATACCACAGCAAGGAAACACACAGCGTGGGGTCTCCCTGCCAAAGCATTCACAAGCCCCAAACTGATCGGCCCAAGGTTGGCAATCCTCGGAAAGTGGGGAAATAAATAAACAGAAGCAGTGAATAATCTGGTAGATTATACTGCATGAACTGTCAGTAATTTTATATATATATATATATATATATATATATATTTATAAAGGGACCCAGACCATGCACTGTAGTATCCATGTTGTCTGCAGGCTATGGGCCTGATTCAGAGATGTATGTTCATCCAATGTTTAGGGGTCTTCGCGATCTTGCTCGCAGACCCCCCATGCTGCAGTGTTTGGGGGGCGGAGCGGGGTGTGCCTGGTCGCCTGTTCCCAGAAACGGAGGCATCCTGTCGCCACTTTCTGGCAGGGTCGAGGCCAGGGTCTGCATCGGCGTACACAGATTCCTGGCCTCTTGTGTGACCAGGCACTGGCCAGGCTGCTGGAATCTTCAGCTCCCACAGCCTGACCGAAGGAGAAACCATCGTGACCATTCTGATGGTGATCCCAGCCTGCGACATTGGTTGCATTGCTGGGATCGCAAATGGAGCAAGGAGGTGTCTTACACCTCCTTCTGCACTTGCATGTGAGCTGGACGGATTTGCACAGCAGCTTGTGTGCGGCTTTGTAAATCCGTCCATCTCTGAATCAGGCCTTATGTCCTTTCTAATGGTTGGCCAAGTCTCTGTGGTTTCTGACAACACCTCTGCCGTGGCAGGCCACACCACTTAGCATGGGTCCCTATCACTACATCCCTCCTTTCAAGCCCCAGTCAGACACTGACTTTCTGAACAGACGCAGGTTGAAATCACGCAGAATTACTATACAAACTGGCATAGCATTTACTCTGCATAAGCCCCCGCGTGAGTATTCTGCTTGTGTGGATAATCCCTTAAACATAAATTACTATGGCATGTGCTGTTCTGTAGAGTAATGAGGGATATCACCAGGTTGTATTGAATGAAGAGAGATAAGTTGACTACTCCATGGGACAGACTTACTAAACGTTACATTTACAGAGCCACCGATAACCAGCAGCTTTGACCAATGTGTTTCACACGACTATAGTAATTAATGCTAAATTTATCATCAATTATGATTGCTGTTTGCAAAATATTGGTCAAAGCTATATATATATATATATATATATATATAAACATATATATGCTGCTCGTGTAACTTGGAAGAGAAGGGAGGGACAGTGTATAACCAAAGGATGGCCTTTCACTGATAGACCTGCTTGAATGAAGATGGGAAATTGATGGAGATGTAACAGGATGAAGGTGATAGGAAGGAATTGGATTGGGAGCAGATATAAAGGTAGAACATGGAAGGGGGGAATGAGTGAGCAAATACAAAAGGACTGGAGAATGTCAAAACTGGATTATTGGCTGAGACAAGATCAGTTTAAAATTGAAGCATGCGCGACGCCATCTTGCAAATGACAGCTAGACTCCATTTTAGAAGCAAGAATCTGCAAGATGCCATTTTGTGACCAGCGTCACTTTAAGTTACAACTCAGGAGCTAAGAACAGATGGTAATGTTTTTGTTAATCTACCAAGGGCAACTGGAAGAACAAGCGTCCTGAGTAAAAGTAAATAGAATAGACAATGGGTATTTTTACATACAAATTGGGAATCCCTGGATGCAGACAAAGTATAGTTGTGGCAATTGTAATATAATCCAGGCATTGATGTACACAATTGGATTTGTCTGAATCCTAAACAGGTCTTAGCCCCACACACAGACAGGATGGCCTCAACTTCACAGCTTGAGATGATAACACAGTTTCCTTTGAACACAGGAAAGGTTGGGGCCTGCTGACAGAGGGCATGTGGAACTATCTGGCTCAGCATGTCACACTGCTAAAGTGCACCCATCTTCATACACACATTAATACGTCTTTATATCAAACCCCGAATACTCACACATTACATATTCACACATAAGGTTTAATAAGCTTTAAAGTGTATGATTTAAGTTGGTTCAGTTAGTTTAAATGCTGAGAAATAAAGATATTTGATAACTAAGGTATTATACATGCTAAACAAGTCGTGTTTGGTCTTGTACTGATGCGTACTCTTTTTACAGAATTCTGGTACTATCGGTGTGGAGATGGCATCATGCATTCTCAAGTTATGGATCGCAGAGCCTACAAGCTACAAAATGTATATTTTAGGAACAACTGTTAGGATGCAGCATGGGGAGGCGGGAGGGAAAAGACTCTCAGTTGTTAGAGGCTGGGCGAGTCTATTTGAACTAGCCTGTTAAATGCACTGTAACATATGCTTCTCCCCTGGGAACCAATGGCATAAGCAAGAAACTTCTCTATTGTCCTGTCTATTCTGGGGGGGAGTATAAACATGTGTGCTCAAACACTGGGTCTTTAGTCTTCGTGCCGAACACTGTATGACTAGGGGTCTCTTGCTGATGCCTATCTCCGGGTCCAGAAGCGCCTGCGTATGTATACTGTACTTGGGTCTGTATAATTTTCCATTTGCGCCTAAATTGTGTCTAGATCAATTGCGTGTAACTGTCTGAACTTTTACCTGAATAACACTTGTGCTTTGGAACCACAGATTCCACGTCTAAGTCTTTATTTATGGTATGACTGCGTACGCAAATTAGCGTCATCCTTAGAGGTTTATAGGAAGGATTTTAGAAGGTACAGGCAGGGGTATATAGAGGTTCATTTTAATATTAACAGATGGGGGCTCATCGAGTGAAGTCACTTACCTACTCACACGGCACATACGGCTAGCGATGTCTCAGCAAAGGGTGCAGTGGCCACATGCAGGGTTTTCCTGCAACCGCTTTGTGCTGAAAAATTGCTATCCGTTTTCGTGTGAGCAAAGGAAACTGACTAGAATCCAGGGACAAGAAAGGAAAAAGTTTGTTTTCCTTTGTTGATAGAACCTAGCGTTTAAAGGGGTGCCGTAGTATTGAGTATGCAGCTGAGTCGCAGTTTTGCACACAGAAAAGACGCACTTTTGCGTACGCAGTTAAAAAGTCATTATACGGTTGTGTGGTAGTCGCATTATTTTTTATGTGGCTGGTCGCACAATAGCGTATACATACTTCCGGTTGTTCTGCCATGGTGTTTAAACAAAGCCTTTGAGGTTTACATTTTTTCTATTACCAATATGTGGGTTAACGTGTATTTTTCTGCGCAGGAAAAAAGTGTGTAACAGTGAGTATTTGTTGAACAAAGTTAAGGGTATCGTATGATCCTTAAGGGCTAGGTGCAAGGGTTAGTCTAGCCGCTCGGTAAGCAGCTTTACCGTTCTATATACAGTAGCAGGTGTACATGTTGTCTTTGTTGTAGAGAGGTGCGTGAGAGTAGCCGACATATAAACTCTCATAGGTGTGGAAGTTGCCTTACTAAATCTTATCCGGGTGTGGAAGTTGCCTTTTTCAAATCTTATCCAGGTGTGGAATTTGCCTTACTAAATCTTATCCAGGTGTGTGGGCGCCGCCGACTTAAATCGTCCACAGGTAAGTGAAAGTGTCTTGATTGTCTTTCACTGGTTTAAATCTTTATTGAAAAGCATAGGAGTTGTCTCAGAATGGGAGCCACGCAAACAGGAGAGATGTTAGGCAATGATGTGCTGCTAATGGAGGCGCCGATCGGATCGGCCCGTCGTATCATGCATACCAAGTACGGTACTTATGCAATAAGGTATTGTGATTTATGGTTTAATATGACGAGGAAGAGTGTTAGACCGTTTCCCAGAATTGGTAGTTTTGATAAAAATGTGTTAGACAATGTCCGGGATCACATCAGTTTGATGCGCTCCCGAGAGAAAAAGGTTAAATATTTTGAATGTTTAAAACTGTGGCAGCATGAAGGGGATGCGTGGCTTAACAATGTGCAAACGACGCAAACTAGCGTCGTGAGCACTTTTGCCAGAAAATACATCCATGACGCTGAATTGCAATACGGGCGAGCCGCAAAATGGCGTGCACATGCGGCAAGGTAGCATCGTGGAGAGTATTGCCAGCAGGTCACGCTCACCTCCCCCACCTTATGTGGATGGAGGTGCAAGTACAGTTACCAAAAATACCCATAAAAATGTAACAAGCAACTTGTACCCTCTCTTAAGCAACTATAAAGAAAATGTTCATGATGCGTATGATGAGCCTATTGTAATGTCTGCCATTTCCCATGCTGTGCAGATGACAGATACTGCATCACCACAATCACGAGTGGTGCCGCCATCTCCATCGGTAACAGCAATGGAAGTGTTAATGCCCTCTGCACCCGTAGAGGAAGTTGTTCATACCATACGTAGCAGCAGCAGACTAAACCCCCAGCCAGGTAATCAGGTCAAAGGTAGCAGCGCTACCGGTCTGCATCCCATTCGGACAATAACTGTTCCAAATGCAAATGCAGACGCGAACGGTATAGTGCCCACGAGGGAAGTAGTAATGCACTGTCCTTGGACAAGAGCAGAACTAAATTCCATCATAAATGATTTCCCCGATCCCAAAAAGGAACTAGCCAAATGTCAAAGATTGTTGAGAAATTTGGGTAGTTCACATGAGTCCACTAATAAAGATTGGCGTGTGGTGTTAAGGGCCTGTCTGCCACGCAATACCGACGTGACAAAATTTATCACGGATTGTGTATTGGATGGTGACGTTCCCTTAACAGACCAAGTAAACCAAGGTAACATTTCACGCATTGTAACTCAATTGGGTATATATTTTCCAGTAGTAGTTAACTGGAACAAAATTTTCACCATTAAGCAGAAGGAGAGTGAAACTGCAGAAGATTATTGCGATCGGGCTCTGCAGGCTATCACCCAGTACACTGGGATAGTGGATATTAAAGATAGCACTCACCACAGGGGAATGATAGTCACGGTACTCATGGACGGTCTGAAAGACGACTTAAAGACTCAGGTTCAGACCTCACAACCTGGCTGGAGGGGTATCACAATAGATAACCTCATAGAGTCTGCCATAGAACATGATAAAAATATCACAAAAAAGAGAGAGACCCAGAGCAAAAAACTAATGGCTGTCAGTATCCAAGCTCTGGAAGGAATGACAATAACATTACAGCCAACCGACACACCTGCACCCACACACACACCTGCACCTGATCAATTACACGTCCTCACCAATCCCACACCACAGCAAACACATCCTTACCCCACATATCATACACAACCACAGGTCCCATACTCATATCCCCCACAATATCCTTACCCTCCCTATCCTTACCTATACCCACCACCTTTCCCTCTTGCTCAAATCCCACAACAATCTTTTCATCCACCCCGTTCAAAATTATGTTTTAACTGTCACCAAGTAGGACACGTAAGTAAGAACTGCAAAGTGAAGAACACCACACAGGAATACGAGTTTCCAATGGGTTCATAGGTTACCCCAGTATCTTCTCCCAGGCCTTATATGACTGTTTACAATCTTTTCAACCTGCCAATGTATCTGTTCTAATGTAAAATGTGGACGATTTATTGTTATATTTTAGGTCATGTTTAAATGATATTAAACTGTTGTGCTTTATCTCCCACTCATAGGACACAAGGTTGCTAAGGATAAAAGGCAGCCATGCCAGGCTGAGGTCGACTACTCGGAATACTATTCAACCCAGTGGCCCAGGCATTATTTAGAGCAGTAGCTATTAATAACAAGATTTAATTGCAGGAACCTGTATGCAGATACTATAGCCCTAGAATTATTAAAAAATTATGGGGGGACTTATTTTACAGGTGACGTTTCCAAGAACATGTGAAAGGTGATGGGTAGCAACACTAAGATTATCCCAGACTGTCTTTTCCTTTATTTGCCCCCCTTGGAGATACTGTTCAAACAGGCAGCCTCATGTGAAAATATGATAATGAGGTTACTGTGCAGGGTCTCACGAAGATGAATGAGAATAACCGAAATTGAAAGTGTTATTAACTAACATGTCTAATGCAAACTGTCATGATGTCTATTCTGGAGAATTTGTTATGATCCAAATTTTTTTTAGCTCAGGTTGTTTGACTGATCGGTGGAAAGGTCCATATCTGACGATACTACATCCACAAAGGGTGGCCGAGGAAGATACGTGGGTCCATTCCACTCACTATAGGGAGGTTAACCAACCGGTGGCGATACAAGGCGGAGACAAGGCCGATAACGTGGACCTGTCGATTTGCGAGCTTGTGCCGGAAGGATTAAAAAGGTGACGGTGAGATATCTGAGCTAAAGAAAGGTGTAGATCAGTGCTTCCAGCAATGGAGTGGTCTGCTGTGGTCATCCTAGTTCTTTTTTTTCCAGAGTTTTTGTCATGATGATCTGTTTGGGGATACTCAGTGTCTGTGATGGAGGACCGATAAAGGAAATGTGAGCTGATGGCAGAGCTGATGGAGTGGAGTCAGGAGGAGGAGGGCAATGCCAATCAGGGGAGTGTCTGACCAATTTTAATATTGTAATTGTTATGTTATTTGGGAAGAATACTTCCAGAAGTTATGACCCTCACACATGTTGAAATGCTTGGTATACGTAAAAACATACCATTACCATATCTTCACACGCAATATGAACACAGAGGCAAAAGAAATATGATACCTGGTGATGTGCATAAAGCCGCTCAGTTAATCAGTGAGACAACTGGCTTTCAAGTTCTAGTCGCATTTGGACCCCACCAGAATCGCTCGGGGTACATTAAATTTTAGATAAATTCAGGAACTTGCTAAATTGATAGATAATATCACCGAGATGTACAATGACACATTCAGGTATACAGGGAGAGAATTGCAAGCGTGCAAGAAAGAACTGGTGCAACACAGGCTAGTGTTAATTATTTAAATGCTGTTACTGGAGGGTATTGCGTAACGTTAGCCACCCAATTTGGAGTAAAATGTTGCACTTATGTCACCAATGATACCAGCGACCCTAAGGAGGTGATAGACTGGAAGATGGATGAGATTCTGCAGCTAAAGTGGGAATTTCGTAAGAACCATAACGCTTCAGTGGCTGAAGTAGGGGAAAAGATAGAAGGATGGGTGTCATGGCTGAAACCAGTGAAATGGTTCTCAGGTCTAGGGGAATGGGTCCAGGAAGTGATCGCCAGCATAGGCAAATTCTTGATCCTTATACTAATTGTCATCATAATAATTGGCATATGCATCCGGTGTGTTCCTATTGTGTTAAGTGTGGAAAATGTAAAAATAGAGTAAAATGAAAGAATGAAATTATGATAGTGGCCAGTATGAATACCGAGGTAAATACAGAACTGCATTACAACCCTGAGCTAGGAAATACCATCATTTAATGTATTATATTTAGCCATGCATAAAAAAATTTATTATTGAAATTTTTTTATTTTTTTTAAAAACACCCCAAATAATGTAAAGTCTAAATTCCCCTTCAAGACTGCTTTTATAAGACTGGTGCATCCCCACACCTTTCACATGATCTTCCAAGATCCACGGTGTGCATATAATAGTAGTTTTATGTCCCCACTCAGAGAAACATTATTGATGGATTAAGAACCACCTTGTGCCATCCCATGATAACACTAAATAATATCTAAATGTAAGCCTAAATTAAATTCTAATAGCAGATTGTGATAGCATGTTGTTCGCTATAAAAGGGTGGACTGTCAAAACTGGATTATTGGCTGAGACAAGATCAGTTTAAAATTGAAGCGTGCGCGATGCCATCTTGCAAATGGCAGCTAGACTCCATTTTAGAAACAAGAATCTGCAAGACTCCATTTTGTGACCAGCGTCACTTTAAGTTACAACTCAGGAGCTAAGAACAGATGGTAATGTTTTTGTTAATCTACCAAGGGCAACTGGAAGAACAAGCGTCCTGAGTAAAAGTAAATAGAATAGAGAATGGGTATTTTTACATACAAATTGGGAATCCCTGGATGCAGACAAAGTATAGTTGTGGCAATTGTAATAATTGGATTTGTCTGAATCCTAAACAGGTCTTAGCCAAACACACACAGACAGGATGGCCTCAACTTCACAGCTTGAGATGATAACACAGTTTCCTTTGAACACAGGAAAGGTGGGGGCCTGCTGACAGAGGGCATGTGGAACTATCTGGCTCAGCATGTCACACTGCTAAAGTGCACCCATCTTCATACACACATTAATACGTCTTTATATCAAACACCGAATACTCACACATTACATATTCACACATAAGGTTTAATAAGCTTTAAAGTGTATGATTTAAGTTGGTTCAGTTAATTTAAATGCTGAGAAATAAAGATATTTGATAACTAAGGTATTATACATGCTAAACAAGTCGTGTTTGGTCTTGTACTGATGCGTACTCTTTTTACAGAATTCCGGTACTATCGTGTGGAGATGGCATCATGCATTCTCGAGTTATGGATCGCAGAGCCTACAAGCAACAAAATGTATATTTTAGTTACAACTGTTAGGATGCAGCATGGGGAGGCGGGAGGGAAAAGACCCTCAGTTGTTAGAGGCTGGGCGAGTCTATTTGAACTAGCCTGTTAAATGCACTGTAACATATGCTTCTCCCCTGGGAACCAATGGCATAAGCAAGAAACTTCTCTATTGTCCTGTCTATTCTGGGGGGGGGGTATAAACATGTGTGCTCAAACACTGGGTCTTTAGTCTTCGTGCTGAACGCTGTATGTCTAGGGGTCTCTTGCTGATGCCTATCTCCGGGTCCGGAAGCGCCTGCGTATGTATACTGTACTTGGGTCTGTATAATTTTCCTTTTGCGCCTAAATTATGTCTAGATCAATTGCGTGTAACTGTCTGAACTTTTACCTGAATAACACTTGTGCTTTGGAACCACAGATTCCACGTCTAAGTCTTTATTTATGGTATGACTGCGTACGCAAATTAGCGTCATCCTTAGAGGCTTATAGGAAGGATTTTAGAAGGTACAGGCAGGGGTATATAGAGGTTCATTTTAATATTAACAAGGGTCAACGCCGTATGTGGGCAGGGACTGTTTGTGGGCGGCAACGGGGGGAATGGCGACTGAAACACAGGTGTGTCACGACCGCGTGTCACAGTTTGTGACTGTGATCCTGTACACAGTAAAAATGGCGTGGCGTCTTCCAATGGCCATTCTGCGTGACCGTAGCGTTAATCAGAAGTTTGATGATCGACCAAGTGTGTCGTCCGATGGCTGCATCTTTGTGCACAAGTGGCGGATCTGAGGCCGGTGTCTCAGGAAAGATCCCAGTGGCTGCTACTTTGCATGTTTTCGCACTGCCCCTGCATATGGAGCCGCAGCTGTGACAGCATTTGTGACTGTCTCTAAATCAGGCCCTATGTCTGATGTTTTTACATTTTATAATTAAATAAATAGTTGGAGGAATTTTCTGAAGAAATTACTGAGGTGAGAGGAGGAGTAAGGGGAAGAAGAATTGGTTTAAAGTGTTATAACAAACTGTTTAGAATATGAGATCAGAAATATAGTATTACATCTCTAACGAGAACCCATAATGATAGCATTGGTTTCAAAACACAAATGGAACATTCTGTTATTTATATGTCTCAGTAATCAAATTAGCACTTTGAAATGTATGTAGATTATTCTGAAAACAGTTGTGTTTACAAATCACAACTAAAACACACAGGAAACTTTCAACACATGTGTTTTTTTATATATATGGAATGGAAATAAAAGCTTGTTACAATATTACCTTAAGAAGAAACCTATGAAGTATATAGTGGTCATTCTATTATTAGGTTATCTGGTTTCTAGACTTTAAAGATACTAAGGGTTAAATTCCCAAGAATCGAGTCTGGGAGAGTTTGCTTTTTTTTCAACTCAATTAGCTTCACCTAAACTCGGGTGATTTGAAGCTCCTGAGACTCGCAGATTTACAAAGAAGGGTGATTAGCTGAGAGTGAGATGGCCAATGGTGAAGCAGAATGAGATTTCTCCCCCGAGTAGCAGGTTTTGCAGGAGATTTCTCCCCCAAGTAGCAGGTTTTGCAGGAGATGACTCACCCAAGATTGCAGTGTCTTCTCTCTGCAGAACTCTCCCGAGTAAGCAGCCTGCACATATTAGTGAGATGTGTAAGCTGCTTGTGTTGTATCTGTAAAAAAAGGGTTAAAAGTTTTTAAAAAATGACATAGCCCCCCCCCCTTAGCTTAACCAGCCCCAGGCTTGCCAGCCTGTCCTGGTTTCTAAAAATATGGGGAACAAAATGTGTAGGGTTCCACCGTAATTTAGAAACCAACACCAGGCTGCAGGGCCAGTCCTGGTTTTAAATATAGTGGGGGGGGAAATTAGCCGGAGCCAATCAACGGCCACTCTACAGTTAGTGTGGCCGCTAATTGGCTGGCTTTACTAATCAGTGTGTGTGTTTTGTCTTTATTTAACTATTTTACAGTGGGGGTACAGGTGCTGCCTATCTGCTAGCACTTGTAGTTCCACAAGTGCCAAAGTGCAGGCATGCTGGCACCTGTAGTCCCACTGTAAAATACAATTGTTTATTTTAATTTCTCCACTTTATTACCCCCGTACCCAATGCTCAAGGTGTTCGGGGAAGAGCCCCGGGTTTCAGACCAAGCCTGGGGTTAAGGGAGAGGGGGGTCCCTTTTCTGGGGGGTCCCCATCTCCCCTGAGATCCCGGCTTGGCCTGACCGGCTTGGCCTGATAATGCTTTGTCCCCGGAGACCCGCTGAAAGGGTCTGCGGGCTGTGGCATTACAGACCGGCCCTTTTGGGTCTGATGCTGGTTTTAAATATAGGGGGGACCCTATGCAATTTTTTCCACCCTATATTTAAAACCAGGACTGGCCCTGCAGCCTGGTGTCGGTTTCTAAATTACGGTGGAACCCTACACATTTTGTTCCCCGTAATTTTAGAAACCTGGACAGGCTGGCTAGGCTTTTGGGGGGGGGACCCTATGTCATTTTTTTCAGATATTTAAATTTATTTTCTATATTTACAGGCAGAAACATACATGGATCACAGCGATCTGTGTATGTTTCTGCCAAACTCTGAGATCACAGGCAGGTGTATTTTTTTCATGAGTTTTTACAGGAGAGTTTTCCCATCTCATGAGAGTTTAGAAACTCTCTGCTTGGTAATTTCCAGAATTAGACGAAGAAAGACTGCAGTCTAATGTCTATGCTGGGATACCAGTCTATCACACATGAATAAAAAATCACAAATTTATTGCATAGTACTAAGTCACACTACATCAATTATTAGCAAATAATACATATAGAACAATACATAGATATAAATTATAGTTGATCATAATCTAATCTAAAACCATATACATTCACAGACACTAATAAGATGATACAAACAAAGATGATAATGAGTATAAAAAATCTAGTGTAAGCTAGTAACTAGTATAGAATTAGACTAGAAAGTAACAATAGTCCTGGAGATCCTTCAGAATGCAGGTCTAGGTAACAATGTTTCTTTTCAAAAATGGGAAGGCAAGAGTAACACCATTGACCTGAAGTGTATGACATGCACATAAGTCAGACTGTTTATAGGCTGAATATAAGTCCTGTACAATACGTCAGTGCAAAGTATATGTCAAAGAAACTTCATTGGCATCTCTTAGGTATGTGCACCTTTTAACAACTGCCCAGATACTGCAGAAAAAAGAGGGGCTGCTTTATAACAGAAAAACTTCCAGCGTGATGTACCAGCTGGACTTTAATTAGTAGCTCCTAGAATAAAATAGCCGGGTCTCCGTATCTCTGTCGTTGACAGAATAATAATGTAGGCAGCGCTGTAATCAATTGTGGTTACTCACATGGTAGTTCACAGATATTTAGCCGTTTCAAGACCAAATGGCATAGATGGCAATCAAATAAATCAGCATCCTTAGAGCTCCGTGATATGTATTAGTACTCTGCTCCAAAGCAGTTTGTGCCGCGATAGACAGTCAGCTTTGATCAGGGGCCCAGGTGCTGCAGAAAGGCAACTGCTTATAGCAGATGGGTATCCAGCGTGATGTGCCTGCTAAAAGCTAGTGGCTGTCTCCGGGATACAATAGCCTAGCGTCGGACCGTAACGTGGATAACACTGTAAGCGGTGATAATCACTCACATTGAGGTTCACAGACAAGTCTCCGTCTCGGGACCAAGCAGCGTCGATGACAGACACATAGGTCGGCATCCTTACAGCTCCATGGTACACGTTTGTCTGCCACGACAGATGAGGAGCAAATCATAATGTAGGTCTCAACTCATTATAAGGGCAGCCAGGTATAGAAATGGGCACTGGGTATAAGTAGGATCTCCAGTCAATTTGTTGGGAACAGCAACGCGTTTCGGCTACTGCTGTAACCTTTTTCAAGCCTAGGTGTTCCCCTGTATCCGTTGTTTAGTTTAAATAACCCCAGAATGGGATTGATTGGTCAGTCAATCTATCTAATTAATTTAGTTTAACCCACAATAGCTTATTCAAGGTTCCATCCAGCACAGCTCATAATTAACCACATATAGCCGTAGCTGATTACAGAACAATTTAAATGTATCATACTGGTTAAACCAATTGTTTAAAAGTTATATATATCATAGAACAATTAATAAACATGTAAAAATATATATAAAACACAAATAGATATAAAATAAACTAGAATACATATATATATATATATATATATATATATATATATAATAACATTATTCAAAAATATTAATACATAATTAGCATAATAATCAGTCTAGTGTCCCAGCATAAATATGACCCAATAATTCAGGATAATTCTATTCAAGTTGATAGATATATCTATCTATCTCAATAAATATCTATATAGTAAAAAGAAATTATAAAAATATAAATTACATTGATATGTTTATAAAGACAAAGGCAAAAATAGTAGTACTAAACAATATTCGAGTAATATCAGTAACGAAATATAAGAAAAAGGTCACTAACCATATTCCTATTAATAGCATTAACAACGATAACAATATTAATATGGAAAAGAATCATAGTAGTGTTGCTAGCCATATTAGTAATAGAGGCAAAGGTATAATTAATATAAAATCAGTGGCCATTCAGTAGAAAAATATTATAGACACACTACTGTTTTTAGATCTCAAAAGAGAAGATTTCTAGGAGAGAAGAGAAACTAAAAATACAAATTAAAATTAACTTATTTAAGATTGAATAATGAGGGGAATGGGGGTGAAATATTGCCATAAATCCAGCCACATGGCACTTGAACAACAGTAGCAACCCTCTATATCTACACCCCGCAGAAATATGAAAAATTACAAATCACACAAACCTAGACCTAAATTAATTGACATGAAAGATGTATCGATCTATAAATCTCCACATCCATAGAAACATACACACCTTTAAAAAGGTGCAATACATATGGATGGAGGAACCAACAAAGATAAAACATATAAAAAATATATAAATATAAATACGGAACCCAAAGTTAATAGTCGGGATCCACTTTTGACCAGGTAAACCAGGCAACATATAGAAAAATAGACTAACTATCAAACCATCGTATGGCATGTAGTAAGAAAAAGAAGAAAATGGCATATTAAGGAAAATAGGGAAATGAATGAGGTGTTGTTAATTAATTTAATTAAAGGGGGTGCATAAAGATAGAGGAAATAAGAATGACAAAGAGTAATAGATAGGGGGTGGAGGGGTGGGCAATGACCGATCAATTGACCGGACAGTACATAGAGATCGGTGATGGTCCACTCCAGACCCCACATATTACATCAATCACAGAATTCCAGTGCCTCATTCAGACCATCCGGAGAAAGTGTTTGGAGTTTAAAAATCCATTTAGACTCACACAGTCTTCTATATCTATCGCCACCCCTCTTTGTAATATGTATATGTTCTATCCCCATAATTCTCAAACAGGCAGGGTTATTCTGATGGGCCTCAGAGAAATGTCTGGAGACACTATGTGTCACCAAACTTTTAAGGACATTGAGTCTTTGAGGGTCCAAGTCGTTCGGCCCACATATTGTATAGAACATTCACAGCTCAGTACATATATAACATAAGTGGATTCACAGTTAATGAAGCTAGTGATATCAAATACATTATCAGTTTTTATTGCTATGGCATGTTTACTCATAATGATATGTTTGCACGTGAGACATCGAGTGCGATTGCAAGGGAAACACCCTTTGGGTTTCTCTGGGAGCCAAATATTGCTTTTAATAGTCTCCTTATCATGTCTAGTAAATGTACTAGGGGCAAGGAAACTTTTTAAATTCCTATTCTTTTTAAAAACAATATTCGGTTAGGGAGCAATATTGAGTGAAAGTATTGGGTCACACAATAAAATTTTATAATTTTTATTAATGATTGACTTAATTTTTGTTGATTCATTATTGTATTGAGAAATAAATATTAAAGAGGACTCAATGTCCTTAAAGGTTTGGTGACACATAGTGTCTCCAGACATTTCTCTGAGGCCCATCAGAATAACCTTGCCTGTTTGAGAATTATGGGGATAGAACATATACATGTTACAAAGAGGGGTGGCGATAGATATAGAAGACTGTGTGAAGCTGAGTCTAAATGGATTTTTAAACTCCAAACACTTTCTCCGGATGGTGTGAATGAGTCACTGGAATTCTGTGATTGATGTGATATATGGGGTCCGGAGTGGACCATCACCGATCTCTATGTACTGTCCGGTCAATTGATCGGTCATTGCCCACCCCTCCACCCCCTATCTATTACTCTTTGTCATTCTTATTTCCTCTATCTTTATGGACCCCCTTTAATTAAATTAATTAACAACACCTCATTAATTTCCCCATTTTCCTTAATATGCCATTGTCTTCTTTTTCTTACTACATGCCATACCATGGTTTGATAGTTAGTCTATTTTTCTATATGTTGCCTGGTTTACCTGGTCAAAAGTGGATCCCGACTATTAACTTTGGGTTCCGCATTTATATTTATATATTTTTTATATGTTTTATCTTTGTTGGTTCCTCCATCCATATGTATTGCACCTTTTTAAAGGTGTGTATGTTTCTATGGATGTGGAGATTTATAGATCGATACATCTTTCATGTCAATTAATTTAGGTCTAGGTTTGTGTGATTTGTAATTTTTCATATTTCTGCGGGGTGTAAATATAGAGGGTTGCTACAGTTATTCAAGTGCCGTGTGGCTGGATTTATGGCAATATTTCACCCCCATTCCCCTCATTATTCCATTTTAAATAAGTTAATTTTAATTTGTACTTTTAGTTTCTCTTCTCTCCTAGAAATCTTCTCTTTTGAGATCTAAAAACAGTCGTGTGTCTATAATATTTTTCTACTGAATGGCCACTGATCTTATATTAATTATACCTTTGCCTCTATTACTAATATGGCTAGCAACACTACTATGATACTTATCCATGTTAATATTGTTATGGTTGTTAATGCTATTAATAGGAATATGGTTAGTGACCTTTTTCTTATATTTCGTTACAGATATTACTCGAATATTGTTTAGTACTACTATTTTTGTCTTTGTCTTTATAAACATATCAATGTAATTTATTTTTTTATAATTTCTTTTTACTATATAGATATTTATTGAGATAGATAGATATATCTATCAACTTGAATAGAATTATCCCGATTTATTGGATCATATTTATGCTGGGACACTAGACTGATTATTATGCTAATTATGTATTAATATTTTTGAATAATGTTATTATTATATATATATATATATATATATATATATATATATATATATTTTCTATTTTTGTTTTATATATATTTTTATATGTTTATTAATTGTTCTATGATATATATAACTTTTAAACAATTGGTTTAACCAGTATGATACATTTTAAATTGTTCTGTAATCAGCTAAGGCTATATGTGGTTAATTATGAGCTGTGCTGGATGGAACCTTGAATGAGCTATTGTGGGTTAAAATAAATTAATTAGATAGATTGACTGACCAATCAATCCCATTCTGGGGTTATTTAAACTAAACAACGGATACAGGGGAACACCTAGGCTTGAAAAAGGTTACAGCAGTAGCCGAAACATGAAGCTGTTCCAAACAAATTGACTTGAGATCCTACTTATACCCAGTGCCCATTTCTATACCTGGCTGCCCTTATAATGATTTGAGACCTACTTTATGATTTGCTCCTCATCTGTCGTGGCAGAGATGGTTCTGTAGCGGGGACGAACGTGTACCACGGAGCTGTTTTGACGCCGACCTATGTGTCTGTCATCGACGCTGCTTGGCCCGGAGACGGAGACTTGTCTGTGAACCTCAATGTGAGCGATTATCACCGCTTACAGTGTTATCCACGTTACGGTCCGACACTAGGCTATTGTATCCCGGAGACCGCCACTAGCTTTTAGCAGGCACATCACGCTGGATACCCATCTGCTATAAGCAGTTGCCTTTCTGCAGCACCTGGGCCCCTGATCAAAGCTGACTGTCTATCGCGGCACAAACCTACTTGAAGAAGAGGGCTAATACATATCACGGAGCTCTAAGGATGCTGATTTATTTGATTGCCAACTATGCCATTTGGTCTTGAAACGGCTAAATATCTGTGAACTACCATGTGAGTAACCACAATTGATTACAGCGCTGCCTACATTATTATTCTGTCAACGACAGCGATACGGAGACCCGGCTATTTTATTCTAGGAGCTACTAATTAAAGTCCAGCTGGTACATCACGCTGAAAGTTTTTCTGTTATAAAGCAGCCCCCCTTTTTTTTGCAGTTTCTGGGCAGTTGTTAAAAGGTGCACATACCTAAGAGATGCCAATGAAGTTTCTTTGACATATACTTTGCACTGACGTATTGTACAGGAAGTATTTTCAGCCTATAAACAGTCTGACTTATGTGCATGTCATACACTTCAGGTCAATGGTGTTACTCTTGCCTTCCCATTTTTGAAAAGAAACATTGTTACCTAGACCTGCATTCTGAAGGATCTCCAGGACTATTGTTACTTTCTAGTCTAATTCTATACTAGTTACTAGCTTACACTAGATTTTTTATACTCATTATCATCTTTGTTTGTATCGTCTTATTAGTGTCTGTGAATGTATATGGTTTTAGATTAGAGTCTGATCAACTCTAATTTATATCTATGTATTGTTCTATATGTATTGTTTGCTAATGATTGATGTAGTGTGACTTACTTAGTCCTATGCAATAAATGTGTGATTTTTTTATTCATGTGTGATAGACTGGTGTCCCAGCATAGACATTAGAGCGCAGTCTTTCTTTGTCTAATTTGTTTTCATAAGGTTGGCAATTACATTATTTTTACTGCTGAATTACTGTTTGATCCCTCTGCCTCACTAGCGCTGGGTTTTTACATATTCTTTCTGGTAATTTCCAGAATCCTATATTCACCAGGGAAAAGTTTCTCGAGTTTTGCCGATGGTGAATTGAAGAGAGTTTGCTAACTCTCCAGTATTTTCCATTAGCAAAGGAGAGCTCTCTCCCGAGTTTGAGATTAGTAAATTTGAGAGTGGGAAAAAATGCCCAAACTCTCCAGAGTTTGCAAACTCTCCCAAACTCTCAGCTTAGTAAATTTACCCATAACCATTATAGGTTTAAGGTATGTGTACACCATACAAAAACAGGGGATTAGGATGTGCACAATTATTATTGTTTTTTTTACATAATCAATGTTTATTAGCATTCAAATGGATACAGAAAGTGGTAGTCCAATGCAATACAAACGGCACAGGGAGGAATTTTCAAATAAACCAAATGAAAATGGGGAAAAGGAGAGAGGAGGATTGGGAAAGTATAAGTAGACACAGCAGGAAAGAACAACAGGCGAGGGAAGGGGGTAAAATGCTGGCCATAGAGGAAGACTAAAGGCCCCCATACATCAGCAATTGATTGCAGCAATTCTGCAATTTGCAATCGATTGTGTATAAAAATCTTTCCCTTATTCAATCGATTGCGGCAATTCTGCAATCTGCAATCGATTGAAAAGGGGAAAGATTTTTATACACACTTGATTGCAAATTGCACGATTGCTGCAATCAATCTCTGATGTATGGGGGTCTTAAAGGAAGGGTACAGAAATGGAAATCTCAAGCCTCCTGCCATGTGTGGAGAGAGAACAGTCAAATGAGTGCAAACCAGGTGCTAATGAATTTCTATTACCTGACTGTAGAGATCTCATCCTCCATCTCCATGAACATATCTGTCCGTTTAAAACCACACCGAGAACGGAGGAGGACATGGAGCACCCCTCTACATAAGGATAACTTAGTTACAGCTTATACTACATTATTAAAATGCTTGAACAAAGATCCCTTGTATTTGGAAATGGACTATGAGATTATAGGGCTGATTCAGAAGTGGTCGCAATGTAGATATTGCGAGTGATTGTTTTGCTACAGCACATGAGCAAAAATGACTGAAAACACCTATGGCACATATATTCCACTGAGTGTAGGCTATTGCGTATGGTAGCGCTGGCATTAGGAATGGCAAGGCAAAACCATGGGCATTCCTGAGTGGTGACTAGGAGGTGGCCTGAAGTTAATGCAAAAAAAAGGCAGACTTGGGCGTGTTATGCGTGCAAGGGTCAGTGGTGCACCGATCAGAGCCGGCCCTATTCAATTAAATGCCCTAGATAAGATTTTGGGTGGTACCCCCCCCTGTGGGATCTTGAATGGGGGTGTAGCTTCATGGAAGGGGCGTGGTCTCACTGTGCTGTCACCCATTCCCCCATTGTGCTGTGCTCCCAATTCCAGACTTACTTTACTTGAGTGTAGTCTGCAGAGCCGCCTGACTTGGGGTACAGCAAGCCGCGGGCGGTGCAACCGCTTTTCCCGGCTTAGACTGACTGGCCACATCCCGGTGAATGCCACCCTAGAGCCGGCCCGGCGCTTACCACTAGCTATTGTCCAGGTGCCCCACCCCAGAAAACTGCCGCTGGCTGTTCCACCGTTCCGTGCTCACTGTTTGCTTCTGCCAGGCTGAGCTCCGATCGTGGATGCTGCATAGTGGCAGTAGCAGCTGCCAGAGTCTCTGCCTATCCGGCAGCAGGTGCCCCAGCCATGCCTGCCCCAAACCTTCACTGGCCCTAGGCGGGCTTGGATGCCCCTAGCTATTCCAAATGCCCTAGGCATTTGCTTAGTTTGTCTATGTCTAGGGCCGGCTCTGGCACCAATGGTGGAGTGTTCAGAACCACCTACAGAGTTGGTCAGTCCGCGGTCATTGAAAGTGGGTTTCCCAGGGTTTGCACATCCCGATGCATGCTTGCACACGAGGGGAAGGCTGAAATTAGCATTTGCATATTATCGCTGTTGCCACTCCGCAAAAAGTCGCAATTGCAGCTGCAATAGCATGCACCTCTGAGCCCGGCCCTAATCCTCTGACTAGAACCAGGGGTCAGAATGCATGCCTTCCCCCACCACTACCTTAGTGATCTGATTCACCATGTCCCAGAACTCCCAGGTCTTAGGGCATTCACACCAAATGTGGTCTGGGGTCCCTGACAATGCACCGCATCACAGGCAAGAGTTTGGGAGGCCCGGGAACATTCTACAGAGGACACTTCGGCATCTACTGTGCACCATTGTGTGAGAAATATAAAGTGGGTTTCAACTACTTAAACACTCTGCGAGGAAAGCTGCGTGTATCAGAAGATCTTTTCCCATTGATGGTCAGATATGGTCGGGGCGAGAGAAGGAGGAACGGAAAGAAGAAGAATTGGGTTATAGAGTCAACAAATTGTTTAGAATTTAAAAACAGAAAAATAGTATTACATCTCTGACGAGAACATATAATAATAGCATTTGTTTTAAACCACTCACAAATGGAACGCACTGTTACTTATATCTTTCAATAATCATATTGGCACTTTGAAATGTATGCAGATTATTATCACAATTCCTGAAAAAAGTTTTGTTTACAAATCACAATGAAAATAAACAGGAAACATTAGACCCATGTTGTACACAATGGAAATAGAAGCTCATTACACTAATAACTTAAATAAGAAGCCTGTAAAGTATATAGTGCTCCGTCTATTATTGGGTTATCTGGTTTCCAGGCTATAAAGATACTGGACCTGATTCTGAATTGGGAGTAAAGTTAATTGTTTTTTTTTGTTGCTGTGTTCCCAACTCAGAATCAGCCAAACTAACCATAAAATGTATACAGTATGTTGCAGTACACCATAAGAAAACAGGATGTGCACAATTCTTTTATATTTATCCTAGTATTTTGAAATTCGTCATTCACCAGGTCGCTAGCTATCGTGCCCGGCGTTTTTTTCTCTCTCTCACTTTGCCCCACCTCTCACTACAACTTCTACAGTCTCTCTCTCAGGATGCGGTCACTATCCCGGCGTATGGGATGCTGGCTTAGAATACCGGCGCTGGAATCCCAACACCTGTCAGAAATCTGGCACTGGCATCCCGAAGGTAAGTAGTGGGGTTAGGGGGAGGGTTAGGGGTTTTATGTTAGGCACTAGGGGAGGGCTAGGGATACGGCACTTAGGTTTGTTTTAGGGTGCGGGGAGGGGGGTTAGGTTTAAGCATTGGGGAGGCAGGTTTAGGGGGAGGGTTATGATACTGACCGACAGGTTTCAGTATCCGAGCCCTGACAGAATGACGGATTTATGACTACTGGGATCCCGACCGCCGGCATCCCGCACTCATCCCCTCTCTCTGTTCCTCTCTTATCTCTTCTTTTTTCCCTCCCCCTCTTTTCTGTCTGCCTCGCCCTCTCTTTGTCTCTCTCTGACTCTCCAGCTTTTTGTGACTATCTCTGTCTCCCTCTTTCTCCCACCTCTCACTCCCCGTTCCCCTCTTTTTACTCCTTCTTCCCCCTGTCTCTGACTTCCCCCTGTCTCTCTGACTTCCCCCTGTCTCTCTGACTTCCCCCTGTCTCTCTGACTTTCCCCATGTCTCTCTGACTTCCCCCTGTCTCTCTGACTTTCCCCTGTCTCTCTGACTTTCCCCTGTCTCTCTGACTTCCCCCTGTCTTTCTGACTTTCCCCTGTCTCTCTGACTTCCCCCTGTCTCTCTGACTTTCCCCTGTCTCTCTGACTTTCCCCTGTCTCTCTGACTTCCCCCTGTCTTTCTGACTTTCCCCTGTCTCTCTGACTTCCCCCTGTCTCTCTGAATTCCCCTGTGTTAGGTTCTGAATTTGTTGTGGACCCGGGGTGGTGATAGAAGCAGACACAGGAGCAGACTTAAATGAAAAAGTGGAGTTTTTAATAAGGGACTGAGAAGACATGGGAGTGGCAAACAAAAGTCCAGGTATAGCACTAAAGTGCACTTGATAACTGTTGTGAGGGTTAATGCACAAATGTCCAGGTAGTGACAGGCAGAACAGTCCAGTATAGGTATGGTGAGCTAAAACAGAATGCAGGCTTGATGAGCTGTAAGTGAATGCAGTTTTGGTGAGCTGTAGCTGATGCAGACAGTGGTAGTGCAGTCCAGCTGGGAATGAAATGAAACAAGGTGCAGGGAAACAGCAGATTCAGGTACTCAGGCAGGTAGAAAGGTATATGGAGGAGGTAGGGGAATCCAGCAGGGTTTGGAGCAGGTTAATCAAAAGCAGGCTTAGGCAATAAATCCAATAGACAGGTTTAAGCACAGGAACACTCTCTCTCAGCTCTCGCAGAGAAACACGTTGCACTGGCAATGCAAGGGAGCTCTGAACTCCCTTAAATCCCCAGTGCTCAACCGTGACTGGTCAGAGAGGAGCATGTGACACACCAGGATAGGGCAACTAGGTCACATGTCCGGAGGCAAGATGGCGGTGCCCATGCCAGAACGGAACGGAAGCACCACCAGGCCTAACCAGACCAGAGTGACAGTATGCCCCACAGAACCACGCACAGCCAATGGTCTTCGCCAGGCACCACCGCCACTGACAGACGCCCCTCTCCATAGCGTCCTCACAGGTATTACCCGTCGACTACCATGCCGAGAGACCCTGGTCGTGACAGTACCCCCCCCCCCCCCCTTTATGGGTGGCCTCAGGACACCTTCTAGGCTTTTCAGGATGAGCCAAGTGGACTTTGTTGACAGGACTGGAAACTTGGATATCCTCAGCTTTGACCCGACAGAAACAGGAACTAGAAACTGAAAACCCCTCCTGGGGAACAAAACTTGAAACATCCTCTTGAGGTAAGGGACTGAAAACCCCATCTTGGGGCTGGACACTCAGAATTCCCGTAAGGGGCTGAGGCTCTGGAGACCTCCTTTGATGCTGAGACCTTAGAGACATCCTCTGGGTTTGAGGCTTTGGAGGCACCCTTCCTGGGGCTACAAAGGACTTCCCAACAGGTGGTTGTAGTTGTATAGCTGTCTATAAGGGGATGATGACCGTGACAAGGCGTCGGTCTTTGGAAGGCAAGACACTTGACATTCCTCCATGACTGAACCTGCATAGTGTTCCAATCAATTCTGGGGTTGTGCTTACACAGCCACGGATAGCCGAGTATAACTTCATGGGAAGTCTTGGGTATAATGAAAAAACTGATATGTTCAACATGGAGGGTTCCAACACGAACTAAAACAGGTTGAGTTCTCTTAGACACAGTTCCATTACAAAGAGATTTACCATCAATAGAGGTCCAGGAGACAGAATGATCCAAGGTGCTGCAGGGAATTTGTCATTTATCTGCCAACCGAGATGACATGAAATTCCCCGCTGCCCCGGAATCCAAAAGGGCATACACAAATACAGGGCTAGAATTAATGTCTAAGGCTATGGACAACACAGAGTCAATATGTTTAGAGGACGGAAGAATTGCTCCTAGCTGAGTGCACCCAGAATTAGCTAGAAACGGGACGCTCCCCGGCTTGCGGGTACAGGAAGCCACCAGGTGACCCGAGTCTCCACAGTATAGACAAAGGTTTTCTTTAAAGCGTCTCTGTCGTTCTTCGTTAGAGAGACGGGTATGATTTACCTGCATGGGTTCTTCCTCGGAAAGGGAGGGAGTGGGACGGGTTGGGGAAGGGAAACGCTTAGCTCTGTGTTTTTCATCTTGGTGCTCTCTAAAGCGTATATCAACTTTATTACAAAGGGACATGAGATCACTAAGACTAGAGGGTAATTCGCGAGTCACTAGATCATCCTTTAAATGACCTGATAGACCTTGCCAAAAGGCCAATGTCAAGGCTTCTTCATTCCACTTGAGTTCAGATGCCAAAGTCTGAAACTGAATGACGTACTGGCTGACAGGTCGGGCCCCTTGTTTTAACTTCATAATACTGGAGGAAGCAGAGGAAGTTCTTCCAGGCTCGTCGAAAATCCTCCTGAATGTTGCTAGGAACTCAGGGTAATTGTCCAGAAGCAGATCTGAACGCTCCCAGAGCGGAGAAACCCATTCTAGGGTGGAGCCGGATAACAAGGACACAATGTAAGCCACTTTGGTTCTAGGAGCAGGAAAGTTAGAGGGTTGCAAAGTAAAGTGCACATCGCACTTTTTGAGAAATCCACGACACAGTTTTAGAGTACCATCAAACTTATCAGGTGTGGGAAGATGCAAACGAGGAGTAGATACAGATGAAGAAATCACAGGAGTGGGGATAGGAGTAGCTGCAAGCACACTAGGAGCCGTTGAAGTAGCTTGTACAGTATCCAGACGGCGTGCAATGTCTTGCACAAACTGTGCCATCTGTCGCTGTATAGTCTCCACACTCTCCAAGCGAGTTGCTATGCTCTGAATTAAGGCCCTCATTCAGAGCCACTCGCAAACAGCAGTACGCTCGTTGCGTTCCGATGTTGACTAACCGCACATGCGTCGGTGTAACACTGCGCATGTGCGTACGGCAGATTGCGAGTTTTTTGGGTCTCGTTCATCAAATAGCGTACAGGAAGTGACATGTCATATGTGATTGACAGAACAGGGCGTTTTTGGGTGTTGACGGGGGTGGAGATGGAAAAACGCAGGCGTGGCGAGGCGTTTTTGGGGCGTACATACATTAGCAGATGCGAGCGTAAAATGTGTTCGGACCGACTCATACGTCACTGGATGATCCTCTTTCCCTTCAAAATGCTCGCACAGTTTAGGGTCTGGATTACTCGACCACATTGGCGATGGCCTTCTCCTCCGTCCCGGGACTCCACGATGTTGTTGCGATTAATCGCGGGTGGTCTGAAAAGCAATTAGTGTTGGATTGAAAACCGGCTTGGTATGTGTTTTGAAATCAGTTTTTTGGGATAGCACAAAACCGTACGCAGGTGGAAATCAGAGCTGCTAATGTCAGGATGACACAATTTGCGTACATTTGTGGGGGTTTATTTTGGCCTCAATTTGGTGGTTAGGGCCTATTGTAACAATAATGTCATCATGTTTTAATTTTCTCACCTTTTTATTTTTGCCTGTTGAATTTGCCTCGTTATATGAATTTTTAAACGTTCCTTAAAGAGCCCTTTTTTTTTTTAAATTGTTTTGGTTTTTTTTGCAAGTTTTTGCCTTTTGGGCCAGGATTAAATGTAACCCATTTGTACAATAATGTCACAATACAATGTCAGATTTTTGGCGTCAATTTATTGGTCAAACCAAAACTAAATTAATTAAAAATTTGGGGACATCTTTTTTTGGCAAAGATCAGTCCCAAAATCAAACAAATTGGCCCAACATAACTGTAGACATAAACGTACAACAAAAAATTAAAAACATTTCACAAGAAAGGAGAGGGAAGTTTTGACCAGAAAGGAATATGAGCCAAGCACAGAAGGAGTGTGTTAAAAGTCGCCATTGCTGTCACCGTTTTTTCACCCGTTTGAATGGGGGAGGGAGGGCGCCAGACCGGGTCCGGGATGTCATCGGGCTGGCCTGTCCAGAGGCAGATGTTGTGGCCTCTGGACTAGGCACAGGGCTAGGCACATTTGGAGGATTGGCTGATGTTGTGCCAGAGGTGGAGGATCCTGATGTTCTGGCAGGAAGGGAGGTCGGCTCCTCCATGTGCTGGCGAACGAGCTGCTCCAGGGCATTGGCGATGCGGATGTTGGCCCTGGTATTTTCCGCCAGGGCCTGACCAATGGTCACGTTGGCCGCAGCATTTTGCTCCAGGGCCTCAGCCACCCGTAGCAGACTGGCGTCCATCCTCTGCAGAATCTCCGTATGGAAATCCGATTTGAAATTGAGTTCTGTGAGGAGGGACACTGCCTGCGAGGGGGATTGCCCTGGACTGGCTTCTGCAGGGTCCTCAGCCGGATGTACTGGTTCCTCCCCTGCCGAGCCAGCAGAAATTCGGCGGCCAAGGCTCCCCTCTGGAGCAGACTCATCCGCCTGTGTCTCTGTTAGGAAAAATGAGAAAAGACTCACATTAGAATCTACATATTGGCCCACTAACATTTCAGAGTTGGTGACATCAAAAGATTTACCTGGGACAACATGAGGAGCCGCAAAGTCTGGCATGTCCGTATCCATGTTGGACACGCCAAACACCTCCACAGGCTGCACACACCCCTGTGCCAGCTCTTCTAAATCCGTCAACTCCAATGACACAGGGGTGGGACCCCCACCTGTCCCCCTTGCATGCCTAGCCCTGTCCGCAAGTTTTTGCTTTAGGCGATATTTGAAGTCGCCCCATCTGTGGGAAAAAATGGAAGCCATTATCCTTTTGTTTAAAATGGTGTTTGTTTTTAGGGGGGGCAAGTGTTTACTTACCGCCGTTTGACATCCCGGGCTAGACGGACATAATCACCCACCCTATTGACAGCAACGGCTACCTCTTCCCACATTCTCCACTTCTGGCTTAGACTCATATTCCTGTCTGCCTGTGGCAGGATGTCCACACACTTCTGAATCAAAACCTCCATCTCCTTTCTTGTGAAATATGGCTGCCTTTTTTTTTTTGCAGCTTTGGCCGGAATACTGGGCCCAGCAGCCTCTTCCATGTCATCCTCCTCACCTATTTGTGTAAATATTCAGATTTCTCTAATTCACAACTTGCCCAATCTTATGTTTCAAATTAATCATTGATACAAAATGCATGAAAGACTTACCGCCTGACTCTTGGGCATTGTTTCCCTGGTCTGTCGCCATGTCTGAGGTCCAAACAAGAAATACACCAGAATTTAAATGTGTTTTCGTGACGTATTTATACATGCGTCCTTATTTTGCGGCCGCATCATTGATTGTGCGTTCCTATGATCCCTCCTTAATTTGTGCGGGAAACGAAACACTATTGATGGCTTGGTGTGTCTCGAGTCGAGGTGGCGTTTTTGGATTGTTGGAGGTTACCTTGGTTGGAGTTTCTTGTTTGCGGATAAAAGAGTTGGCGTTTGGAGTTTATTTTGTTTGCTAGATTTGCGTTTTTTTTATTTTCCGTTCCCTTTTTTGGTATATTTTTTTTTGGCCTCGTTTCTTGGTTTGGTAAGTTTTGTGAAGTCTAACTTTGGTTCAATTGGTGTCTCATTGTGTTTCTTCTTGTTTTTGTTTTTTGGATCCATAATTTCATATCTTTTAGCTATTTATTAATTTCGGACCCAAAGACCTTTTGATTTGGAATCTTATATATTTGCTCTTGGTAAATCCATTTTTTATCTTGTATTTGTGAACTAATTAGCGCATTTTTCTCTGTTTGTATAGTGACTTGTATTTGCGAACTAATTAGCGCATTTTTACTACTTACTATTGTGACTTGTATTTGCGAACTAATTAGCGCTTTTTTACTACTTACTATTGTGACTTGTATTTGCGACCTAATTAGCGCATTTTTCTCAGTTTGTTTATTAACTTGTATTTGCGAACTAATTAGCGCATTTTTAAATGCTTATTAATCCTGTAAAATTTTTTGTGGTTGCCCTTTCGTTTTTTTGGCTTACATTTCAACCCATTTTGATGTACTGTGTGCAATGTCGTTTTGCTCTTTGGCCAAATGTGTGTTTCGCATATTTTAAGTTTTGTCTAGCACAAAATTTAGAAACATAAATGCACAGAGTAAAATTTGTCAAATTATTTTTGTGATTAATTTCAGTTTGGACGTATCATGACAATACCCCGGCATGTAAGCAGCAATGGATGGTATCATCAAGCTAAGTTGTTCTTAATTTTCTTTTGGGGTGGGTCCAAAGCCTTACATTCCAATCTTGCCATTTCAGGTTGATCTTGGGCGGATTGTTCTGGCCATGCTCCCGGAAGCCGACCAACCTCAATCTCGTCCCAGGCGTAGGCATCGTAGGCGTGCAAGGCCCCAGATATTTCGAACATGTGTCACCCTTTTTGGAATGCCCGATGATGAGGTTTTAAGACGCTACCGTCTTCCTCCCAAAATCATCATAGACACTCTCTCATTAATAGAGAGTGATCTTGAGTGGCAAATTGACAGTCCAACAGCAAAACCACCACTTACGCAAATTATGGCGGTGTTACATTTCTGTGCCTCAGGATTGTTTCAAACAACAGTGGGAATAGTGGTGGGCATCTCACAATCCTCCTTTTCCCGGATCCTGAGGGCAGTGATGGAGGCACTTTTCAAGCACATATTTCGAAACAGGAAACACTATCACTCCCTGAATGTAATGGTGGTATGTGATGCCTCCCTCCAGATCCTGTCCCTGAATGCTAAATTACCAGGAAGTACACATGACTCCTTCGTCATCAGGCAATCAGGGATATGGCACAAATTAACCAACCTACAAGCTGGTGATGCGTGGCTTCTGGGTAAGTGGAGACCTTTAGTACATAACAATGTTAAGCTTGATACACAGTGATCCTGATGTTGTCTATTCTTTTTCACAGGAGACAGTGGATACCCTTGCATGCCCTGGCTGCTCACTCCTTATTTGGCTCCCACACCAGGTCCACAAAGTGAGTTTAATACCGCACTTACAGCCACCAGGCAAGTGGTGGAGCGCTGTATCGGCCTTTTAAAAGGCCGATTCAGATGCCTCCACCGCTCTGGTGGCGAGCTCATGTATTTGCCGGATATGGTTTCGAAAATTGTGGTCCTGTGTGGGATCTTTCACAACATCGCCATAAGGAGTGGTGTTCCAATGCAGCCAGAGGATGCCTTACCTGAGGATGGCCCCCCCGAGGTTGGTCAGAGGTCAGTATGTGGGGGGGCCATACGCGATGATGTGGTGGCCCGATATTTTAGGTAATTATTGACCAAACAACAGTGTGTATACCCAATGTGTTATGGTTTTTTAGCGTTCATCTTTTTTTATATTAATTCTTGCACCATCTTCTGTTTGTTTGCATAATCTTTGGCACTCCCACGATGACTACTTCTTGCTACCCTTCAAAAACCTTTATGTGGAAACTTCGGGAATATATTCTGACACCAATATTGCAACGCCATATTTTTGAAATCATGTGGGCATGGACCTTCGTCAACCAGTTCTTGATTTGTTGTGTGTTTGTTTCGTGTTTTTGGTATGTGGTGTATTTCTGATTATCACTGTGTGTTTTGTTTGTGAGTGACCACTTTGTATTTTGATTTCTGTTGTGAATAAATATTTGGAGAGTGTAATTTGTTTCCTTTTTGGGCACGTTAGAAGCAAGTGTAAACAAACTCCCAAACGTTAATTTTACCTAAGGGGTAACCCAGTAATGAAGCAAGTGGAGCTAAAATGTAATATGTTTTCGGGGTACTAACCAACACAACAAGGAATCCTGTACAATCAGTTGCCTTCGTAAGATTGTCCTAAGCAGTTTGGCCACCAAATAGGAACCTGAAAAATGGTGTAAACTATCATGTTGACCACCACAAAAAAGGAAAATGACATTGGTACCGGGAGGTGTTTCTTGTGCCTGTTTGCATTCAAAATACAACACACAATCTGTAGTGAGATTCTGTGGCAATCCTTGCTTGAATAGTCTACTTATGTCAGTGTAAAGAATCTTGGATTTACTCCAAACGCATGAGACAGAGCTTGATTTAAAACTGATTTATTATGAAACAATTCGAAAATAAAATAAAAAAAAAACTAATTCCTAAGGAGGACCAACAGTAGGTCAAGGCCCTGCATAAGCCCGGTGACCTGCTCCCGCATACGGCCCACACAATTCAATATCTCTTCCCGACGCCTCTGTTCCTCTGTGGGTGACAAAAGTTTGGGGAATAATAAATCGATAATGAAGCAACATTCTAAAAAAACACAAAACAAGCAAACCAAAACTTACAAGCTTGTGGGCCAAAAAAACATTACACGGATAAAACCCAGCACCCCAAAATGTCGTAGGCCAAAAATACAAGGGCCCGTAAAAAAAGGCACACAGGTGTGATATGTGTATGGTGACATCAGCAGGAACAGGTAAAGACAACCCCCAAAAATACCCTAAGGCGACAGAAAGGCAAAAAAAATGGGGACGACACATGATTACATACAAACAGTTTGTGGTGTCCAAAATAAAATTTAAAAACATACCGTTGTCAAAAACGACAGAGCCAGAAGCCACTCCCTGGACCACCTCGGAGGTGGCTACATTCCCCAAACCTAGGGGCAAGGTGTTTGAGGAATCCTGGGAGGGGGTATTTGGAGGAGGGACGGATGGAGGAGAGGGGGAATTGGGCTGGAGGGGAAGTAGGCCTGAAATTTCGGCCACAGGGTCTGGGGAGGAGGGGGTAATAGACGAATTGGGGGTTGGAGAGAGGGGCCGGGACCGGCATCTTGTCTGGCGATGCCGCCGTAGTGTTTGCTGTGCCCCTAAAAAATGAAAAAAATATTGTGGTTAGTTTCAACAGGAATCCAAAAAAAAAAAAAGACTCAATAGGACAGACATGAAAACATGCACATGCAGATATGACTACAATGACTCAATAGGACAGACATGAAAACATGCACATGCAGATATGACTACAATGACTCAATAGGACAGACATGAAAACATGCACATGCAGATATGACTACAATGACTCAATAGGACAGACATGAAAACATGCACATGCAGATATGACTACAATGACTCAATAGGACAGACATGAAAACATGCACATGCAGATATGACTACAATGACTCAATAGGACAGACATGAAAACATTCACATGCAGATATGACTACAATGACTCAATAGGACAGACATGAAAACATGCACATGCAGATATGACTACAATGACTCAATAGGACAGACATGAAAACATGCACATGCAGATATGACTACAATGACTCAATAGGACAGACATGAAAACATGCACACGCAGTTAGGGCCCACAAGATAAACTTGAAAACCACAGTCCAGAACACTTACTTTCCGCAATCTGCATGCGAAAGCATGCCAGCAAGCGGGGCGTCCGCCGGTGCAGGTCCGACCACCTGCGCTCCAGCTGGCCAATATGTCGGCGTGAGCCGAAGGAGCGCAGGCGTCGACGTACCTCCGCATATGCGGAACGCTTGCGCCTATTGGAGATGGGTGGAGGCTGACTGGTGATCCGCCTGTCCATCACCTCCGTCAGCACCAGCAGTTCGCGCCTGGTGAATGCGGCGGATCTCATGATGGCAATGGTGTTTTTTTGGCAAAATATTTTTAATAAAGCACCACAAAAAAATTTGATTGGCTAATGTATTTGGGAAATTAACAGGACAAATTCTATTGGTTAGTGTATGAGTCATGTGTTCGACAGGGCCACAAATCTCTTGAGAGTTATGATAGGCTTGATGCAGTGACATGCGTAAGCAAATTTAAATAAAGAAATGAACCACAGAAAAATTGTGGGGAGACAAACAAATAGAACAATTGTTTAATTGGGGCTAACATGTCTTTTGAAGAATAAAAGCGAAGGTTTCAGCCGTACGTATTCTGCGAGCAAATACAAACACGGACAAGATTAAAGTTTATTGCATTGTGTTGAAAAAAAAACAACAATTAAGCTAATTGATACATTGATTGCCATGATACGATTGAGGGAGGTAGGCAGAAAAAACGAGCAGGTAATCGGAATCTGACAGTCCCACTTCCGGTTTGTACTTGTGCGTGCGTTCCCTTCAAGCCATTTCGGGGATGTACGCTCGCTATTTGGCACGCTTGTTAGTTAGAGGAGGGGTCGCCTGAGTTTGGGGCGGATTTTTAGCTGCGTACGAAAATACGAGCGAGTGCTTGAATTTAAATATTTTTTTACGTACGCCGAACGTGCGTACGCCCACTTGCGAGTGGGTCTGAATCAGGGTCTAAATCCTGTTGTTTAGTTATTTCTTGCAGGAACTGAGCCACTTGGTGCTGCATAGCTTCCAAGTTTTCCAAACGGCCAGCAATACTTAGGAAAAAATCCACTCCAGACTCCTGTTCCGTGGCCGGATCCATGGGGCCAGTGCAAACTGTTAGGTTCTGAATTTGTTGTGGACCCGGGGTGGTGATAGAAGCAGACACAGGAGCAGACTTAAATGAAAAAGTGGGGTTTTTAATAAGGGACTGAGAAGACATGGGAGTGGCAAACAAAAGTCCAGGTATAGCACTAAAGTGCACTTGATAATTGTTGTGAGGGTTAATGCACAAATGTCCATGTAGTGACAGGCAGAACAGTCCAGTATAGGTATGGTGAGCTAAAACAGAATGCAGGCTTGATGAGCTGTAAGTGAATGCAGGTTTGGTGAGCTGTAGCTGATGCAGACAGAGGTAGTGAAGTCCAGCTGGGAATGAAATGAAACAAGGTGCAGGGAAACAGCAGGTTCAGGTACTCAGGCAGGTAGAAAGGTATATGGAGGAGGTAGGGGAATCCAGCAGGGTTTGGAGCAGGTTAGGAAAAGCAGGCTTAGGCAATAAATCCAATAGACAGGTTTAAGCACAGGAACACTCTCTCTCAGCTCTCGCAGAGAAACATGTTGCACTGGCAATGCAAGGGAGCTCTGAACTCCCTTAAATCCCCAGTGCTCAACCGTGACTGGTCAGAGAGGAGCATGTGACACACCAGGATAGGGCAACTAGGTCACATGTCCGGAGGCAAGATGGCGGCGCCCATGCCAGAACAGAAGCACCACCAGGCCTAACCAGACCAGAGTAACAGTATGCCCCCACAGAACCATGCACAGCCAATGCTCTTCGCCAGGCACCACCACCACTGCCAGACGCCCCTCACCATAGCGTCCTCACAGGTATTACCTGTCGACTACCATGCCGAGAGACCCTGGTCGTGACACCCTGTCTCTCTGACTTTCTCCTGTCTCTGACTTCCCCCCTGTCTCTCTGACTTTCCCCTGTCTCTCTGACTTCCCCCTGTCTCTCTGATTTCCCCCCCCTGTCTCTCTGACTTTCCCCTGACTCTCTGACTTTCCCCTGTCTCTCTGACTTCCCCCCTGTCTCTCTGACTTTCCCCTGTCTCTCTGACTTCTCCCTGTCTCTCTGACTTCCCCCCTGTCTCTCTGACTTTCCCCTGTCTCTCTGACTTCTCCCTGTCTCTCTGACTTTCCCCCCCTGTCTCTCTGACTTCCTCCTGTCTCTCTGACTTTCCCCCCCTGTCTCTCTGACTTTCCCTTGTCTCTCTGACTTCTCCCTGTCTCTCTGACTTTCCCCCCCTGTCTCTCTGACTTCCCCCTGTCTCTCTGACTTTCCCCTGTCTCTCTGACTTTCCCCATGTCTCTCTGACTTTCCCCTGTCTCTCTGACTTTCCCCCTGTCTCTCTGACTTTCCCCATGTCTCTCTGACTTCCCCCTGTCTCTCTGACTTTCCCCCCCTGTCTCTCTGACTTCCCCCTGTCTCTCTGACTTTCCTCCCCTGTCTCTCTGACTTTCCCCTGTCTCTCTGACTTCCCCCTGTCTCTCTGACTTCCCCCTGTCTCTCTGACTTTCCCCTGTCTCTCTGACTTTCCCCATGTCTCTCTGACTTTCCCCATGTCTCTCTGACTTTCCTCCCCTGTCTCTCTGACTTTCCTCCCCTGTCTCTCTGACTTTCCCCTGTCTCTCTGACTTTCCCCATATCTCTCTGACTTTCCTCCCCTGTCTCTCTGACTTTCCTCCCCTGTCTCTCTGACTTCCCCCTGTCTCTCTGACTTCCCCCATGTCTCTCTGACTTTCCCCTGTCTCTCTGACTTTCCCCTGTCTCTCTGACTTTCCCCCTGTCTCTCTGACTTTCCTCCCCTGTCTCTCTGACTTTCCCGTCTCTCTGACTTCCCCGTCTCTCTGACTTTCCCCTGTCTCTCTGACTTTCCCCATGTCTCTCTGACTTTCCCCTGTCTCTCTGACTTTCCCCATGTCTCTCTGACTTTCCCCTGTCTCTCTGACTTTCCCCATGTCTCTCTGACTTCCCCCTGTCTCTCTGACTTTCCCCCTGTCTCTCTGACTTTCCCCTGTCTCTCTGACTCTCCTTTTCTCTCTCCCTCTCCTTTTAATGTCTCTTCCCTATTTTTTTAAATTTATCTCTCTCCCCTATTTTTTCTGTCTGTCGCTTCTCTTCCAACCTTCTTTCCATGGTGGCAACGCTATCTCCCACCCAGAGGAGTAGCGTGGAATCATGGCGCCTGGAGAAGGTGCATGTCATTTGGCGCCTGGAGCTCATGCTTCACTGGAACCACCCTCACTACTCCCCTGCTCCCACCTACTGGCTGCTGGGGGCTTTTAACGATGTCTCTGCCCTCTTCTAATACTTGGTGACTGGGGGCAGCTGCCCCTTCCACAGAAGAACTGTGTGAGGCGGGAGCAAATCTGTAACAATTGGGATCAATGTTGACTTGTGTACTAGTATTCTGGCGCACCTTTTTTGTACTCAGTGTGCATGCATGCATCGCCAGGTGGCGGTCCAATGTATTGTGTCCATTGAATTAAATGGGCACCACATGCAATTATACTATAGATTTTTAATTATCTGTTAGCATTAAGCTAACTGATAAAATGCTGGCTATGTCACCTGACCTACGAGTTACCTCCACGGATATGATAGTACTGCACACAGAACCTCATTCTGAGCCGCTCGCAAAATGCGAGCGCTCGCTCTGAATGAGGGCGGATGCTTCTCTTTAATGAGCCGGCCTCCTGGCCGCTCGCTAAGCTGTGGGTGACCACCCACAGCTTTAGCGAGCAGCCAGGTTGATGGTCGCGATGGTCACGACCTTGTGGTAGGGTCTCATCTGCTGCAAGCTCCAGTGAGCTTTCGGCTCTCCTAGAGCCGGAAGCTCACCAATGACATCACGAGTGATGTCAGTGGGGCCGGCCCCAAACGGCAGGTGTTCCTTCGGGAACGCCTCCATTTGGCCAGCCACCCCCACACCCCGCCTACAAAATGGTGCGAGCTGTCATTCACCATCGACAGCCGCCCCTTTTGTCGTGAGCCAAGGAGAGAATTTCTCTCTCGCTCCGGGTCTTGCGCATGCGCAGTGCGGCCGCTGCGCATGCGCAGGGCCCCAACATCGACCTGCTTGCGAGCACTCAGTGCATGCGAGCGGGTCTGAATGAGACCCACAGAGTCCTGGTAAGTGTGATGTAATTCTTCACTTTGATGGGTATTCATGAAAGCTTGGAGAAAGATAAAATTGTGAGAGATATAGGGCCTCATTCAGAGGCGGTCGGAGGATGCAAGCGGTCGCTCAGAAACTGGGCGTCCACTTGCATCCTGACCGCCCACCTCTGTTGCGGTCGTTAGGCTGTGGGTTAACACCCACAGCTCTAACGACCGCTCAGGTGATGGTCGCGATGGTCAGAGACCATCGCGACCATCGGGGCTTACGACGAGACCCTAGGGTAGGGTCTCCCTTGTCGTAAGCCCTGGAGAGCTTCTGGCTCTGTCTGAGCCGGAAGCTCTCCACTGACATCACTAGTGATGTCAGTGGGGCCTCCCCCAAACGACAGGCGTTCCCATGGGAACGCCCCCATTTCGGCTGCCACCCCCCCGGCCCGCCTTCCAAACGGGGCAAGCTGTCAATCAACATCGACAGCTCGCCCCCTTTGGGTTGAGACCCGCTACAACCAGCGCTGTCGGTCGTAGCGGGTCTCGCGCATGCGCATGATGGCGCCGGCGCCGTCATGCGCATGCTCTGTGGGGGGCCATCGACCCGGTCCGAGCGCATCGGTGCTAACGACCGGGTCTGAATGACCCCCATAGTACCAAGGGCCCTAGATTGCACACCCTGAATATATATAATGGGAGGTGCTACCTGTTGAGACTATTGTTGCAAACACAAAAAGAAAAATGACAAGTGCACAACTCCAGCATTACTAATTATATATAAATAATACATTTTGCAATAGAATTTTGCAATAAATATATAAATAGAGGTTTTAGCATAATCATGGCCATGGTTATGGGCCTAACCACCGCACCCAGGTAACTTCTTAGGGTAGGTCCCTTACATACAGGGATTGAAATCCAGAGAGCAGGACACCCCCAAACAGGCTCGGCTGAGTCACCTCAGGGCATCACTCTAATGAGAAAAGGTGAAGTGTAAAAAGGTGTTAGATAGATAAGAGCAGCTACTGCTGCACATATTAGAAGTAAGGTGAAAATAATACATATATAATAAACCTATATAAACATATATAATTCAAGGGAATGAGAGTGCATGTATCTGCTTTATCAGGTGTTTCTGCTATATCAGGTGCTCTTAGTTATTTTTTATTTGCAGATACTCAGCACCTATTATTTTAAATAGCAAAATAAGGGCCTGATTAATTACGGATTGCTATAGCGATCAAGGCTGCGTAATCGGATGCAGTTCTGCTGCGAACATATGCTAATTTTAGCAACTGCTCAGCCAGCATAGAGACACCCACTACAACTTTCTCACATCCATAAAACCTCGCAGTCCTGCGTATACATTGGTAACATCAAGTAATATCGGACCCACATTTACAATTACAGCAAGTCTGACCGGTCTCAGACTTTGCAAGTGTCGTCACATGCAGTGAGTACTCAAGCTGCAAATGCTTTCGCAGTGGCTAATTTCTGCACGCCCAGGAAACTGCGTTCAAATTGACAGGCATGCCTGTGTTTCTTCGACCACTCCCCCATCATCACCCCCAAATGCTGATGTTCCGTCACTCACTCTGCGATGGCTTTTGACCTGCCTGCGTGACAGAAGTGCGATCGCAATGCTGACCTGCGCATGGGCACTGCGTTGCATATGCATTTGCAGTACGCACCATCAGCCGATCTGCGTACGCCTTTGCAATTGCAATCCGTGATGAATCACGTCCTTAGTATGTTTTTAGTATTCATCTGATTTTTCAGACAAGTATATCTGCCAGTAATACACACAGACTCAGATGCTCAGCCAATCATTTGATGGCAGAGAGTTCATATGGGTGTTCCAAAGCCTCTCTGCTCACTACATCATTTGAATTGTGACTCTGGCTGTCACAATAGTCAAATGACTGTGGAAACTGTGCAAAATTATAAATAACTAGCTGAAGTACCAGGCGTTGCCCGGGTTTAAATTATATTTGTTATATCATCCAAATCCATCCAGTGGAAGGCCCAAAGCAGGCTCCCGGGGACAAAGTTCCTGCCGGCACTCTCCGCCGTGAGGTCCGACTGGGACCCCAACCACTCCATTAGACACCCCAGACCAATTGCCACCCCTCTGTGAAGTTTTCATCCAAATCCATCCAATGGAAGGCCCAGAACAGGCTCCCCGGGTCAAAGTTCTGGCCAACATACGAAAACGGGAGGTCCAATCGGCACCCTAACCCCCCTAGTATGTCTTCTGGGATCCAGTGTTATCACTGGTAATTACAAAAGATTCTTTGTGTCAAAAAACACACCTATTTTTGGGGGGATTGCTGCTTTAATTCCCACTCTGAGTGTACTCATAATAATGGACACAAGATGGCGCATCAAAAAAAAAATGTAATGCAATGCTTGAGCAGTATTGCTTGTCATGTTAGTGCCTTTTTGTTGTGTTTTATGATGTGCTTGTGCAATAAAGGAAACAATGCTCTCTGATTATGCCATTTATAGACTGTGCTTTATATACTGTACCTTATGTACATACTTTATGAAATGCGAAGGCATTGCTCCATGATATTTTCTAATGATGTTACAATACAATAGTCCTTGTAATTGTCATTGTCTTTACATTAAGCTGTATAATTTTACAACAGTTTATGACAGTTAGGAGCTGTTTGGTTGGTAAGGTTTGATACATCTCCCCCTAAGTCACAGCTGTTATACATCACATGCAGAACATATGAATGAAGAACTGTTGTATCAGGAGATGTTTTGGTCACATATTCCCTCTTTTTGTATTAACTGATGTTAACTTGATACTCAGGTTCACTACTCCAGTGGTAGGATTCCAATACACATATGCATATGCAGGGTTCCAAGGTGAGTGGATGGGGCCCGGGAGTGCCAGGGAGGTGTTACAGCACAAGATGACCCAGCAACACCCTAATCAGTACAGAGCCACTGCAGATGGACACGCTGCTGACGGTGTTGCGTGCCCCCAGACAGGTTACGTCCCCTAGTACCAGGCCCGGACGATCTTCTGATGGCCATGTTTATGGGAAGACGTATTAGGAATCATGTCAGTCATGATCTTGGTATGATCTGATGTTAGCATCTGATGTTTGGCCCATTCCTCTACATCCCAGGATTTTATTCCGCTTTGCAGTCAGTGCCCGGCACTGTGTCCTCTTATTCCACATTCTGTCAGCTAGTGGGTACATTTTCCATTTCAATTTCTAAAAATGTTTTTCATTTCACTTTTAAGTCATACAGAACATAATAGCACAACCGTATATAGCTAAATCCAGCAATCTATATCAAGTTACTATCCTCCTCCATGGTAATAGCCACATAGCTTAGTGTCATCAGCTAATATAGACACATTACATTCTAATTTCTAGGTTTTGCCAAAATGGACAAGGTCTATCACTGCTCCTGTGATACACCACTAATAAGTGTATTTGCTATAAGCCTCAAGAGTGAAAGTCATCCTATGGTGTTGGGAATCCGAGATCGTTTATCAGGTCTTCCAGAAACAAAATCAAAGTTGTCATAATCAGTAATATGTAACATTATGTTGTAAATGTACAGTTTTCCCTGCAAAGGCCAGTGCAACTGTTTGCAAAGCTCAGGTGCGTACACACGGAACAATATATTTCAACAATATGAGCTATAGTGATATATTTCAACGATATATTGTTCATATTGTTCCGTGTGTATGCAATGAACGATCAACGATGCGCGCTCACGCTGGACAATAACGATATCGACCATCGTCCATGCATGCAGGCCAATCTGGACGATATCATTATCTAGTTATAGGGATCCGCGATCGTTGAACGTGGGTCGTTGGTGGTTTTTGGGTGTGTGGATGACCAATATCGTTCATCCAGCACACCAGGATTTTTAAAGGGAGAATGGTCAGCGATATCGTTATTGCTGATGATTGTTCCGTGTGTACCCAGCATAAGTTAGGCCTCTCTATAGGGTTGGGTATGAAATCCCGATGGCTGAGTAGCCAATACCAATGCCAAGAGATCCCGACAGGGGCAGTTAAGTACACTAACCCTACCCCTCTCCCCCCCCAACCCTAACCTTCCCGGGGAGTGCCTAACCCTCCCCCTGGAGGTGCCTAACCCTGAACCCCCTCCCCGCCTTGAATAAAGTATGGCAGGGGGTGCGTGTGTGTGATGTTGGTGATGGGGCATCCTGTATTTTTTTTAATTATTTACAATCACGCACAGGACAAGATCCTGCTTCGCCTCCTAGGGGTATCATAGAGGCTGCATCTCTGATCTGGCATTGTTTCTTGTGATTGTATGGGTGTGTAGTGGATCTATTATTATTATTCTTTATTTATATGGCGTCACAAGGGTTCCGCAGTGCCTCACAAAGTACATTAACAAATAAGCAAGCTCGTAAAACAGCGACTTACAGTACAAGACCATACAGAATAAGAACATGGTTTAAAAACATTGCTGCAGTGATCATAACACTCAAAAAAGCAGTAGGGCGTCAGCTACCAAGTGTTAAGTGCCCTTGTGGAGAGTTTTGAGTAGATGATCGTATGAGTGAGAGAAGGAAAAGCACTTAAGGGAAGAGGGCCCTGCTCGTGAGAGCTTACATTCTATAAGGGGGGGGGGGGAGACAGACAGGGGTGACACAAATAGGGTAGACAGTCAGGAAGAAGCATTCTATGTAAGGATCAATGATCCCTATTGGAAGTGGCAATAAACCCCCCAGGTAAATGCAACAGGGCTTAGGTGGCATTCATATTATTTGTATAATTTTGTATAAATTTTTTTCCATCCACACATAAATGTAATATATATTTTTCTTAAATCAGAAATGTCTCCCTTTATCTAAAAGGGTTCCAGAAATACCCCTGCATTTTTAGAAGCAATCATCTCTGTCCTATAGTTTTATAATAATTAATTCTCAATCATTGTCTCCCAGCTGACATATATAATCAACATTCCTGCACAAAAAAACACTTCTAATTAATCCCTTAAGGAAGACACATGGGCTGTATTTCCCTAAATGTCACCAGAAATTCAGGTTTTCCAACAACAATTTTAAGGTAGTAATTACGCAGGTCATTAGTCAGGTCATTGCAGGTTATAAGTCACCCTGAGCCATCTCCCTGCAATCTCTTCATAATGTAAAACCTGTGACTGGGAATGTCACCGATAGGTGTAGATATTTCTTACTGAGGAACTGCACTAATGTTGGTAATGGATTTTATGTATTTATTGTAAAAGAGAACTATTGTGACATTAAAAACAAAATATAGGGGCTGATTTAGTATTATCATTTATAATATATACATATATATATACATATTCCTTAGTGCAGGACAGCTGTCATAGTAATATAATGTAGTCAGTTGGGGGCCTATTCATCATCGGGGGCAAGATGGCTCCTGATTATTAAGTATCCAACTCGCCACGAGTTGCGTTGGTGGACATTTAATTATCAGAGCAAATCAGTATTGCTCCAGTGCGAGGACAGCTGTCCCTGGGATCAGTAAGTAGCAATGATACTTACCAGTGCACATTCGGCCTTGTGCACATGGGTGACCTGAGATCAAGCATGCGCACGGACGCTGGACACTCGGTGTCTATTTACTAAGCAGTGTTAGGAGGCAGAGTGAAAAGTGATGAGAAAGTGATAAGATACCAGCCAATCAGCTCCCAACTGTCATTTTTCAAACACAGCTTGTGAGATGACAGTTGGGAGCTGATTGGCTGGCACCTTATCACTTTCTTATTACTTTTCACTCTGTCTCCTAACACTGCTTAGTAAATAGACCCCTCAGTGCTAAGGCGGCAGAGGGATCCACTCGGATCCCTCTTTGCAACCCATAGGAAGGAAAGCCATCAGAGTTTACTGGATGTTAGGTGGCCCTATCGGCCCCCTAATAATGAATTGGTAATTTACTTAAATCATACAGAAACTAAAAAGAGAGTTCCTCCAGAAGGTTCCCTAGTATCGGCCGTCGGACATGCCTGGGCTGGAGACCACACATGCGTAGTAGCACACAGGAGTTCCGATAGAGGAGTGTAGTGACTGCTGATGCTTTAATTTCACTCCTAACACATCGCAGGAACCCCTGTCCCTGCGTCTGAGTTTCTAATAAATACGGGCAAAATTCATTTTCTTATTGCTGTGAATAGCAGCGATAAACTATTACAATTATTGGGTCTAAAATCCGATATTTGTTAAATATGCCCCCAACTGGGAAGCATTTTGGACTTATGACTCCTTGAGCTAGTAGGGTTGAAGGGGACATGTTAGTACGGCCAAAGTACAGTATGAGTGTGTTAATGCAAACTGCTGACCAAAAAGAAGAAGTACATGTATTTGTTTAGGGGTGTACCACTCATGGGCAGGGCCGTAGTGAGGATTGCCGGGCCTGATTATTTTTTGGGGGTGTGGCCTAATGACAGCAGGCATGGCCACTCCTCCTTTATAAAAAAGGGGGGAGTGCAACTAGGAGGGGGGGGTGCGATCAGTGTGATCGCTCCCCCCCTTTACCCCCTGCACTGCCAGATAAGACTGCTACTGCTTATCAGCGGCCATAGCCTCTCTTGTCCCACTGCAGCCCAGCACACAGCAGCACGTGTGCTGGGCTGAGGAGTGACAGGTAAGGAAGAGAGGGAAAGCGGTCCCCTGGCCCCTCCATCAAGCCCGGGCCCAGGTAATTAGTACCCGCTCTCCCCCTCTCGGTGCCCCTGCTTGCGGAAGTGCAATATGAGCTGATGATGACAAAACGCAGATGCTTTTGATAGGTGACTAAATCTGAATCACTCATACATTATGCTAATACTTTAGGAATGTTGACTCTGCAATTTATTTACATTGCTGTAGTGTGATTAGCAATCATTCTGCACCAATAGAGTATATTTCAAACTTATTTTTTAAAGTGGAGTATAAAAGATTTGGAAATCCAGCTTTATTAGGTACTCATAACACTCTTTAGTCCACACTTGCCAACTCTCCCTCATTGTCAGGGAGACTCCCAGAAATAGTAACAATCTCCCTGAAGAGTCTAGTAATCTCCCTGATTGCACCTTACCCCCATTATGAAGCTGTTATATATATATATATATATATATATATATATAAAAAAAAAACAGAAATATATACATTCAAATGGGATCATTAGTATAATTTCCCCGCATTGGCTACAAGACACAATGATCCCTATGGCTACATGCATTTTCTGAAAAGTATCAGTATGTTTTCCTCAACAAGTAGATCTTACTAACAGCTTTCTGGCTAGTTTACATGTGGATATAAGTCAGGTTTATGACAAGCCCCTCATCTGCAGGACACGCCCCCTTTACCGCCGCGCTCATAGGTGCTGCTTTCACAGTCTCCCTGAAATGCTTTTTCAAAAGTAGGCAAGTATGGTTTAGTCATGCCCAGGGCCGGCAACAGAAATCTTGTAGCCCTGTACGATGATGTCTATGGGGGCCCACCCACCACTTTAATCACACATACCCCCGCCGACACTACAAACTTCATATATATATAGATATATATAAATATATATGTATAAATACATACATATACATATATACACACACACATATATATATATATAGTAAATATATATATATATTTATATACACAGTATATATATATATATATATTTATATACACAGTGTGTATATATATATATATATATATATATATTATAATGTCAGAATGGAAATTAAATAAAGTGGTAATCCACTTACCACTGTCACTGATGATGCGGGCTGCCAATCAATGTGTATGTAGTGCTGGCTGACAGTGCTGCTACCTCAGGGGTGGGGAGGGTGTAGTCAGAGCGGAGAGTGGTACTGCCAATGCAGTTTGCTGCTTGGGCTTGCAGCCAGGTTGCGCCGCTCCTGCTCTTCGTAGGTGGCTTCTGCGGTGGCAAGGAAGGTGACAGAAGGGCCGGCATCGGGTGTAATAAAGCCACGGCGTTGCGGTGTCATTCATTACAATGACGCATTTATTTATTATCATTTATTCATATGGTGCCACAAGTGTTCCGCAGCGCCTTACATAGTACATAAACAAGTTGTAGACAAGCGACTTACAGAACAATACAATACAGGACCAGGACATGGATAATATATATTGCTACATTAGTGACCACAACACCCACATAAGCATCAGAGCAAAGCAACCAAGTGTTAGGTGCCCTAGTGGTGAGTAGGAAGTAGATGAAACTAAAGTAGGGAGAAGCACAAGAGGGTAGAGGGCCCTGCTTGTAAGAGCTTACATTCTAAAATGCACGCACCAGGTGACGGGGAGGGGTCGCAGGGGGAAGGGTCTCCCAGGGGTGGGTTGTAATGGAGCCTCGTCAGTGTCATACATTACAATGAAACATGCACACACCAGAGTCACATGGGTGGGGGGCACGGCTTGGGTTACCCTGGCCGGCTTTATTCATTGTTCATTTTCTATCTAGTCCAGCGGCGACGGACGGACCATTCGGTCGCTATGTAAATAAAATGTAACTGCAACTCCAAACCACAGGGCCCCTCAGAACCTCGGGGCCCTGGATGGGTGTACCCTTAGTACCCCCCTGTCGCCGGGCCTGGTCATGTCCTATATTGTGTATGAACTGTTGAAGGTGGAGTGCGCTACTGCTCAGACCATTTGATAATCGGCCACCTGAGTAGCCCTATGGTCACGCAGAATGGTCGTCTGAAGTGAGAAGCCGGAACCACTTTATCTGATTACAGCATCGCAGACGCAGGCTGTGAAGCACCTGTGTTTTTTGCCGCCACTCTCCGTTACCTTCGCAAACGCTCCCTGTCAATTACTTTGTGAAATAATCCCCACTGCGAACGGCATCGCAAAGATACCTTGACCGTGCACAGTCAACCGATAGTCGCTCAACTCCGTAAAGCTCAGAATAGCGTACATCTCTGAATCAGGCCCATGGCAGCCTGCAGTAAGCAGAAGTGATGGGCAGGTATAAAGGCTTATGTGATTTATTGCCGCAAGCTGTGTTGCATTTCAGCATGTTAAATAGAATTCTTCACATGAGAGAACTTTCTACGACATAAGTAATGATGATAATATATTGCACCGTTTTTCACATGGTAAAATAATCGGTTAAAGCCATGCAATCCTTATTCGAGGTAAATGTGCTCACAACCAACAGTATAGGCTGGCAGAATGCACTTACAAAGGAGCAGTTAATGAGCTATAATTAAACAGCAGTTAGGTGACAGACAGGTATATGGGGCTCTAGTGAAACCAGAGCTCCTCCATATTGTTACAGGACTATACAATGTTACTATACACTGCCGTGGCTGCATGAAAATGAAACAGGCTGAATACAGAATGAATAGTGCTACAATAGACATAAAGAAAGGGGAGTAACCAGGAATAATAATAATAATCCCCCTCACTCACCACCCTAAAGGGATTACACAAGACCTGATATCACAGCTGAGTAATGTCTGCGGAGATGCTGAGGGGGGAAGCCCTTTGTATCACAACACTCATATTATCGTTCTTATAATACAGAGGTGTCTATTACAAACAGTAATGAAAACAGGTAGTGAGATACTTCTCAGAACATGTCCGGGAGGTAGAAAAACAAAATGTGAGTAAAGAAAGTTAAATATTGTTGTCAGTCTGACATGAGAATAAATGATTTATTTATATTTGCGGGTTAGTAAAATATTCCATTAGAGTGAAAAATGTTACATAGAAACGTGATGGTTTTTGACATTCAGACACATACCTAGGGGTAAATTTACTAAAGTGAGAGTTTTTAAAAGTGATGTTGCCCATAGCAACCAATCAGATTCTACTTAACATTTAACTAGCACCTTCTAGAAGATGATAGCTAGAATCTGATTGGTTGCTATGGGCAACACCACTTAAAACTCACGTCTAAAAACTCTCACTTTAGTAAATTTACTCCTAGCATGATTCACTTTTCTTCCTTCTCGGTTCATCACTAGCTCTTATCTGGCTGCATAGGGCCTCATTCAGAGATGAACGCTAATGACGCTGCTTCGGCTGTGTGCACAGCTGCTGTGCAGAAATGTGCAATTGTCGCGGAGGCCGAGGAACGTATTGAGACGTCCACCTGCGGCTTCGCAAATCCAAGCATCTGTGTACAAAGAGGCAGCATCGATCGCAGATCGATTATTGGTCTTTTGAGTAATGCTATTGTCTCGCAGAATGGTCACGGGGAATGAGACGCCGGCGCCATTTACTTGCGTACGTGATTGCAGACACAAGATGTGGTGGCCCGAAAATGGTCGCAAAAACACTTGTGTTCTTTCTTCAGCCGCTGTCTTGTATATAGAGGCGCCCACCACCAGCATTTCAAATCCGCCGCTATCGTACTAAAGATGGAACATCGGTCACACCATCGAACCTCTGCGCACTTGCGTACGGGATTGCAGACACAAGATGTGGTGGCCCGAAAATGGTCGCAAAAACACTTGTGTTCTTTCTTCAGCCGCTGTCTTGTATATAGAGGCGCCCACCACCAGCATTTCAAATCCGCCGCTATCGTACTAAAGATGGAACATCGGTCACACCATCGAACCTCTGCGCAAACCTATGGTGTCTCAAAATGTTCATCTCAATTAAGATGCTGGGGCAAGTCCAACTGCGAACGAATTCACAGCTGACTAGGACGCGCCTAGAAAATGGGGGCGACACGACTGCGTTTTTGTAGCCACCCCCAAATGGTCACTATCTATCACTCATTGTGTCTGTCATCGCAAATCAATACTGACCGTGCGCAGTGCGACTGTGATGTATGTAGTGGCAAAAAAATCGCTTCACTGCATCTCACATTGTGTCTAACCCTGAATCCGGTCCTTTTGGTTTTGGCCCTAAAGGTCCTTACCTTGTTCTATTCTATTATCAGTTCCGCTCTAATGGAATGGAACACACAAACGGGGATCCTCTTAGGAGAGGAACAGGAGCCTTTGAAGTGTTGAGCAGATATAGGGTCTCATTCAGACCCGGTCGCAAGCACCGTTTTGTAGGCGGGCCGAGGGGGTGGTTTCCAAAATGGAGGCGTTCCTTAAGGAATGCCTACCATTTTGTGGGTGGCCGCACTGACATCATCAGTGATGTCAGTAGGGAGCTTCCTGCACGATCACAGCAGGAAGCTCCCTGGGGCTTGCGGTTGCCGAGACCCAACCTTAGGGTCTCGTCGCAAGCCCCGATGGTCGCGATGGTGATCACCATTGCGACCATCAACCTGGTCGGTCTCTAAGTTGTGGGTGGTAACCCACAGCTTAGCTAGCGACCAGGAGGCCGCACTTCAAAAATGAAGCAGCCGCCCTCATTCAGAGAGAGCGATCGCTTCATGCGACCGCCTCTGAATGAGGGCCTTAGTCCCTACCACTGGGCCCCTACAAATAAAAATCAGTGTTGCTATCGGGCCCAGTGACTGTTATTTACGACCCTGCTCCGATAAGATCAGGATACTGATCTCATGAAACACTCTGTGCTGCAGTCTGTATTCTGATAATCTGATTAGCCACTGGTTGTTCTTTCTCTGCTTGTTTTGAGGCTAGCAACCTATAGTCAAGTAGGGGATAAAGGCCCTCATTCAGAGCCACTCGCTAGTGGCAGTACGCTCGTTCCGAGCGATGTTCGCACATCTGCGCATGCGTACGGTTTTTAGTACGCATGCGCGAACCAGTCAGTGCGGCCGAAAAACATTTGTATGCAATATAGCGAGTGCCTGCTATTTTGAGTGACAGAATGAGGCGTATGTGGGTGGTAACAGGGGAAGGTGCTTGAAAACGGGGAGTGGAGATCCGTTCGCAGGCGTGCTTAAAGGTCAAAACGGGCGTTTTATGGGTATGCATAATTAATACAGCAGCGTCAATGACCACGTCACTTGGTTTTTTTTAACTCAGAACTGCTCGCAAAATAGCGGTTGAAAAAACCAACCACAAGAATAGCGAGCAGTTCATATCCTGTTCGATGTACTCTATTAATCTAATAAATAGCGGACATGATGTATGGTGCGAGCGGCCAGGGGGCGTTTTTAAGAAATAAAAGAGCGTATGTTTTGCTCGCTCATTCAGACTTAGAGGTGTGAACAGACTGCAATGTGCGAACGGATCATTTGCATAGCCACCCCTTGTTTTTGAACGAACGCAAATAGCGAACGGCTCTGAATGAGGGCCAAAGATTGATAAATATTCTCCAGGTTCAGACACAAGGCAGCAAAATGGAAAAATGGTGTAGAAACAATCATCCCACATAAGCGTGACAAGAATCTAACATTGCAGCTCTCCTGTCCCTCCAACATGCAGAACTCCAACCTGAAGGGGTCAGCATGTAAGAGAAGATTGAGGGGCTGGTCTGGGGGTAGTATGTGTCTCTTCAGGCTGAATGTTCAGAAAGCATTGAAGCATGTGGAACTCTACTAACCTTTGACACAGCTAAAATTAAAAACTTGACTTATCACTCATTCCGCTATTGTATATAAGATTAAAAAGTCTTTAAAGTTTGTTTAGTGGTCATTCCTATAGACAAACATAGCTGACCACTGCTAATAAGGAGAGGCGCACTGAGGCGTGCTATCTTGTGTTCCACATCTGTCTGCTTAGGCAATAGGTATTGGCAGGGTACTGCATTCTTCTCTTTGGCATAACTCACCATTTACTTCATTTAAAATATAATAAATACTGCTGTAACATTAACTTCAAACTGTTATTCCATAATATTCTAGTCAAAGTCAATAAAAGCATATTAAGTAACATCTATTTATATAGCAATAGCAATGGGGGATAAACATAGTGATAGAGCAGTGGTAAAAGACAGTAATAGATCCCTACTTGCAAGCCTACAATCTGTAGGACAATGAGTGTTTGATACATGAGGGTCAGTTCCACTTATTGCATGTTGGCCTAGCTAGATAGTAATTGGACTAAGGGCCTGATTCAGAGCCGCTCGTAAGCGGCCGCTCGTTCGCTTCGAGCGATGTTCGCACATCTGCGCATGCGTATGGGTCGTAACTCGTAATGCGCTTCGCCAACCAGTCATTGCGGTCGGAAATCGAGTGCTCGCAAAATAGCGAGTGCCTGCTAATTTGAGTGACAGGATGAGGCGTTTGTGGGTGGTAACAAGGGAAGGTGCTTGAAAACGGGGAGTGGTGATCCGAACGCAGGTGTGCCAAACGGTCAAAACGGGCGTTTTAAGGGTGTGCATAATTAACAAAGCAGCGTCATCGACCACGTCACTTGGTTGTTTCTTAGCCTGAACTGTTCGCATGATTGCGGTAGGAAAATCCAACCACAAGCACTGCGAGCAGTTCAGACGCCTTTCGATGTACTCGATTAATCAAATAAATAGCGGAGATGACGTAGGATGCGAGCGGCCAGGGGGCGTCTTTACAAAATAGCGAGCGCATGTTTCGTTCGCTCGCTCAGACATAGAGGTGTCAACAGACCGCAAAGAGCGAGCGCTCAATTTAAATAGCCGGCCCCTTTTTCTGAACGAGCGAGCGCAAATAGCGTCCGGCTCTGAATCAGGCCCTATGTGCTAAGTGGAGCTGTGTGACCCAGCCAGGGAATATAGAAGGAGAATAAATGTACAGTTGAGTGAACTGTGTAGAATGATGGTAATCAGGTAGAAGGCACTTTCGAGGTTAAGAAGGTGGCTAGGGAATTTGGTAAGCGAGGTGAGTTTTCAGGGGGGCGTTGAAAATTTGTAGGCTGGGGGAATGTGTTGTGCGAAGGATTAGGTGCAAGTGGAAAATATCCTGCAATTGGAAATGAGAGGAAGGATGGACGAGTGACGCAGATCTTCTGCAGAGAGGAAGAGCCCATCTGGGAGATATTGGGGCCCATTTATCAAAGTGTTCAGGGGTTTACCTCAAATACTAAGTATCCACTGTATGTATGAAGGAGGGACCACAGCAGGTATTGGAGATACCTGCTGTGATCCCTCCATTGCCGCTGGCAGCTGCCTCCCCCATAGGTTTCTATGGGGATGCTGCCAAATTTACCAATATCCGGAATGCAATGCATTCCAGATATTGGCCCTCGCAGCTAACGTCATCTGAAGATGGCATTAGCCGCTGTAGCCTATGGGCTACACCGCGCACTATTAGCTGGCGGAGGGATCTGCCAGAACCCTCCCTGGCTATGGCAGATGTGCATGTGCAGTAGACGGGACTGTGGATGCGCACCACCCCCTGCACTGGCCGGCAGTTCTCTGGAGACATCGGAGGGACGGGCTCCTTGTCCCTGCATGTCTCGGATGATACATCCAGCCAATAGGATCGCTTTTTGCAATGTGATCAGGGGCGTTACTGACATGCGCTGATCGTATTGTAAATGCGATTATTGATAAATGGGCCCCATTGTGAGAGGAGGCCAGAGATGTATTTTGGTGTAGTTTTGCTAATGGCTCTGTATATTAGCAATATATTTTTTCATAATTGCAGTCATTGCTTAGTGACCCTCATAAAGATGTTTAGTGGCTATTTTGGACCTCATTCTGACTCGGGTGCATTTGCAGCAGCTCTTCCATTTGACTGAGGCAGCTTATGACCTTTTGCTAATGTGAGTATCCGCCTGTCTGTGCCAGTTGTCTGTCCATCTTCGTGCGGGTGGGCGATCACCCACTTTTTTTTGTACCACTTCACGCAAAGAGAGACCCATCAATGGATGGATCAATCCATCCGCTCTTTGGAACCCCATTTGTGCGCGTATCCATGATATGGCCTGAGATTGTTTCTGCAGAGCAGGTGCAGATTGCAGATATCCACGGGATCTGTTCATATTTGAGCTTGCTTCCCACTCAGAATCGAGGCCTACATTCATTTCCTTGTAAATGGTGTGCGAGGCAAGGAATTACCAACTGTGGGCCTGATTCAGAGCTGAACGCTCTGACCAGAGCGCTCGCTCTGAATCAGTGCCCTCCTACCTGAAAATGGAGCGGCCTCCTGGCCGCTTGCATAGCTGTGGGTGACCACCCACAGCTTATGCGAGCAGCCAAAAAGATGGTCGCGATGGTCTTTGACCATCGCGACCATCGGGCTTGCGACGAGACCTGCGGTAGGGTCTCGCTTCCGCAAGCCCAGGAGTGATTTTGGCTCTATCAGAGCCAAAATCACTCCCACTGACATCATTACTGATGTCAGTGGGGCCGGCTTCAGACGGTAGGCGTTCCCATGGGAACGCCTCCGTCTGACAGCCACGCCCCCGGCACGCCCACCGAAGGGGGCGTGCTGTCAGTCACCATCGACAGCATGCCCCCTTTGGTACGAGACCCGGAGCGTCAGCTTGGCTGTCGCAGTCCGGGTCTCGCGCATGCACACGACGGAGCTCCCTCCGTCGTGCGCATGTGCAGTGGGGCAACATCGACCCGCTTGCGAGCGTCCTTTGCTCGCGAGCGGGTCTGAATGACCCCCAGTGAGTGTAGGCCTGATATAGAGGCAGATGCTAATTTATGCTAATGCCACAGCTGTCTACTGCGACGCCCACTGCCTGCGGCTGCAATCTTCTGCAGTGGGCAAATAGTTGCACCATCGAGCGGACATCGGCCTCACCATCGGACATTAGAATGTTGCTGATAATGGGCCTGATTCAGACCCACTCGCGAGCGGCTGTCCGCTCGCAAGTGGGTCGATGGTCTGCACTGAGCATGCGCACGACGGAGGGAGCTCCGTCGTGCGCATGCGCCAGACACGACGAGCGAAGGACTTTCCTTCGCTCGTTGTGTCCGATCAAAGGGGGCGTGCTGTCAATGTTGATTGACAGCACGCCCCCTTTGGTGGGCGTGCCGGGGGCGTGCCTCCCTGACGGGGGCGTTCCCACGGGAACGCCTCCCGTCAGAAGCCGGCCCACTGACATCACTAGTGATGTCAGTGGGAGTGATTTTGGCTCTGATAGAGCCAAAATCACTCCGGAGCTTGCGGTTGAAAACCTCAACCGCAGGCTCCGGCTCGCAATTTCGATGGTCGTGATGGTCACGACCATCGCGGCCATCAAAATGCACGCTCGTATAGCCTGTGGGTGGTGACCCACAGCTATACGAGCGTCCAGGAGGACGCTCCATGAAAATGGAGCCCGGCCCTCATGCAGAGCGTGCGCTCTGCTCAGAGCGTACGGCTCTGAATGAGGGCCAATGGCCAATGGCCCTCATTCAGAGCCGTACGCTCTGAGCAGAGCGCACGCTCTGAATGAGGGCCGGGCTCCATTTTCATGGAGCGTCCTCCTGGACGCTCGTATAGCTGTGGGTCACCACCCACAGGCTATACGAGCGTGCATTTTGATGGCCGTGATGGACGTGACCATCGCGACCATCGAAATTGCGAGCCGGAGCCTGCGGTTGAGGTTTTCAACCGCAAGCTCCGGAGTGATTTTGGCTCTATCAGAGCCAAAATCACTCCCACTGACATCACTAGTGATGTCAGTGGGCCGGCTTCTGACGGGAGGCGTTCCCGTGGGAACGCCCCCGTCAGGGAGGCACGCCCCCGGCACGCCCACCAAAGGGGGCGTGCTGTCAATCAACATTGACAGCACGCCCCCTTTGATCGGACACAACGAGCGAAGGACTTTCCTTCGCTCGTCGCGTCTGGCGCATGCGCACGACGGAGCTCCCTCTGTCGTGCGCATGCTCAGTGCCTAACATCGACCCACTTGCGAGAGGACAGCCGCTCGTGAGTGGGTCTGAATCAGGCCCAATGTCCTGTGATACGCAGTCCCAGAAACCGGCACACTTACACACACACCAACAAAAGCAAGCCCCCAATTGCCACCCAGGAACGCCTTTCAGAATTGCACGGATCTTTATGCAATTCTGTACTGTGGGTCTGATTAATTCCCGGATCGCTATTGCGATCGCAGCTGCGATTACGCACGCAATCCCGCTGCGAAAATATGCTAATGTCTGCGATCGCTATGCCATCACAGCCCAACATAAGGACGCCCACTTCCCCTTACACACATCCGTAATACTTTGCAAGTCTGCAAAACTATCGGTACCATCGAGTAACATTGGAACCTCACGCACAATTCCTCAAGGTCAGACCTTACTCAGAAGCTGCTTACCTCGTCACATGCAGTGAGAGGTCAGGCTGCGTATGCCATCGCAAGGACTAATTTATGCACGCCCCTGTAACGGTGTGCATTTTGCCGACCACCCCCCCGTCACCACTCCCAAACGCCATATCCAGAAAGATTATCGGACAGCTCCATAGGGCTGTTACAATGTTTTGGTGGTGCTACCGATGTGCAGCCGATGGTGCGTCTTAATACGCACAGCAGCGGAATAGCGCCGCAGCTGGTGAGCATCTCTGTACGAATCCCATTGGCTGCAGCATTAGCAAAGAGTGCATTGGCGTGCACTTCTGAATCAGGCCCATCTCAGAAATGAGGCAGGAGATTGGCTAACAGTCAAGTAAATAGTTATTTTTATATAATTTTAAACTATCGCTGAACTATCAGATTGATGGGAAAACATCTTTTGGATCTTTACTATTCATAAGAGGTCTAACTGCTTGCTCAGTCTCCTGAGCGGGTAGATCCTTGTCTTATAAGGTAGAAGAGACCAAGCTTGCCGACTTTCTGGCTGCCCCTTCCGGGAGGGAGCAGCCAGATCGGCATTACAGGGGGGCGTGGCCATCGAGAAGAAGCGGGGCTGGCCAGATGATGTTTGTTTGTGGGCGGAGCAGGTGGGGCGGGGCCACACGATCGTGTCATTTTGGCCCCTCACCCGCTACACAATGCCGATATTGCAGGCATTGTGAAGCAGGGGGCGGAGCCAAAATGACACGATTCAGCGTGAATCACGTCATGGCCCCCCCAGCTGAGGGGTTTCTAAGGTAAGTGGCGGGGGGGGGATAAGAGGGGTGGGTGGCAGCCGGGAGGATTGCCTGCCTTCCCGGAAGGTCGGGAGCGGCACCCGATTTTCGGGAGGCTCCCAACCAAATCGGGAGGGTAGGCAAGTATGGAAGAGACTTATCTTGTGAATAGCTGGAAGCCAAAGGACAGACCCCTCCCATGTCATAGTTAATGGGAGAGAAATTACATAACAGTGCAAGTCTAAAAGCCCCATACACGGTGCGATATGCACCTTGCGATGCGACTTGCGATCTGACGGCCGACATATCGGGCGGTCATGCCACACATGGAGCGATCGGGTGGCCGACCGCCCGATATGCCGGCACCCTCCTCCCCAACCAGCATAACCCTGCATGGGATCGTGCATCGCATCCCCAGATCAAGTGAACATGCAGTAAGATCTCGGAGTGCGATGTACGATCCCACGGGAATGGTAACTGGCTGATATCATGCCCCCACACGGTACGCTATAGTAGACATATCATACCAATCTGTCGGAGCGGCTGCTATATCGCACCGTGTATGGGGGCCTTAAAGCTGGGTACACATCAGACGTTCCTGGATCATGGCCAATGGGACGACCGGTGTAACGATACATTGGTCGCCCATACACACACCTCGTGATATATCATTCTGTAGCCGCATCAAGGAGCATGCCATCGGCCACTGGATCGTCACATCTGCTGTGTAGAACAGCAGATGTGACGACCCCGATGTTGGCGGGCGTGAGAGCACAATCATGAGTACACATCAGATGATGTGTATGATATCACTCCAATCCTCGGGATTGGACGACATATCATCTGATGTTTACCCACCCTAAAGCTAGGTACACACTATAAGATTATCTTTCCAATCTGGCTGGTTGGATCGAAAATCTGGTAATGTATGGGAGCAAATGACTGTTTGCTCCCAAATGCCGTAAAATGGACACAAACGGTTGTTCAGACAGGTCTTCAGTAGGATTGTGTCCACAGTCTGGTCTGGAGTTGGATCCTCAGATGATTGGTGTGTACCCAGCTTAAGGGACAAAAAGGAGAGAAAGACCATGGAGGTATCTGTTTGAGATGACTGCAGTATGAGGAGGCCTAGGGGGTAACTCAGCATAGGACAGAATTGCAAAGCAGCACACAGGCAGCTTTGCAATTCCCTACCCTCCAACATGACCCCTTCCATTAGGTACACAATGCTCTGCTCCTGGACTTCCCGCCTAATGTATGATTGCAGTCCCCTGTGTTGAACTAGGTAATTGATGAGACAGGTGTTTCACCACAGGTGGCTGCAATCACAAATTAAGAAGGAAGCTCAGGAGCAGAGCATTTTGTACCTAATGGAACGGGTCATGTTGGAGGGTCTGCAATTCTGTCCTTGCAAATATGCAAATGCAGCAGGAGGTGTATGACACCCCCTGCTGCATTTGCGAGCCCATCACTGCGACCGAGGTCACAGGCTGGGATCACCATGCGACTATCGATGGTCGCGATGGTGGATGGTGCCTCAGCTTACTCATCCATCGACACATCGATGGTGCCTCAGCTTACTCATCCATCAACTGCATCCATCGACACAGTCCCTGGCCTTGCCACTCCTGAAAAACGGGGTGGACGCCTTCCTGTTTCCGGGAACGCCGGCCGACCACGCACCACTCCTTAAATGCCTCTGCCTGTCCATCAGGCAGAGGCATCGAAGGGGCTGCGTCGATTACGCAGGACCCATTCTGCACACTTGCAGAATGGGTCCTGCGCACGTGCAGATTCCCGATAATTAGGAATCTGCGTTCAGAATTACACTTGCGTGCAAAGCTGAATCAGCCCCCTACTGTCTTTTTCAAAGTGATCAATGAAGCTTTTGAATCCCACCTTTAAGATGCAGACAGAAGAGGATGTGCGATGTGAAACCCGGACCCTATGAGATGGCTGCGATGTTATAATTTATGAATTGTTTGTCAAATAGCCGAATAAACGTAATAAACAGGTTCTCGCTGTCATATTTCCACTGGAAGGATTGTACTGTCGGCATCATGCCCAAAGGAATGAAACTGCCTCGATAAAATGTACTTTAATGGAATTTATTTTGTACAATTTAAAGTCTACATTTTAATTTAATTATGGACATGATGATTTGGTTTGAAAGGCTTCCAAGCAAATTGCTTGGATAATGTATCTGGGAAACAGAGGGGTGAGTGAAATATCCTTCACAATTGATTAGTCCATTTTGGTTTCAGCTGTTTGTTTGTTTTTATGAAATAATGAAGGCCTTGAATCATACATGCCATTTCTCTTAATATGTTTCACATCACAGGATCATAGAATATAGTGTTTCATAAATACAAACCAGTAAAGTGGATCTTAGAAAGAAATTGCCCACAGCTTACAGTTCAAAATAAAAGAGCTACAAGTAAAAATGAAGAGAGGTTAGAGGTCTGCGCGTATATGAGCAGACATTTTCTATATATACTTAGAGATATGTTCAAAAGAAAATGGATGTGAGTTTATAAGTTTAAATTTACACTGTTACTTGCCTGCAAGCTTTGCCGTGGCTCCAGTTACTAGTTATTCTTCTAAGTGTTGCCGTACCTATGCATAAAGGCGCTTTGTGTCATCTGTGATGTCAAGTCTGTATTTATTATTTACAGTATGTGATATGGAGTTATTTGCTTGGCCTGTAGCCTCGTTAATAGAATCGAAGGCTCCAGTCCTTTGACCAATGCTAACCACTGTGCCAGTGCGCTGTATATTATATAATTTTGTTATTACATATTCTGTGTACATTTCAGAACAATACAAACAGCTACAAATGCACCAACTTTTTACCTCTATACACACATACATAAACTCATTTACTTTTGTAAATTGGTACAAGGGGTAAAAAGGGTCCTACTTACAATCTAAATATGTATAAAGTGCATTCTAAAAATGGCATATGGCATTTTAACGGTGGATTTGCATTAGTGAACATCTTATATCCCCCCCCCTGTGACATATGAAATTCCCCAGGATAACCTGTGATTGCCCCATGTTGGGCGCAGGTAATGATTTGGATGGCATGTGTGTAATGTGGCTCTTCTCACGAGTGTATCATGAACTGGGGCCACAAATGATCCACCTAAAAATATCAAAATGATCCGCACACAAGACGAGGTTCAGATGGGCAGAGGGGAAGGTGTTTCCCTATTTTTTTTTCCCTTCTTATCCAAATAGTTTTGTTAGGACAATGTAAATGCCCGACCACCATGCAGAAGCCAAAAAAGCAACGTGTGATCACAGTACTCAGGAAGCAACACTCCTCTCTTCACCGCCTGCTGTATCGTTATCACTGCAGATTCCCCCCTCCTAGAACATTTTGTTTGCTTGTTTTTCTCACGTTACCATTAATAAGACCACCACAGAAGCAATGAGTGATGCTTACTAACATTGTTTGGTCTCTATATGGCCTTGACAAAACCTTTCACCAGTGTCATTATCACTTGAGAGAAGGAGGGTAATTGCTGAATTATATCAGAGAGAAACTAGAGGAAACATCACTTTCACTGGCATTGCTTAAATTACTACTACCTCTGGGCTGCAGTAACATGATCCTTATCTGAGGAAAGTACATCCTGTATTGGATAAAGGCAGAGAAGTAGATATCTAGTGTGTAAATCTAGTGGGTAACGGGTTTCACCTCTACGCTGCTGACAGGATCTTGCAGTAATGATGATTGGCACATACAAAGTTGCCTCTTCACATTCAGTCAGTACACAGTTGATCTAAAGGAACATGGACATGAATGTTGACGTTTTCACTTGGTTACAAACTTGGGTACTGTGCACATTACTGAGCTGATTTCACTGTGATGGTCAACAAAGTAGTTCGCTCTGTGCCCCAGGGAGGTAGAGTCATCACTGATAATGTGCAAGTAGTAAAACTGTTTGCAGTAATAAGCAGTAAGCACAGACTCACTTTGTGTGATGTAAAGGTGCGTACACACAGTAGGATATTATCTATGAACGATAACGATATCGTTCATTTATATGCAGTGAACGACCAACTATGCGTGTTCCCGATAACGATATCTATGATCGTCCGTACATGCAGGGCAACTTGCACGATATTGTCAACTTTGCCTGTTCAGAGATGTGGCAGGATGATTTCACTGAAAGATATCTTTCAAGTCATTGGTGGTACAGATTGTACCATGTGTATGCAGCTTAACCTAAGGTGCATACACACGGAACGATATATCTTAATGATATGAACGATAACAATATTGTTCAACAATATATCGTTCATATCGTTCTGTGTCTATGCAACGAACGACCAACAATGCGCGCTCCCGCTGGCCAATCTGGACGATATCATTCATTTTCCATAGGGGTTTGCAATCGTTGGTCATTCATCGTTGGTGATATCTTTGGTGTGTGGATGAACAATATCGTTCATCCAGCACTCCGGGAATTTCAGGGGAGATCGTTCAACGATATAGGCCCTGATTCAGAGCGCTCGCTCTAAATCAGGGCGTTTTTTTTTTGGTGCCGGCCTCCTGGCCGCTCACATAGCTGTGGGTGACCACCCACAGCCTTGCGAGCGGCCAGGTGATGGTCGCTATGGTCGAGCGGGTCTCAATCAGGCCCATAGTTCGCTGAACAGATCCTTCCGTGTGTACCCAGCATCAGATAAAGTGGTAGTAGTGGACGGTTCCATTCAAACACTGAAGAGATAAATAGCTTTGGCATTTTTATTTATTTATTACCAGTTATTTATATAGCGCACACATATTCCGCCATGAGTCACTGGATACAGAGAGTATCCAATCATTCCCATCAGTCCCTGCCCCAGTGGAGCTTATAATCTATATTCCCTGGCCGTGGGTCAGGATTTCGGCACCAGGATCTGACCACCGGCATCCCGATCGTAGGTAAATTGACTACATCCCATTCCCTACAACATGTACGCATACACACACAATAGGATTATTTATCCTACCAGTATATTTTTGGTTTGTGGGAGGAAACCAGAACACCTGGAGGAAACCCACGCAAGCAAGGGGAGAATATACAAACTCCACACAGTTAGGACCATGGTAGGAAGGGAATCAAACTCAGTGCTGTGAGGCAGTAATGCTAACCCTTACACCATCCGTGCTGCATCCAAGGCAAAGGTGCTGAACACTGCAATTGGGAAGCACGGTGGCACAGTAGTTAGTGTTGCAGCCTCATAGCACTGGGGTCATGGGTTAGAATCCAACCAGAGCCTTATGTGTAGAGTTTACACATTCACCCTGTGTTTATGTGCAAGTTTTCTCGGTGCTCTGGTTTCCTCCCAGAGTCCATATACATACAGGGTTGCAAAAGTGCTTACTACGTGTGTATTCGCTTGTATCTAACTCTGCCTTTCTATTCTATACATTTTCTCTGCAAACTTTAGGGTGTTGCTAATCCTGCCATCACCACATCACTTTCTGTTCCAGGCCAATTTGGACCCTGATATGGCCCTGAATCCTGCGACTGGGTGTAAGAAGCAATTCTCACACATGTGGTGTGTCTGTTTGTGTTTATGGGGGGAGATGTACTAAACTCTGAAGAGAGATAAAGTGGAGAGTGATAAAGTACCAACAAATCAGCTTCTGTCATTTTACAGGCTGTGTTTGAAAAATGACAGTTAGGAGCTGATTGGTTGGTACTTTATGTTTCTCCTATGTTTAGTACATCTACCCCAAAGTACCAACAAATCAGCTTATGTCATTTTTCACACAGCCTGTAAAATGACAGTTAGAAGCTGATTGTTTTGTAGTTTATCTCCCCCTATGAGTATTCTTACTGTGTCCAGGATATTTATTTAGTGAAGTCAGCATAATGGTAATTAACTTTAATACAATTTTGTCCCAGATAAATTGCATCATTACTATTGCCACTTCTAACACTTCTAACACCTCCCAACTCTCCCACAATGGCCGGGAGGCCCCTAAAAAAGAAGGCTAGCCTCCTGGTCCGGCTGCCTCTCCCCCACTTTCCTGCACCCCCCCACCCCTGCTGACTGTCCGAAAGTGGGCAGCCCGGAAGGGGCAGATGACACGATTAGCGCTGAATCGCATGATCGTAGCCTCACCCCTTGCTTTGCAATGCCGGTAGTCTCAGCATAGTATAGCGGGGCAGGGGCGCCAATGATGTGATTGCGACGCCTCGCCTCGCACCGCCCACCATGACGCCACCACACCCCTTCTGCACCGAACTGGATACCCTCTCCCGGAGGGCGCAGCCAAAAAGTCTGCAAGTATGAGGATATCTACTATTTCTTTTTTTTTGAGTAAACACACCGTGATGTGCTTTAAAGATAAAGAATAATGTAACATTGCATGATATCAATGCAGGTACATACGTAAAACAAATATATTTTTCGGGTAACCCCCCGCACCCCCGGAATAGTAGGCAGATCTCCCGCATCCCGGCCACTTCCTAGTGAAGTGGGCAGGATGGGGAGATTCTCCGTGAAATTTGCGGGTCCGTAGGGAGGGGGCGGGGCTAAATGACGTGAATCGCGTCATTTAGCCACGCCCCCTCCATGCGGAACCGCGAATCGCGGGGGGTTTCCTGTAAAGGGGGCAGGGCCGAATGTCAGCAATAGGCTGGCCCCGCCCCCCGAAGCATAGAGAAGATGGTCCTGCCCGGATGCTCCCAGAATGGAGTGAACCAAAGTCGGTAAGTATGACATAAAAGCAGATGGTAAACAAGTGTTTTAAATGCCTCAATACGCCAGCAGAGATGTTTCAGATTGCCTAAATAAATTGATCCGTCATCAGACTTTCAGCCCTGCATGCACTTTCCACTCTGAGCTATGGGCCTGATTCAGAGCTAAAAACTATTTGTGCTCGCTCATTCAGAAAAAGGGGGTGGCTATTCAAATGAACCGTTCGCCCCTTGCGATCTGTTGCCGCCTCCATGTCTGAACGAGCGAACAAAACATGCGGTCGTTTATTTGAAAATTACGCCCCCTGGCCACTCGCATCATACGTCATGTCCGCTATTTATTAAATTAATCGAGTACATCGAACAGCGTATGAACTGCTCGCTATTCTTGTGGTTGGTTTTTCCTACCGCAATCTTGCGAGCAGTTTTGGCTAAAAGACACCCAACTGACGTGGTTGATGACGCTGCTTTCTTAATCATGTACACCCTTAAAACGCCCGTTTTGACCTTTAAGCACGCCTGCGTTCTGATCTCCACTCCCCATTTTCAAGCACCTTCCCCTGTTACCACCCACATACGCCTCATTCTGTCACTCAAAATAGCAGGCATTCGCTATATAGCGAACAAACGATTTTCGGCCGCACTGACTGGTTCGCGCATGCGTATTATAAACCGTACGCATGCGCAGATGGGCGAACATCGCTTGGAACGAGCGTACTGCCGCTTACGAGCGGCTCTGAATGAGGGCCTATGTTACAAGCATGATGTCACTTTTTCTAATGCCTTATGGACCGGGAACAGTTCTTGCTCTATTTTTAGTCATCAAGTGTTCATAAGAAATAGTCAGCTTCTAGCTATTATTTATCAGGCACAGGGATCTATTTACTAATTCTTGGATGGAGATAAAGTGAATGGAGATAAAGGACCAACCAATCAGCTCCTAACCACCATGTCACAGGCTGAGTTTGAAAAATGGCAGTTAGGAGCTGATTGGTTGGGACTTTATCTCCGTTCACTTTATCTCTGTCCAAGACTTAATAAATAGACCCCACAGTCTTTAAATGGCAGTTAGAAGCTAATTGGTTAGTTTGGGCAACTGCTCTACTTTTTCCCCTCTCCAAGGTTTGAAACATCTTCCCCTGAAGGAAGAAATTACTTTTTTGTTGGTCCAATTTTTTTCTTTGTTCACAGAAGATCTGCCAACATTTCCAACATTTTAAGATGAAAGACCCACTGTAGACAGATTTTTAGTTATATTGCCAGAGTGTAATACGATTAAGCTTTTCCCTTTCATCATATTTGGATAATTCAATCATCGGTACCCTCCCTGGATACAGTAACACTCAGGAACGGCAAACACCCATAACAGAAATGGAAAAAGCTCCGTCACAGCGCACCGCTCCTGTCAGGTGTACAAGATGACCGCGTCAATTTCTCAATGGTAAAACCAGGTTTAAATGGATCAGAAAAATGTAAAAAGCCAGAAAGCAGAAGATATCACTGATACCCAATTACTTAGAGTAACACTGGAGATTAAAGTACCCATTATTATTAGTTTAACTTGACTTGGGTGGGACACAATGTTTAATTTTGCCTCCGGACTTGGGGCCCTAAGTTCTACCATCGTACATGTTGGGCCTTATGGCATCGCTTTTGTACTGTCGGAAAAACAGTGGGGTCTATATATTAAGGAGCTCATTCAGAGCCACTCGCGAGCGCACAGCGCTCGCAAGCGGCCCGATGTTTGCGCACTGCGCATGCGTCACGTCCGGCGTGCGCATGCGCAAACCCGGCTGAGCGACAGAAGGTCAGTCGCTACGGGCTCGCAACAAGACAGGGCGGCTGTCGATGTTGATTGACAGCTCGCCCCGTTCTGTGGGCGGGTAGGGGGGGTTGGCCGGACAAACGCAGGCATTCCCTTAGGAACGCTTGGCGTTTGTAGGAGGGGTTACTGACATCACTAATGTCAGTAGTGGACTTCCTGCTCTATTAGAGCAGGAAGTCCACTCGGGCTTGCGGCAGCTACTGTAGACCCTACCCCAGGGCCTCGTCACAAGCCCGATGGTCGCAATAATAGTGAATGTCTCCAGGCCTCTTGCATAAGCTGTGGGTGGTCACCTTTGCAAGCGGCCGGAGACCAAAAAAAACGCCCACAAGCCCTGCGAACGGCCGCCAGCAGCGACCGGCTCTGAATCAGGGCCTAAGCCTTGGAGAGAGATAAAGTGTACGGGGATAAAGTACCAACCAATCAGCTCTTAACTGTCACTTTTCAAACAGCTGGTAAATTGTCAGTTAGGAGCTGATTAGTTGGTACTTTATCTCTGTAAACTTTATCTCTCTCCAAGGCTTGGTACATAGGAGGATAGAAATGCTCGCTAGATGTGTTTGCTCACACCCTGCGTATGCAAATCCAGCGCACGCCAAGCAAGGCAGGTGATCGCACGGCAAGGCATTAGCATGCCCACTATGTTTTGTTTGCAATCATTTTGTGTATACAGATGCCTACCAGCCATTCATAACACACCCACTTGCGCACGTCATCTCCTGGAAGTGCCTGAAACCATTGGTACATCGAGCACCATCGGATGCGTTCGCAGCGCTAGAGGTAGACTATACGGCATCTGCGACATTAGCATATATCCTCTGTGTACAAAATAGCGTACTTCTCTGAATTAGGGCCATCTTTTGTTCTCTTGAAAATGATGATAAATAGCTGCATCTCCTATATAATATACCTATCACCTATAATAAAGAGTGTGTCTATTTCCATTTCCCCGCACACAGGGAGAAGTTAGGACTAGCCAGTTATTTATATAGTGCACACATAGGGCCTGATTCAGAGCCGCTCGTAAGCGGCCGCTCGTTCGCTCCGAGCGATGTTTGCCCAACTGCGCATGCGTACGGATCGTTATACGCATGCGCGAACCAGTCAGTGCGGTCGAAATTCATGTGCTCGCAAAATAGCGAATGCCTGATAATTTGAGTGACAGGAGTAGGCGTATGTGGGTGGTAACGGGGGAAGGTGCTTGAAAACAGGGAGTGGAGATCAGAACGCAGGCGTGCTTAAAGGTCAAAACGGGCGTTTTATGGGTGTGCATAATTAAAACAGCAGCGTCATTGACCACGTCACTGGGTTATTTTATAGCCAGAACTGCTTGCAAAATTGTGGTAGCAAAAACCAACCCCAAGAATAGCGAGCAGTTCTTACCCTGGTCGATGTACTCGATTAATCTAATAAATAGCGGACATGACGTAGGATGCGAGCGGCCAGGGGGTGTATTTTTCCAAGAACGACCGCAAGTTTTGTTCGCTCGTTCAGACCTGGAGGCGTGAACAGACACCAAAGAGCGAACGGTTGATTTGAATAGCCACCCCTATTTTCTGGACGAGCAAGCGCTAATTGCGTCCGGCTCTGAATCAGGCCCATATTCCACAGCGCTTATATGCGTATATTTGTCCATTCACATCAGTCCCTGCCCCAGTGGAGCTTACAGTCTGTATTCCATAGTACATGTACACGCACACGGAATGGGACTGGAATGTCGGCGGCTGCCCAATAGGATAAAAATCCAGACAGAGGCAGGTAAGTATGCTAACGTCCCCTGTCTCCCCCCCTAACCCTAACCCTCCCTTAGTGGTGCCAGCCCTAACCTCCCCCCCTAGTGCCTAACCTTAACCCCCCCTTACCGCTCCCTAAACCTAATGCTAACTCTGCTAAACATAACCCTCCCCCCCCCGCGGCTAACAGGATGGGCGCCCCGAACTTACCTTGCACCTGTCAGTCACATAACTACTTCCCCACGCACACATATACACACAAGGGTTACATTTTGTTGAAAGCCAATTAACCAACCGGTATATTTTTTGGAGTGAGTGAGGAAACCGGAGCACCCAGAGGAGACCCACGCAAGCACAGGGAGAATATACAAACTCCTCACAGTTTAGGTGAGTATCAAACCCCTTACCTCAGTGCTGTAAGGTAGTAATGCTAACCATTTGTGCTGGCCTAATTTGAAATGCAGACCCATATCTATGCATAGTCTAATATGGAGATGCATGTCTGGTGTTTAGTCTACAGTACATATGCAATAGTTAGTGGTACTGTACTTACTCTGCGTTATTTGCTTTTACCCCATGTAGAGCAATGCGCATACTTTGTGGTGCCCAGTAAATAAAAGATAATAATATGCAGAACTTGGTAGGAACGCAACTGTGATCACAGAGGGGCTTAATATGTAGTAGGTTGCGACTTGCAGCCGCTGCAGGAACTCCTGTGAGTCTTCATATTTTTAATGCGGTAATCATTTTACCAAGCTGGTTTTGCCTCTAAAATGATTGCCATTTTAAAAATAAGGGAGGGCCCGCAGGAGTTCCCGCAGTGACTTCAAGTTGCAACCTATTACATAATAAGCCCCTTGGTCTTCCTATAGAATGGCCACATCATATAACTATTGCTTTTTCTTTCTCCTACGTTTGCAGTAACCAGAGCCGTAACTAGACTTTTTGGTGCCCTGTGCCTGAGAGAGCATTGGGGAATCGGTATGATTTACCACCGGACCCCTGCCAGGCAGTTGGAGTCCCGACAGCGGCATCCCAGCAGAGGAGGAAATCCTGATCGTCCTAAGGTAAATATTGTTTAACCTAACCTCCTCTCCTAACCCTAACCCTCCCTTAGGGATGCCTAACCCTAACCTTCCCCCCCAGTGCCTAACCCTAATCCACCCTCTAAGTGCCTAAACCTAACCCCCCCTTCCCCGCCGCCTAAACCTAAGTCCCCTGGGGGGGGTGCCTAACCCTAACCCTCCCTCCCCCTAGCCTAACCCTAAGCTCCAGGGGGGGTGCCTAACCCTAAGTCCCCCCCGGGAGCACTAAACCTAACTCTCCCCCCCGCGGCTATCCACGCTCGGCGCCCGGCATCCCTTCGATCGGGATGCCGGGCGCCGGTCTCCCGTCGTTGGTAAGATGACAGGTGTCTAGATTTAGACGCCTGTCATTTAACCCTCACCGGGATTAAGCTGTCAGGATTAGGTCCGCCGGCTTCCCGACTGCATACCAGCAGTGCCCCCCCCCCCCTATTTTTTAAATAGGGACATAAGATAGTGCACCTGAAATAGGGCCATGGCATCATGGGAAGGGCCAGGGTAGAGATATGGGTACTCCTGGGGCTAGCCAGGAGATGCTGGGGATAAAAGAAGAGGAAGCTACAAGTGAGAATGATAATAAACAGGAAAATTGACAGGCCCAAACAGCGCCCCCTGCCCTGCGGTGCCCTGTGCCATGGTACTGGTCACACTACCCTAGTTACGGCCCTGGCAGTAACGTTGTATATAAATAAATTGCTTTTATAGCCTTTGGGCACACAAGCTGCCCTTGACGCTGGTGGTGTCATTTTTATTTCTATTTTGTATGAGCCATTTGTACATGATAATGGGTACAACAGTGCTTAGGTAACTAATTATGGCTTTTGCCTCAACTAAATGTTTACTGAGTCTCAGGATTCTAAATAATACCTTGACGAGTTACCACATCATTAACAATGTATTATTGCCTATTCACTGTAATGAAAGTGAATGCCTTGCTAATGACTCATTAACTACTTCTCACATTATTGAGATGGCAGTTATCAAAAGTATTTGAGATAATAACTGTGGCAGAATGCATAGTTTGTAAGGGTACAACAATGAACATAATATCCCAGTTGGTGATTTTTCTGGCAGGAAACAAGGGCCGTGGAATCACATGTCTTATTATTATTGTTGTGCTATTTATTATATGATTGGAATGTTTAATTATCTTGTTGTTTTCTCTCACTTTCTTTTCCCTCTGCTCCTTTGATCACAGCCCTGGATAGAGAGAACACAAGCACTGTGCATTCCTCAGTGTCACATGTAACATATATGCATTCTATATAGCTGCTAGCAGTACAAAGCTGGCGCCACTGTTCTCACTGTATAATTCACCTCTAAAGGTATTTATCTCAAGGCGGAATCTTCTGCCTTTCTGACTATATATCATGAGAGATACTGTAGGTTCATCTAACGTAGCCATAGTCTGTGGGACCAGAATTCTATACAACATTTATGCATTGCTCAAAGTATTTGCAAAATATATAGTTAAAATATGCTTTGTCCTGTGTAATATGTTCAATAGAGCTGTGCGAATGTTATATCGATTAAGCTAATAAATAGCTTGGCTCGAAAATGTCTGTAGGTGTAGAATTGACATCATCGGTGAGTAGGGTTCACAGATTTGAATTAAATTAATGTCGGTTACCATATACTCACTACAATTACGTAAAGGGCTGCGGAAATGTTTGCATCGTTCTCAGGTATTCAAGTATAAACATTTCAGAGCATGACAGAATCGATAGCTGACTCCAGGGCTGTAACTAGAAGTGTGCGAGCGATGCCGCCGCATTGAGCGCAGTGGGTTGTGTGCGGCACCATCACTGGCCCATGGCCCTTCTTTCTGACTAACAGGATGCCTGAAATGGCACCCTGTAGTTAGTATTGCTGCAGCAGTGCTGCACGCTCCGTGCATGCACCCTGCTGTCTGTACAGCTGCTTGGAGCATCTTCAGGACGCTCCGGGGTAGTGCTGCACTTCCCAATGCTGGTGGCCCCACCCCCTCTATGCAACGTCATGCGCTTAGTGGGCGAGGACGGCAAAAGGCGCTCCAGAGCCTTGTTACGGCACTGGCTGACACAGAAAGATAGACTATTATTTATTTATTGACCGATTTTTATATAGTGCACACATAACATCCACACACACGTGTGTGTGTATATATATATATATATATATATATACTCATCTATATACACGCATGTATATATATATATTTATATATATATTGTGATACAGTCAGATTAGGGGGTCCCACTCCTGGGTAGGGGACTCCTTCCTTACACACACGGCAGCCGGGAAACAGTACGCCAGACTGGATTCAAGTACAAGCTGGTCGGCGCCAGTCTTTATTGTGTAAAACAGAAATAACAAAAAGAAACCATAAACTTAAATCCTAGCCCTGGCTGGGCTCTAACTTTACAGGTGGTTCCCTCACTACCAGAACCTGGCAAGGCCTAATGCCTTCACCAGCAACAAAGGCACAGCACAACACTCACAGATAGGTTTTCCCAGTGTCTCTGAGCAAACTCCCTGCCTGCTCTCCCAGGTGAGACACTCAGCCCTAAACACACTAGGCTTATATTGGCCACTCTGAGGTGGAAACCCTAACAAGCCTGTTACCAGGCTGCGAGAACCAAAACCTGGAGTGGCCGTGGGTGGAGCCCTCCCTCTCCTCTCACCCACAACCCCCAGGTCCCAAACCGGCTTTTCAAAAAGCCGAGACTCAAGCCTGCTACACTGCAGACTTTCTCCTGGGGATTTAAAACACATAAGACAGGAATCTGGGATAAATGTCCCTGTCACAGACCACTTTACCAGTGATCCTATCACATATCCCCCCCCTTTGTTTCGACCTATGGGGCGGAACAACTGAAGTCCCCAAACAATGAACCCGTGACAACGCGTCTGCTTTAGACAACAGGCCCCCTGGCCTGTGTTCCACTGAAAATTTAAAAGTTTGTAATGCCAAGAACCATCTCGTAATTCTCGCATTACTGTCCTTATTTTCGGACATCCACTTCAAAGGGGCATGGTCAGTGATCAATTTGAACTTTCTTCCAACCAAGTAGTACCTGAGAGCCCCTAACGCCCACTTTATGGCCAACGCCTCCTTCTCCACTGTGGCATCGGGTAGGCATCGAATTTTGAAACACTGTTCAACTTTCAGAAGTCATTGCAGAAACGCACACTCCCGTCGGGCTTTGGAAGCAACACAATGGCACTTGACCATTCACTATGTGATTCTTCAATAACCCCTAACTGTAGCATATTTTTAATTTCTTTTGACACCGATTCTCTTTGTGCTACTGGTAACCTATAGGGCTTTAGATTAACTTTAACCCCTGGGTCAGTGATGATGTCATGTTTAACGACCGAGGTTTTCCCAGGTACGTCAGAGAACAGCACCCTATTTCTGATCAGAAACTCCTTGACCTCTTGTTGTTGAATTGCCGACAGGGTTTTTGCCACTGTCACTTCGGGAACTAAGGGCCCTGAATTTACTGGAGGGGCTCGGACGGCCGACAGTACCGTTCTATCTTTCCAGGGCTTTAACAGATTTATATGGTATATCTGTTCCGGCTTTCTTTTCCCCGGCTGGTAAACTTTGTAATTGACCTGTCCCACTCTTTCTAAGATTTCAAAGGGCCCTTGCCATTTAGCCAAAAGTTTATTTTCCACAGTGGGAACCAACACTAACACTCTGTCCCCAGGAGCAAAGCTGCGTAACCGAGCATTGCGGTTGTATACCCTCTGCTGTGCCTGTTGAGCCTGTTCCAGGTGCTCTCTCACTATCGGCACCTCTATAATAGGCAATGGAACTAGTGGACCCTTAAAATGTGGTCTGGGAGCATGATACTGACACTCAGGGCAGGATGCGCAAAAGTCAGATACCTCTTTATGATGCCCGGGCCAGAAAAACCTCTGCATTATTCGCTCAGTGGTTTTCTCTACCCCTAGATGGCCTGCCGTTATATGACCATGGGCCAGATCCAACACTGTTCTTCTGTAGGCTTTGGGAACTATTAGTTGTTCCACAACATCTCCCCCCTTCTTAGTCACCTGATATAACAAATCCTGACACATGGCCATGTGGGGATAGGACAAAGGACTATCAGGGTCTACGGGTTTACCATCAACTACTTTTACATTCTCCCTGGCTTTTACCAAAGTAGGGTCATTCAACTGCTCCACGGCAAAGACCTCTCTTCTGACCTCTAAATCAGGCAGACGATCCACTGGCCCAACAACACTTCCCACCTCAGTGGGAGGCACATCAGTTGGCGGGCCACCGTCACGCTGCACATTCTCTAGTTCGTCAATCATAGTAGAAAAAGGGAATAACTCTGACTCAGAAAAAACTCCCTCCTCCACTACATCGACAACCTTCTCAAATGGATCGGGGTTGTTCACTTCTGGAACAAAACGGCTTTCCCACAACTTCCAGAAGTGAGCAAAGTCTCTCCCCAATATTGCATCGCACATCAGTCCATGCACCAAACCCACAGAAACTATAGCCGAACCACATGGTGTCTCGATGTTCACCTCGGCAGTAACATAATATCGAGTATCCCCATGTATGCAGGTCACACCAACAGTTTTCCCCTTACGCCTCAAGGGGTTCACCAGCTCAGCTTTCATAAGTGTCACCAAGCTACCAGAGTCTAACAGTGCCTCGACTCGGTTGCCATCTACAGTGAGTACACACGTGCTTATCAGTCTCAGCCTGCCGGTCAGCCGTACAGGCTGTCTGTGCAAAGAAAGACGCCCTACGGTAGACATGAGCAGTATCACATTGCATAGGTTCAGTTGTAAGTGAACAATTAGCGGAAATATGGCCGAAGTCACCACACCGGAAACACTGAATCATATTAATGTCTAGTCGTTTACGGGGCAAGAACCTTCCTGGCCTGGCAGGCCTGTCTCCAGGTTCTACACCCTCAGTCTTAGGTACATTCCACCACCCAGCACCCTTCTCCCCTGGAACAGTCTTACCAGTGTCTGTGGGAGTTCGCCGGTGCGCCATCGGAGCTTGGTGGGGCATACTCATCAGCTCCTCAGCCGCCACGTACCTCTCCACCAGCTCGACCAACTGGTCCGCGGACTTAGGGTCTGCATGGCTCACCCACTTGCGCAGAGTCACAGGTAATGATCGCAGGTACCGGTCCATCACGACCCTTTCCACGATCTGTGGTCCCGTCAGCGTCTCGGGCTGTAGCCATTTTGAGGACAGATGGACGAGGTCATGCATCTGTGAACGTGGAGGCTTGTCCATATGGAACTCCCAGCGGTGGACCCGTTGGGCACGAACAAAGGTGGTGACTCCCAAGTGAGTTAGGATCTCCTGTTTTAGTTTTTTATAGTCCTTGGCATCAGCCAGGCATAAGTCAAAATAGGCCTTTTGTGGCTCCCCCGACAGAAAAGGTGCCACCAGGCTTGCCCACTGCTCCTTGTGCCAACTCTCCCTTTCGGCCGTTCTTTCAAATGCGGTGAGGTAGGCCTCCACATCATCGCCCGAAGTCATCTTTTGGAGGAAGTGACTGGCTCGTATGGAGTGAGTGGTGGTGGGAGGACCAGTAGTAACATCTCTGGGCTGGGCGACCAGGTGCTGTACCACCTCTTTTATGGCCCGGCTGTTTTCCGCTAAGGCCTTGCTGTTTTCCGCTAAGGCCTGGCGGGTTTCCTCGACGGCGACCTGTTGTTGCCTCTGGGCTGTCTCCAAGGCCAACAGTTGCACCCTGGTGGATTCCTGCTGAGCCCAGGTAGCTTCCTGCTGAAGTTTGTTCGTCTCCTGCTGAGCTCTGGTAGATTCCTGCTGAAGTTTGTTTGTCTCCTGCTGAGCTGCTGTAGCTTGGAGCAAGGCCTTAATAATGTCCTCCATTTTGTCCTGGGGTGTAGGTTGGAAGCTGAACCTTGCCTCTCTGAGCATTGGCTGACGCCTCCTCTATGGGACTCCAAGGACACAGTGTTATTTCCACACTCACCAATTGGGTGTCTGTCCCTTTAATTTTTAAACGGAAAGTTTTCCTCTCGCTGCAACTTCAGTGTGTGTGGGTGCACGCATTCTCCACCATATTGTGACACAGTCAGATTAGGGGGTCCCACTCGTGGGTAGGGGACTCCTTCCTTACACACACGGCAGCCGGGAAACAGTACGCCAGACTGGATTCAAGTACAAGCTGGTCGGCGCCAGTCTTTAATGTGTAAAACAGAAATAACAAAAAGAAACCATAAACTTAAAATCCTAGCCCTGGCTGGGCTCTAACTTTACAGGTGGTTCCCTCACTACCAGAACCTGGCAAGGCCTAATGCCCTCACCAGCAGCAAAGGCACAGCACAACACTCACAGATAGGTTTTCCCAGTGTCTCTGAGCAAACTCCCTGCCTGCTCTCCCAGGTGAGACACTCAGCCCTAAACACACTAGGCTTATATTGGCCACTCTGAGGTGGAAACCCTAACAAGTCTGTTACCAGGCTGCGAGAACCAAAACCTGGAGTGGCCGTGGGTGGAGCCCTCCCTCTCCTCTCACCCACATAAGACAGGAATCTGGGATAAATGTCCCTGTCACAGACCACTTTACCAGTGATCCTATCACAATATATATATTTATATATATATGTAAATGGCGGCACCTTGTGCACAGCAGCCAATTAGTAGCACCTCTGTCCATGGTCTTGGTGCAAGAATCCACAGCTAGTTTTATTTGTGAGCACAAAATAAACAAAACATAAAAATAAATCCTAGCCTGGCCAGCTCTAACTAACATTTAATTTGCTTTCTCAAGGTGGAAGGACCTTGGGCCTCATTCAGAGGCGGTCGGAGGATGCAAGCGGTCGCTCAGAAACTGGGTGGCCACTTGCATCCTGACCACCCGCCTCTGTTGCTGTCGTTAGGCTGTGGGTTAACACCCACAGCTCTAACGACTGCTCGGTCAGAGACCATCACGACCATCGGGGCTTACGATGAGACCCTAGGGTAGGGTCTCACTTGTCATAAGCCCGGAGAGCTTCTGGCTCTGTCTGAGCCGGAAGCTCTCCACTGACATCACTATTGATGTCAGTGGGGCCTCCCCCAAACGGTAGGCGTTCCCATGGGAACGCCTCCGTTTGGGCTGCCACCCCCCCGGCCTGCCTTCCAAACGGGGCGAGCTGTCAATCAACATCGACAGCTCGCCCCCTTTGGATCGAGACCCGCTACGACCGGCGCTGTCGGTCGTAGCGGGTCTCACGCATGCGCACGACGGCGCCGGCATCGTCGTGCGCATGCTCTATGGGGGGCCATCGACCCGGTCCGAGCGCATCGGCGCTAACGACCGGGTCTGAATGACCCCCTTAGTGCCCAACTAACAAAACAGCATTTAGCACAGCATTTACAATCACAAGCAATACTCTCTCTCTCTTCAGTCCTCAACCTGCTCCCCAGGCAGTGAAGAAAGACTACAGAAACTGATCCACCTTTTATCACCCTCTCACAAGTGGTCTGGCAATCAAACAACTTCCCCAGTTTTTTCTCACGTATCCCCCCTCCTGTTTCGACCTGTGGGGCAAAACACCTGTACTCCCTAAACAAAAAATATGAAACAAAGCATCTGCATTGGCCAGTTGGCTTCCTGGCCTATGTTCTACATATAACTTAAAATGTTGCAATGCCAATAACCATTTTGTTATTCTCCCATTGGTCTCTTTATTCTCAGACATTCATTTCAAAGGAGCATGATCAGTACTGAACCTGAAATTTCTTCCCAAAAGGTAGTACCTGAGTGTTTCTAATGCCCACTTAATTACCAATGATTCTTTTTTAATAGTGGCATAGTTATTCTCATGTATATTTAGTTTCCTGCTTAAATAAATAATATAAGAGGATGGTCTTTACCCTCTTTGTTCTGAGTCAGAAATGCCCCTATCCTAACATCCAATTAATCTGTTTGCAACACAAATGGGGTGGCTAGGCTGCGCTGATTTGGGGGGCTTGCCCTCTGGATTTGAACCCTAGTATGTTAGGGACCTACCCTAAAGAGGTTTCCTGGATATGGTGGGTAGGCCCATAACCTTGGCCATGATTATGCTAAAAACCTCTATTGATTGCAAAATTGTATTGCATTTATATATAATCAGTAATTTGGAGTTGCGCAAATGAGATTTGTCTGTTTCTGGGTTTCAGAATGAGTTGACCGCTACGATGTGACTCATTAATTATATCTGACACCAACATTTTTTAATTTCTTTAGACACCAAAATCCAGTTGGTCTTTTGGTATTCAATAAGGCTTTAGGTTAATCTTAACCCCTGTTTCAGTGATTGTCATGTTTAATGACTGTTTTTTTTACCAGGTATGTCAAAAAAACAAATCTCTATTTCTTAAGAGAAATTCTGTAGCCTCATACTGTTAAATGGTTGAGAGGGTTTTGGTTATTATTACTTGGGGAACCAAAGGTACTGAGGTTACCAAAGGGACTGGGTGGCCGACAGAGCTGCTTTTTGCTTCCAGGGTTTTATAAGATTTACAAGGTAGATTTGTTTTGGCTTTCTTTTCCCAGGCTCCAACACTTTATAAGTAACTTCACCCACAGTTATTCTTTCCCGCATCTGAGAAACATACTCAATAACCGTCTTATAAGGACTGGGTTGCTCCATCTTATAACGACTGGGTTGCTACTTACATGTCTCTTTTGCAATATCCAGCAATTTCATTCGGCGTCTCCTTTACAGCCCATGGAAGATTGTGGAACCTCTGTAATAGCCAGCAATAAATAGGGTAATAAATAATCCAAATCTTTCCCATTTTTATCCATCCCTTTCTTTAGCATATACTTTAAAAAGTTTTGTTAAACCTCTCCACTAAACCATCGGTCTGAGGGTGATACACAGAGATCCTTCGATGAATAACCTTATACAGGTGGCACCTTTTTTTCATGATTCTTGACATAAATAGGGGTACCCTAAACAGTTTGGATATACATAGGTAGTCCCACTCCCATGTGTACTACACTACAGTATGTAGACAAAAGTGATTGAACACTGACAACAAATAGATCAACAAGATTTTATTAATGTCAGTACTTTGTAGATCCACCACGTGCAGTGATTACTGCAGACACCATTCTTGGCAAACTGTTCACAAGTATCTGGACAGCAGCAGGCGGTATGTTTTTCCATTCCGTCTTAAGTACAGTGACCAACTGTGACACTAAAGGAGGTCGACTGGAATGCACCCATTGTTCCAATTCGTCCCAGAGGTTCTCAATGTGGTTAAGATCTGGACTCTGAGCTGGCCAGTGCATCCGGGTTACTGAATTTTCTGCATACCAGTCCAGCGTCGCCCTGGAAATTGTCATCCTGAGAAAAACATTTGCTGTTTATATAGTATTGCAAGTGCATTGGTCTCCCTATGAAGTGTACTTTTCAAAATCACCACATTAGTGGCTATTTGGAACTCATGTGCAATGGGGGTGTCCAATCACTTTTGTTTACATAGTGTAGTTCCCTAGCAATTGTCTTTGTTGACATATTGCGCAATGGTATTGCTTCCGGGTATCTGATAACATAATACATTACCACTAAAATATACTGATTAATGACTTTATTAGAGATCCAGCCAAATCCGTAGCTATTATCTCAATTGGGACCTCAATAATGATTAATAGGATAAGCAGACTTATATAATGTAGTCTGGGAGCATGGTACTGACAGGGCACGATGCACAGTATTCAGATAGATATTTATGTACCCCTAGCCAGAAAAATTGTTGCAAAATTATTTTAAAAGTTTATTCTACCCCTAGATATCCTGCAGTTAGGTGACCATGAGTCAGGTATTTCACCATTTTTCTTTATGCCTTAGGAACTATCAATTGTTTCACAATGTCTTCTCCTTTCTTGGACACTTGGTACAACAAAGCCTGATGTGCTGCTATGTGATGGTATGACAACCGGATGCAGTTTATAGTCCGGCGGTCTATTTCCCGACAGGAGAAGCCCGACGGGGGACTTAAGCTAGGCGTCGAAATACCGACGCCTGTCTTAATCCCAACGCCGGAATGCCGAAGGACGCCAGCCTGAATGAGGTAAGTCCGGGGCGTCCTTAGTTAAACAGCCGCCGGTATTTCATACTGATACCATTACAACCTAATATCAGGCTCTTTTGGATTTCCATCAACCACTTTTACATTTTCGCTAGCCTTTACCAGAGTTGTGTCTTTCAACTTTTCTGAGCCAAAGGTCTCTTTTCTTACTGTACTTCAAGATGGGTTCCATACAAAAGGTCAACAATTAAATGGTCAACACCGGAAGGTCTATATGGAAGGACAACATGACAAAAGTAGACAGTACAGAAGGTTGATGGGTACAAAAGGTCAACAGGTTCAAAAGGTCGACATGGACATCGTCGACACATAAATGGTCAACACATGTTTTTTGTTTACGAGTAAGGCTGAGGAAGGGACGATTAGGTTTAGGTACATACTGGACAGTTAGGTTTAGACACCAAGTAGGACAGTTAGGTTTAGGCACCAAGGTGAGGGTTAGGCTTAGTGTTAACATTAGGGTTAGAAGAAAAAAAATGTGTCGACCATTTGTGCATCAATCATTTCCATGCTCACATTTATAACGTGTCAACCTTTTGTACCTGTCAACCTTCTGTACTATCTAACTTTTGTCATGTCGACCTTTTTCCATGTCAACCTTTTGGTGTCAACCAAATCATTGACAAACTTTTGTATCCCACCCTTCAAGAACAGGCATACAGTCAACTGGTTCAACAACATTTTCTATTTCAGTAAGAGGAACATCATTCTGCGCCCTACTGCTGCCAACCATGCATGGAAAAGGAATAACTTCAGACTCTGGATACACTCCCACTGCCACTGTATTAGTAAGATTATCAAATGGGTCTGGCTTATTTACTTCTGTAACAAATTGGGTTCCCACAGTTTCCAGAAGTATCTCTCCAATATATGCCCATGTATACAGGTTACACCAACAGGTCTGCCCACTGCCCTTTAGGCCAACTTTACCTCTCAGCAGTTCTTTCGAAGTTTATCAATGGCCAATTGCTGTTGTCTACAGATTTCCTCAACATCCAAATACTGTTGCCTCTGGGCCTCCTAAATGGTCAATTGCTGCCCCCTAGTAGCTTTCTGGTGAGCACTGATGGCTTCCTGTTGCACCGATTTAGCCTGTATCTATGTCTTCCATGTTATCTCTTGGGGCAGAGGGCGAGAAGAATCTGTCTCCCCTAAGCATCTGATGATGACACCACCATGAAGTTACCAAGTTACCATTATAACAGTCTTTTTCAACCCAAAAATACGGGTGTCTGTCACTTTTCACATAGATTTTATGACCGCAATTTAAATCCATTTGCAGTTTTCACCAGATTAGGATTGCCCTCTCCCGGGGTAAATGGCAGCACCATGCACCCAGCAGCCAATTAGTAGCGCACCAGTACAGGGCCTTATAACAAGTATGCACAGATAGTTTTATTTGAGAGCACAAAATAAACAAAACATAAAAATACATCGTAGCCTGTCTGGCTCTAACTAACATACCATTCCCTTTCTCAGGGTGGAAGGACCTAGTGTCACATAACAGCATTTAGCAAAGCATTTACAATCACAAGCAATAGTATCTCTCTCTCTGCAGACCTCAACCTGCTCCCCATGTAGTGAGAGACAGACTAGAGAAACTGACCCACCTTTTATCAGCCTCTCACAGGTGGTTTGGCAGACATTATTACTAATTAGTTACCACACAAAAGCTAGGAACCAGGGGCATATACATCTTCTTAGGTAGCTGAAGTACCTTTTGGAAACCCATGCAAGCATGGAGGGAACATACAAACTCCACACCAATTAGATTATATTAGAATCATCCCCAGGACCCCAGTGTTGTAAGGCAGAAAGCTAACCATTGCACCACCATGCTCCCTGAACTATTATGTGCCTTCTGGAAAGCATCAGGGTTTTTTTTTATTTCTTAGGATTGAAACTTCTACTGAAACCAGCTGGCACTAACAATGATAAGGATTAAGGAATGAAATCAGTGTGTGGCACTGGATAATGCTGAAACAACATCCTGACTAGGCCACCCTTTTTTTCTCTTCAGTGAAGGAAAAGGTTTTCTATTCAGCATACAAAGCACTGTAGACACAGGGCCTGATTCAGAGCTGGGAGCTAATGTACAGTGCCTTGAAAAAGTATTCACCCCCCTTGGCTTTTTACCTTTTTTGTTACATTACAACCTGTAATTTATTTATTTTTTTTATCTGAATTTTATGTGATGGATCTGCACAAAATAGTCTAATTTGGTTTTGATCGACAGCTCGCCCCGTTTTTTTAGGCGAGGAGGGGGGGTGGCTGGTCAAACGGAGGCGTTGCTAAAGGAACGCCTGCCATTTGAGGGCGGCCCTACTGACATCACCAGTGATGTCAGTAGTGAGCGGGTCTGAATCAGGCCCTCATTGTTGTTCGGATACTGCTCACTGCTCAGCTTCCTGTACCCAGTGTGCACCAAAATTACAGTACTTATTGGTTGGATTTACAGATCTGAATTTCTTGCCTCTCTGCTGCACTGCAATATGTGGAAGCACATTATTATTATTTATTTATTACCAGATATTTATATAGCGCACACATATTCCGCAGCGCTTACAGAGAATATTTTGCCATTCACAATAGTCCCTGCCCCAATGGAGTTTACATTCTATATTCCCTGATAAACAAAAAAGAAGAAAAAAATATTCCCAATAAGGGGCACTCATGGACTGATATTGAGATATCCTTATATCAAGAAGGAGTGACCCCCACTAAATATAAACCATAACCTTTATTTCATTATTAAGATCAGTTCAGCGAAATATAGATTTTTATAATTTTGTTTATAATAAAAATAGTGTACAATTTGGTTTAAAACCAGTGTTGTCTCGCATTTAGAACAGATAATCACTATTTGACTAAATCACCTTTTTTATAATTATAATCATGGACAAAAAAGTCAATGCATGTTACCTCATATAACCTGCAATGAGAAAAGGTATTAATAAATATAGTCCTGTCTAATGGATTATTTAGATAGCCTCTAGAATCTAATATGATGATTTAGTGTGAGCAATTATTCAACACCATAAAAATGTTTATTCTGTAATATATCAGATGATCATTTATAGATATTAAATAGTGGACACCTTCAAAATAGCCACACTAAGGACCTCATTCAGAGTCGGTCGAAGCGGCTGCACGGTCGTAAGCCACCGATGTTCGCTATACTGCGCATGCGTAAAGTTCGCAATGCGCGTGCGCAAACTAGCCAATACGATCAGAAATTTCTCTCTCCTTGAACACAGCCAGGTCGGAAGTTTGAGTGACAGATTGAGGCATTTGTGGGTGGTAACAGGGGAAGGTGCTTGAAAACGGGGGAGTGGAGATCCGGACGCAGGTGTGCCTAATTATGCGAACAGCGTTTTATGGGAGTGTATACGGTTTATGGGAGTGCATAATTAACAAATTAGTGTCATGGCACATGTGACATGGGAGGTTTTTACACTGACATGATCGTAGAGCTTAAGAGAGGGTATAGTCAACCTTAAGCTCTACGACCAGTTCCGATGGTTCTCGATGGTCTCGATTAATCCTTATATGCCCAGAGATGACGTGTAATGCGTACGAGAAGGGGGCATATTTTTTTGTATTCCGGCCGCTTCCTCCCCTTGGTCGGCCAGCTACCGATCCGAACTTAGGTACACAACTTGCGAGGGAATCATTTACATATCCGGCCCCTTTTGCCGTACGACCGTGCGGCCGCTTCGACCGACTCTGAATGAGGTCCTAAGTGTTTAGCAGAGGAAATGACAGATAGTAAGGAAGTCTAGGTAACTAAAAAATCTAATTGATCCCTAGAACTCAGTACAATTTAATAATTCAAGCAGGAGTCTCCTGTTCAACAACTACAGGATTGATACAATAGTGTCTAAGACTGTTTACACATCAGTTCCTGTCGGTTACGTAGTGCCATGCTGTCAGGCTGAATTCATATTGCTGCTGGATTGCAGCATTAATTAAATCAGGTGATATTCTTAATAAATGTGTCACAATGGATGAAATACCACACTATATGGTGTGTGTAGTAGGATCACACCGTATATCATTTTAATTTAGCCTTAAATAAGACTCTAGCATGCCGGTATGTGTGTCTCTCGTTTCACAGTGACAATCATATGTTATATCACATCAGTGTATATTAAGTGGACAGAGCATAACTCAACAATAATCACGGCAAGCACCGCATAATCTGCGGCGTCCTTCTCTTGATACTTAAATCACATAAGATAATAAATTTACTGGGATCACACCGCATATGATTCAATTACTAGTCGTCAAATGCGGCTCTGATACAGCAGCGTGTTCCACTAGTTTCACGGAGACAGTCTATGATATTCTCACATTAGTATGTTTTCTCATATAGTACATATAATGAGATCACACCGCATATAGTTAATTTATTAGCCTTAAATACGGCTCTTAATGTAGCGGCGTGTCCCAATTGCTTCACAGAGGTAATCTCCAGTGCTTTCACATTAAAATATGTTCAGCGGGCAACACATTATTCAAACAACATGCAAGCCACGGCACACAACGTGTGTCCTGCAGCGTCCCAGTAGGTATACTGGGATCACACCGCATATGATTCAATTAGTGGCCATCAATGCAGCTCTAATCTAGCAACGTGTCCCACTCGTTTCACTAGACAGTCTTAGGTATTCTCACATAAATATGTTTTCTCATATACTGTAGGATGGTACATATAATGGGATCACACCGCATATAACTGTAGGGTTAATTTTTTCAGAAGCCTAGCAGTATGTTTTTTTGGAGTGTGGGACCGGAGGCCCTGGAGAGAACATACAAACTGCACACAAATAGATATTTAGATCTATCTATATTTGTATACTAGTAAATGGACTCTGGGCCTGATTCAGAGCCGGACGCTCTGACAAGAGCGCTCGCTCTGAATCAGGGCCCTCCTACCTAAAGTTGGAGCGGCCTCCTGGCTGCTCGCATAGCTGTGGGTGACCACCCACAGCTTATGCGAGCGGCCAAAAAGATGGTCGCGATGGTCAAGACCATAGCGACCATCGGCCTTGCGACGAGACCCTGCGGTAGGGTCTCGCTGCCGCAAGCCCAGGAGTGCTTTTGGCTCTATAAGAGCCAAAAGCACTCCCACTGACATCACTAGTGATGTCAGTGGGGCCAGCCCCAGACGGTAGGCGTTCCCATGGGAACGCCTCCGTCTGGGCAGCAACGCCCACCAAAGGGGGCGTGCTGTCACTCACCATCGACAGCATGCTCGCTTTGGTGCGAGACCCATAGCGATGGCTTGGCCGTCGCTATGCGGGTCTCGCGCATGCGCACGACGGAGCTCCCTCTGTCGTGCGCATGCGCACTAGGACACCATCGACCCGCTTGCGAGCGCTCAGCGCTCGCGAGCGGGTCTGAATCAGGCCCTCTGTGTCTTCTGGGTCATCCCCGACACCTCCACTTCATTTAGTTTCACCCCCATTATACACCCTGTTGCAGATCCACATCTCCTTGTAGTTTGTCGTGGTGCTGAGGTGGAAGCCGGTGACACATGTCTGCCACTGGGAGCACTGTGCACGTTACATGCCGCAGCCATGATGATGTCATTTAGATCAATGCTCAGTTTTATTATATAGATGTACAGTAGATATAAATACTTGGATATCTAAAGCATGATGATGCAATAACATGATGTATAATGGTTGTAGAAGTAAAATAAGTCTGTTTCATTTGGTTATAAACATGAATGCCCTTTATTGTTTATTTTCATATTAACATCTAAAAAGCACCATTATAATTTATCTGTCTGTTTGCAAAATGTGAACACGATTCGAAAATTTCCATAAATCTACATTTAACATGGTCAAGAATAGTTATCAAATTAAGGGCGGGATCATGATGTATTAACCTTGCAGAGTACATCCCGCCATGCTTCGCATCCCTACTGATCGCATATGTACTTTCATATGCGATCAGTAGCACAAAGGACAGCTGTCCTCTGCAATCCGCTCTGCTCCGTGGACTTCCAGGTTTATGACCCGGGAGTTCATCTGCGCATGCGCAGAGTGATGCGGCGGCCGCGGGGCATGCTGGGAGGGTTCCGATGCAGTAGAAGCCTATAGGCTTCTATAGAGTAATGCCAGCGTTACCCTTTGCATTGGAAACCGGGCGGCCAGCCTTTGATACATGTGGAAAATGTGGTAAAACCCAGAAAACAGGGTTTTTATCGCATTTTCCATTTAGTACATCCCGCCCTAAATCTGGATTCATAGTGAGTTCTAGAAATTTTCATCAATTAAGTGACAATTTACTTAACATTCACAACATACTGATGGAAGCACCTTCAGAGCCTCATTTAATTTAACTTTCATTTAAATTCCAGATGAGAGGAAAACCTTTAATCTCCTGTGTTATCAGTCCTGTCTGTGACCTGGTTGAGAATCTATTTGCAGTAATCCAGAGAGTTGTCCTCCCTACATTTAATCCTTGATGTTTATTGACAAAGCAATTTGTAGTACTATAGAGATGACTCCTAAACAATTCAAAGTCACTCTTCTAAGAAAGAGAAAACAGGGGTCAGAATGCAATCAAACTCCTTAGCTCCCTCCTATTGACCTCATTCTATCTCTGCACACAAGTTGGATGTATGTTTTTCCATTTCAGCCTTACCTGTCAAATAATGGATTCAGAGCCTCATTCAGAGCCGCTCGTAAGCGCACAGCGCTCGCAAGCGGCTCGATGTTTATGGTCTGCGCATGCTCCGTGTCCGGCGGGCGCATGTGCGAGCCCCGACGAGCGACTGAGCTTCAGTCGCTGCGGGGCTCGCTACAAGATGGGGCGGCTGTCGATGGTGAGTGACAGCTCACCCCGTTTTGTAGGCGGGGAGGGGGGGTGGTTGGGCAAATGCAGGCATTCCCAAAGGAACGCCTGCCGTTTGAGGGCGGACCTACTGACATCATTAGTGATGTCAGTAGTGGATTTCCTGCTCTATTAGAGCATGAAGTCCACTCGGGCTTGCGGGAGCCGAGACCCTACCACAGGGTCTCATCGCAAGCCCGATGGTATGATGATAATCGCGACGGACTCCAGGCCGCTCGCACAAGCTGTGAGCGGCCTGGAAAAATAAAAAAAACGTACACACATCACTTTTATTATTATTATTATTATTATTATTATTATTATAATTATTATTATTAGCCTTTATTTAAATGGCGCCACAAGGGTTCCGCAGCGCCTTACAATGTACATAAACAAATGAGCACACAAGAAAACAGTTATTAACAGTACAAACAATGCAGGACAGATTCATGATTAATATATTGCTGCATAACACTTAGACAAGCAGCATGGTGTCGGCAACCAAGGGTGGGGTACTGTTGTATATTAAAGTATAATTAAGTGAAGGAGAAGCACATGATGGAAGAGGGCCCTACTCGTGAGAGCTTACATCCCTTAGAATATAAGCTCTCATGAGCAGGGACCTCTTCCCTCATGTGCTTCTCTTTACATTTTCTTCTACTCTCTACTCCCCATAGGGCACCTAACACATGACTACCAACTCCCGGCTGCTTATTGTGAGTGCTTTAATCACTATTTCAGCAATGTATATAATTTGTGTCCTTGTCCTGCACTGTAATGTACTGTAAGTTACTTGTTTCTTGTTCACCTATTAGTTCTATGTACTATGTAAGGTGCTGCGGAACACTTGTGGTGCCATATAAATAAAGGATAATAATAATAATAATAATAATAATAATAATTCTAAGGGATTTTATACGGTATTCCTCCGGAAACTTGAATGCAGTCTTGTTTTTGAACCAACACGTTGTGTATATAAATTGTGGGGAATATTTTTGAAGATATGTTTGCGTTATATTCTTTGGCGGTGTACCTGCAAATATTAGGGAATCCTGAGATTTTTCTGTCTGGTTTCTCCATTACTGAGGACTAAGCAGCCCCATATCTGCTAAGCTGTCGTATATACTAAGCTCTGGAATGCGAAGCCCATCGCAACCAGCTGAAGCGTGTGCAGGGCAATGGCCCTGGATCCGAACCTCTACTTTTAGCGATTCGCAGAGACGTGCTCTTACCAGAGTCCAATTTTTTGCTAAATTCCCATGAAAATTTTGAATTTCACGTTGCAAAAAAAGGCCCATATTCAATTTGGAGCGATAAGTCATAGGCCGGACTTTTCGCTGTCATCGGAGGTTTTGCTCTGAAAAAGAATCGTGTGCGTCCCCGCGTATCCCCGTTTTCAATTGCAAATGTGCGAAAACGGGACCCGGCGAGATTAAAATCGGCGAAAAGTTCTGTCAGTTTTGGGTATCCCCAATTAGCGCTGCTGAAGGTATTTGGGGTCTTTGAATGGTCTCAATAGATGTTATTTAACGTCTTTGGTGACAGTGGTGAAGAATAGCATTTAGCAATTTTTGGGGGGGAAATAAGTACTTCCATCAAATTTGAGGTACATGAAAATAGGTGCAAGCATATTCCTAAGTTGCTAAAGTCAAGCATTAAAAAGCACTAAAAACACACCTTCAGCAAACACCTGCAATCAAAAACACACCTCCCCCATACTTCCAGACCCCCCAAATGTAATTTTGCTACATTTTGATTTTGTACCCCCACTTTGATTTTTTTGGACCATTCTTACAAAGTGCTTTTTTGGGGTATCTTTAGTGTTTTTTGCATTTTTTGATGCAATTAGCGTCAAGGGGGGTGTAAAAAGGGTTTAAGGGGTTTGTCGCAATTTTGCACCTCAAAACCCCGATTCTGCACTTTTCATAGCAGATACATTTCTGCTGGTTTTAATGTGCAAACTTTTCGCACCAGCTAAAAGTCGGAGAAATTGAATACGGGGATAAATGAAATCGTCGAAAATGATGTCATCTGCGAAAAAGTTTCGCCGAAACTGACTTTTCGCACCAAATTGAATACGGCCAATAGTCGCATTAAAATGTTTGTTTTATGCATGATCCATATTGCAAGTGCCCCTTGTTTTAGTTTACTATATTGCAAGTGCTTCTTGTTTTAGTTTTTAGTTTACTATATTGCAAGTGCCTTTTGATTTAATTTACTATATTGCAAGTGCCTTTTGTTTTAATTTACTATATTGCAAGTGCCTCTTGTTTTAGTTGACTATATTGCAAGTGCCTTTTGTTTTAGTTTACTATATTGCAAGTGCCTCTTGTTTTAGTTTACTATATTGCAAGTGCCTTTTGTTTTAGTTTACTATATTGCAAGTGCCTCTTGTTTTAGTTGACTATATTACAAATGCCTTTTGTTTAAGTTTACTATATTGCAAGTGCCTTTTGTTTTAGTTGACTATATAGCAAGTGCCTCTTGTTTTAGTTTACTATATTGCAAGTGCCTTTTGTTTTAGTTGACTATATTGCAAGTGCCTTTTGTTTTAGTTTACTATATTGCAAGTGCCTCTTGTTTTAGTTTACTATATTGCAAGTGCCTTTTGTTTTAGTTTACTATATTGCAAGTGCCTCTTGTTTTAGTTGACTATATTGCAAGTGCCTTTTGTTTTAGATTACTATATTGCAAGTGCCTTTTGTTTTAGTTCACTATATTGCAAATGCCTCTTGTTTTAGTTGACTATATTGCAAGTGCCTCTTGTTTTAGTTCACTATATTACAAATGCCTTTTGTTTAAGTTTACTATATTGCAAGTGCCTCTTGTTTTAGTTGACTATATTGCAAGTGCCTCTTGTTTTAGTTGACTGTATTGCAAATGCCTCTTGTTTTAGTTGACTATATTGCAAGTGCCTCTTGTTTTAGTTGACTATATTGCAAGTGCCTTTTGTTTTAGTTGACTATATTGCAAGTGCCTCTTGTTTTAGATTATTATATTGCAAGTGCCTTTTGTTTTAGTTTACTATATGGCAAGTGCATATTGTTTGAGTTGACTATATTGCAAGTGCCATAGGTTGGGGGATAAAGGGGAAGAGAAAGGAGGAGGATTCACCGCACTGATCCAAAAAAAAGATCTATATAGAAATTATGTAAGGTAACTCGTACGCTTGTGCCACCTAAATAGTATCATATAATTTGGATTACACTGGTATAGAGAGGTGGTGGTGCTACTCAGAGTAAAGGTAATACGAAGGAGTCAACAAAGGGTGTTGGTTCAGAAAAGAACCAAAACCAAAGAACTCTGCAAGAGTGCACTCTTATAGGTAAATATCAAAATACTGAATAAAACATTTTGCAAAAAAGGGAAATACTAAAATAGACTTACATGGATATTAGAGAAATCTAGCAAAGGGGTGAAGAAAATTGTGTAAATAGATAATCTCTCAATTTTGATAACCCATATTAGAGAGAGGTGAAATATTGAAAAAAACATATGTATAACAATACGACATGAAACATGTATACAAATCATAAAAAACACCAGGTTTATGATATTACTAATTACAACCAATAAATGGTACCCTTTATGACCACAGTTAATACTAGCACCCAGCACGAAATAAGATCAGGGGGTGAAAAGAAAAGTTGGGGATAACAGATCCTGCACATTGACTCTGCTGCTCATTCTTATACTCAATGTAGAGGATGTCGAAGCTGGATAATTGGCTGAGGCAAGATCAGTTTAAAATTGAATCGCAGCGACTGGCCGCAAGATGCCATCTTGGAAATGAGATCGCAAGATGCCATTTTGTGAATGGCCGCCCAAGCGCCATTTTAGATAAACTCACAATTAAGTACATATGGCGATATTACTATTAGCACCATGCGATTGCATCTTTCAGCATTTCTCATACACACTTTAATACGCACAATTGCGCTGTTAACTAGTCGCATATTAGCGAATGCATAACACCTTATATGAAAACGCTGTTTTATTAGCTTCATGCGCATGCATCTGCCCCAAGTTAACTAGCGTCTTTATATCAAACCCCGCATACTCACACATTACATATCCACATAAAAGGTTTAATAAGCTTTAAGGTATAAGATTTAAGTTTCTCAGTTAGTATAAATGCTGTGAAATAAAGATTATTTGGTAACTAAGGTTTTATACATGCTAAGTAAGCCGTGTTTGGTTTTGTACTGATGCGTACTCTTTCAACAGAATTCCGGTATTATTGGTGTGGAGATCGCATCATACATTCTCAACTTATGGACTGCAGAGACTTCAAGCAACAAAATGTATATTATATGAACAACTGTTAGGATGTTGCATGGGGTGGGAAGGCAGAGACCCCCAGTTGTTGGAGGCTGGGTTGTGTCTATTTGAATCAACCTGTTAAATGCTCTGTAACAGATGCATCCCCCTTGGGAACCAATGGCATCAGCAACAAACTTCTCTATTGTGTCTATTTCTGGGGGGTATAAATGTGTGCTCCAACACTGGGTCTTAGTCTTCTTGCTGAATGCTGACTGACGAGGGGTTTCTTGCTAATGCCTAACATCTGGACCAGAGAGCGCTGCGTATGTATACTGTACTTGGGTTTGTATAATTCCTTTGCGCCGAATTGCGTCTGGATCAATAGCGTGTAACTGACTGTACTTTTACTTGAATAATACTTTGTGCTTTGGAACCACATGTTCTAAGTCTGGAGTCTCTATTTATTGTATGACTGCGTACGCAAATTAGCGTCATCCTTAGAGGTTTATAGGTTGGATATTAGAAGGTATAGACAGGGGTATATAGAGGTTCAAATATAGATTCCTTAAGGAGAAGGAATGAGAGATCTAGTAGTGCAGTAACCCCTTGAAACAACATTCGACAGTGGTCTCCGTCATCAACCCTAATTCCTGCTGTTAATTGTCTTGCCTGAAGGTATCGGACAACAAATGAGAGAATCAATAGGTTGGTATGAGAGCCACTGGGAGGGCACAGTTAAAGCACATTAGGTTAATATGTTTCCAGAATGATGTAATCTGTGTATGCAATAGATCACCCCACATATAAATATCATATGGCTATAAAGATCACAGTTGTCCAAAGTTAGTCATAATTCGTATAAAATCAACAATCATGGACAATGGATATCTAATAACTTTGAAATAACAGTGTTACCGTGACACAAAATCTCTATATATCTCTGCAGTTGTAAGATAACCATCCAGTACTTAAATCTCCCTGACCATAGGGACAGTTTATATCTATTAAGGTGCAAAAATGCTTGAACGATTTCAGTAAAGAATAGTGCAAAAAGTTTAAGTATAGTGCAAAGGAAAGCAATACACTTCTGCATACATAATTTCACTCTCAGTACTTCATCATAGATCCATAGAGTGCTTGTGCTAGGGAGTTTCAATCAAAACTCAAAAACGGAGTCACAAGGTATCTTGTAGAGTGGCTTCAAGCAATCGTACTTCCTAATTGCAGTAGCCATGATGGGACAGTAATGACAAGATGCCGCACTTTCTTCATAACATTAATGAAACATTGTTATGTAGTACTTAAAAACCTGGTGTTGGGGTGTCCCGTCCTGCGCACTTTCTTCATCCCTTTGCTAGATTTCTTTGATATCCATGTAAGTCTATTTCAGTATTTCCCTTTTTGCAATAAAAGTTATGTTTTATTCAGTATTTTGATATTTAGCTATAAGTGCACTCTTGCAGAGTTTTTTGGTTTTGGTTCTTTTCTGAACCAACACCCTTTGTTGTCTCCGATATTGCAAGTGCCTCTTGTTTTAGATTATTATATTGCAAGTGCCTTTTGTTTGAGTTTTCTATATTGCAAGTGCCTTTTGTTTTAGTTTACTATATTGTAAGTGCCTTTTTTTTAGTTTACTATATTGCAACTGCCTTTTGTTTTAGATTATTATATTGCAAGTGCCTCTTGTTTTAGATTATTATATTGCAACTGCCTTTTGTTTTAGTTTACTATATTGTAAGTGCCTCTTGTTTTAGTTTATTATATTGCAAGCGCCTTTTGTTTTAGTTAAAATATATTGCAAGTGCCTTTTATTTTAATTGACTATATTGCAAGTGTATCTTGTTTTAGTTTACTACATTGCAAGTGCATCTTGTTTTATATTATTATATTGCAAGTGCCTTTTGTTTGAGTTTTCTATATTGCAAGTGCCTTTTGTTTTAGTTTACTATATTGTAAGTGCCTTTTTTTTTAGTTTACTATATTGCAACTGCCTTTTGTTTTAGATTATTATATTGCAAGTGCCTCTTTTGTCTTAAATTATTATATTGCAACTGCCTTTTGTTTTAGTTTACTATATTGTAAGTGCCTCTTGTTTTAGTTTATTATATTGCAAGCGCCTTTTGTTTTAGATTACTATATTGCAAGTGCCTTCTGTTTTAGTTAAATATATTGCAGGTGCCTTTTGTTTTAGTTTACTATATTGCAAGTGTCTTTTGTTTTAATTGATTATATTGCAAGTGTATCTTGTTTTAGTTTACTATATTGCAAGTGCCTTTTGTTTTAGATTATTATATTGCAAGTGCCTTTTGTTTTAGTTTACTATATTGCAAATGCATTTTGTTTTAGTTTACTATACTGCAAGTGCCTTTTGTCTTCATTGACTATATTGCAAATGCATTTTGTTTTAGTTTACTATACTGCAAGTGCCTTTTGTCTTCATTGACTATATTGCAAGTGCCTTTTGTTTTAGTTTACTATATTGCAAGTGCATTTTTTTAGTTTACTATATTGCAAGTGCGTCTTGTTTTAGATTATTATATTGCAAGTACCTTTTGTTTTAGTTTACTATATTGCAAGTGCCTCTTGTTTAAGTTTACTATATTGCGAGTACCTTTTGTTTCAGTTTACTATATTGCAAGTGCCTCTTGTTTTAGTTTACTATATTGCAAGTGCCTTTTTGTTTTAGTTTACTATATTGCAAGTGCCTTTTATTTTAGTTTACTATATTGCAAGTGCCTCTTGTTTTAGTTTACTATATTGCAAGTGCCTTTTGTTTTACTTTACTAAATTGCAAGTGCCTCTTGTTTTAGTTGACTATATTGCAAGTGCCTCTTGTTTTAGTTGACTAATTTGCAAGTGCCTCTTGTTTTAGATTATTATATTGCAAGTTCCTTTTGTTTTAGTTTAGTATATTGCAAGTGCCTCTTGTTTTAGTTTACTATATTGTAAGTGCCTTTTATTTTAGTTGACTAGATTGCAAGTGCTTCTTGTCTTAGCTGACTTTATTGCAAGTATCTCTTGTTTATTTTACTATATTGCAAGTGCCTCTTGTTTTAGATTACTATATTGTAAGTGCCTTTTTGTTTTAGTTTACTATATTGCAAGTGCCTCTTGTCTTAGCTGACTATGGGCTGTATTCAATTGCAGGTGAAAAACCGTTCTCAGCGTAAAGCTTTCGCCGATGACGTCATTTCGCTGGTCAGAAATTTTCAGCCCAATTCAATTGCAATGACTATATTGCAAGTGTATCTTGTTTTAATTTACTATATTGCAAGTGCCTCTTGTTTTAGTTATTATTTACTATTAAGTGAATTGGAGTTTGGAAGAAAAGGTATATTTTACTTTTGGCTTTCATGACACACAAGTGATTCAGATAATTCTCCTTTCATGTATTTTAGTACTGTAAAAAAATTCAACTTCAATCTAAGTGAAAAAGAAATCTACAGAATGCAAATTTCCAAAGCATGTCTACATGTGAAAATGATACAGTTACACTGGAAAGCAACTCTCCGAGGTTTTGCTGGACCTAATCCTGCATGCATCTTATCAAAGATCAAACCTGTACTTTGCACCAGCTTTTAAAAACACTTTGAAAAGTTATTAATAGTTTCAAATTGCATCAATATGGTTTCCTGTGCTTAGAAAGCCCTTTGTTCCTTACAATTGCTAATAGAAAGTTAACAGCAATACTTTAATTGCTTTCACTTTTTTGAATGCAAAGAAGGAGTCATTAAGCTTTAAAAATCTCCCTTCTATGAGATAACATCTCCTGCCCGAAGGAATAGGAATTAGACAGTATTTACATGACTTAAAGCTAATTTTATTGCATATCGTGTACTCTCCATCTGCCTCTGGCTCAAATATTAGGGGATTTATTCTAGAATCTAAATATTGGTAGGATGTAATGAACCTATTGCTTTGGATGGAAATTTCATAAATGAATCTGGAAACAATATGCTCAGTGACCTTAAATTGAAATAATATCATTAACACAGTAATATCTGAACTGGATAGAAACCAAAGTGCTCTTATTATAGTGGAGTACCCTATAAAGTTTCTAATGACCTTTTCTCATGCCTTGTGATTGAAATATCGTACTTAAGTGTAATTGTAATTCTGGCAATGGGCCTGATTTAGAGGTGCACGCAAATTCCGTCGCAGCTGCCACTCCATATGCGGTGGCTGTAAGGATATATGTACAGAGACGCTCATCGGTGTCATCTCTGATCCGCAGTTTGCATACAAAGACGTATCCACTGGTGTAACTACCGTAGGTGCTGTGCAGGGGCGTTTCTAGAGAGGAGGGGGCCCGTGTGCAGTCTCCGACACGGGCCCCCATCCTCTCCGCCCGGCGGTCGGCAGCGCACTGAGCTGTGCGCGGGCAGCGCCGGAGTTATAGACTCTGGGCACTAGAGTGTGCCCAGAGTCTATTGTGTATGCACATATCACCGGGAAAATGGCAGCGCGGCCATTTTCCCTGTACTGCGCATGCGCAAACGACGGGAAAATGGCCACCACAGCCATTTTCCAGTCGTTTTACAGCGCCAGACCCCCGCACCTCTGGAGAGGTAAGCAATATTATGGGTGGCGGGTGTGTGGTGCGGGGCCCCCCTGGACCCAGGGGCCCATGTTCCCCGCACACCCTGCACCCATTATAGATACGCCCCTGGTGCAGGGGGTGCGGCTGATATGGGGACCGACCTGTGGCCCAGCCCTCCCCCTGCACCTATGGTGCCAGGCCAACTGCTGCCGTGGTCGTTACCTAATGCAGTGTGCTGCGCAAGGCAGGCATATTTTCCCTCCCGGTCAGTTCCGCCTCCGGCTCTCCTTATTGATTGATACTGGGAGGAGGCGTGGCCTTCTCCTCCCAGCATCTGTCAGTGAGGAGAGATGGAGCTGACCGGGAGAGGAGGTGTGCCTGCCCCGCGCAGCACACTGCTGAACGAAGCGACCACCAGAAATAAGTCGGGGAGTGGGGAGTGTGGAGAGGGAGTGCTGCAGATCGAGGGGGGGTGGCGGGCACCTAGGGGGGCCCATATAAATTTTGCCATGGGGCTCCCTTAGGTCTAATTATGCCCCTGGAAGTATTATTGGTTGCACATTGGGCGCAGCATTGGTCCTTCCAGACCTTCTGTCAGAGTTCAGCCAGGGATCGGCCGTCCCTTACCGTCCCGCCGGCTTCCTCTGACTTCTCGGGCAGTCAGGCGGCTGGCGCGGTGACGTAGGAGGAGCTGAGCATTCACCCTGTAGCTGTGGTGTCAGGCAACCCGGTGAGCGGGGATCGCAGTTTCCGTCATGGGCACCGCCATGACACTTTTCCTATGTCAGTACTTCCTTCCCTGGGTGGCCTGGTTGGTCAGCTGATGCTGTCGGCCTATCAGCAGGCTTCCTGGGGTATATATCCGGCTCCTGTGCTCCAGGTAGTTGCCTGAACAATCATTGTCACCGCTAGTGTAACTAGAGGAGTCTCATTGCAGGTTCCCGTGCTTCCAGTGTGTTTCTTCCAGAAGCTTCTAAGCGATCTCACCACAGTGCATTTACTATCAACAGCCTGTGTGAAAGCTAACTTTCATCTCTCCACAGTGCCTTTACTAATCAATTGCCTGTGTGCAAGTCTAACCTTCATCTCTCCACAGTGCCTTTACTAATCAATTGCCTGTGTGCAAGTTTAACCTCCATCTCTCCACAGTGCCTTTACTAAGCTACAGCCTGTGTGCAAGTTAACCCTCCATCTCACCACAGTGCTTTACCATCACAGCCTGTGTGCAAGTTAACCCTTCATCTCATCACAGTGCTTTTACCATCACAGCCTGTTTGCAAGTTAACCCTTCGTCTCACCGCAGTGCTTTTACCATCACAGCCTGTTTGCAAGTTAACCCTTCATCTCATCGCAGTGCTTTCACCATCACAGCCTGTGTGCAGGTTAACCCTTCGTCTCATTGCACCCTAGTGCATGATCTCTGGACGACAATCCGGTATATACTTCGTGGGATATCCAGCTGTTACCTCAGCCTACCAATAAATCTCCACACCTCTCTAGCCAGCACCTCAAGTGCCTTTCTCCAGCCAGGAGTTCTATCCCACTCCCCACGTGTCTATTCCAGGTATTACCCTTGGGCCACGGGTGTTTTGATTCTCTTTTCCCTGCAGGCCTTGGTCACCAAGTCAAAGGACCACGACCTGCTTACAGGGAGCCGCACAAGCCCATATCCCGCTTGGAGGGGTCACTGGCGAACACCTCCTTGTGAGTTAGACTCCGCACCATTGACTAGGTCTAGCCAACGACCAAGACTTGTGGATGCGGAGATCATACGTCCAGGCCCCTCACCTTCGCCTCCTCCCACAGCCTCAGACCTCGGCTTTCAAAAACCCGCCGCCCAGCGTGACAGTCTGTTCAGGCCAAATGGAAGCCGCAGGTGCCCAAGGTACTGGGACTCTTCAAGAGTTAACAAGCCGTATGGATAACCAAGAGGCGGCACAGTGACATGTGGCTCAGCACCTGCAAGAATTGTCCGGACAGTTAATGACCATACAAAATACACTGGCATCTATGTCCACGGCCTCGCCACCTGTCATTCCTGCTGGTTCTCCAGGGTTACCTCAAGGGGCTACGCCACAGAAGTCTCGTCTCCACTTGGCCACCCCTGAAAGGTTTGACGGTACTCCCCAACGTTGTCGTGGTTTCATAAACCAATGTGAAATCCAGTTTGAGTGCCTCCCCCAGAATTTCCCTACCTCCCGGTCTAAGGTCGCCTATGTAATTTCATTACTGACTGGGGCTGCATTGGACTGGGTTTCCCCTCTTTGGGAACGGGCTGATCCATTAGTTTCTAAATATGAAGACTTTGTGACAGCCTTCAAACGGATTTTTGACGAGCCCGGCAGATCGGTTTCTGCTTCCTCCGACCTACTCCGTGTCCACCAAGGTTCTCGCTCGGTGGGACAGTACATGGTGCAGTTTGAGACCCTTGCATCGGAACTTAGATGGAACGAAGAAGCACTCAAAGCAGCCTTCCTCCATGGGTTGTCCGAAAGGATGAAAGACGAATTAGCATCCAGGGATTTACCTACGTCTTTTTCTGAGACTATTTCCCTCTGCATAAAGATTGATTTACGCCATAGGGAGCGGTGGGGTAATAGAGGTCATGGGGATCACCCTCAAGATCGTCCGGCCTCAGGAAGTCAATCCTATTCCCCCACCTCCAGGGGTGAGGAACCTATGCAGATCAAAAGAACCAGGCTAACCACGGCCGAACGCAATTGGCGCTTTCAAAATAAATTGTGTCTTTATTGTGCTGCCCCTGAGCACATCTTAAAGAATTGTCCCCTGCTGGCGGGAAACGCGAGACCCTAGTTGATGTCGGGAGCATTCAATTAGGGGTCATTTTTGAGCACTCCCAATTAACTGACAGTTTATTGCCTGTATCTCTTTCCCACCAGTTCAGGACAAGGGATGTTAAAGCCCTTATAGATTCCGGTGCTGCGGGAAATTTTATTTCCAAATCTTTAATTCAGTCCCTTGGTATTTCGGTGGTACCTTTACCTGACAAATTACTGCTCTCCGGTGTAGATGGTAAAACTGTGCTATGAGCTGGTTCTGGGTTTACCGTGGCTAAGGAAGCATAGTCCTACTTTTGATTGGTCCAATATGCAAATTGTATCATGGGGACCAAACTGTTTCCATCGGTGCCTAACCCAAGTACTTCCTGTACGTACCCACTCTGTGCACCCCAGTACAGGTGCAAAGTTGCCCCCAACCAACAAGCCAAAAGATCCTTCTGTCTCCAGTCTACCACAAGCATATCAAGATTTTGCCGATGTCTTCTGCGAGCAGGCTGCTGATAAAACTCCCTCCTCATCGGTTGTGGGATTGTGGAATAGAACTTCTCCCAGGGAAGATTCCCCCTCGGGGCCGGACCTATCATTTGTCAGTTCCAGAAACAGCCGCCATGGCAACTTACATTAAGGAAAATCTAGCCAAAGGGTTCATACGGCCTTCCTCCTCCCCTGCAGGGGCAGGGTTATTTTTTGTGAGCAAGGAGGATGGAGGCCTCCGGCCCTGTATAGACTATCATGGCTTCAACCAAATTACTGTAAAAAATCGGTATCCATTACCTTTAATTCCTGAGCTTTTCGACAAGGTTCGTGGAGCTAAATTGTTCTCTAAACTAGATCTTCGTGGGGCATACAATTTGATACAAATCAAAGCTGGGGATGAGTGGAAGACCGCCTTCAATACCAGAGATGGTCATTTCGAATATCTGGTAATGCCTTTTGGACTCTGCAATGCGCCGGCTATATTCCAAGGCTATGTAAATGAAATCTTTCGGGACATTCTCTACAGCTTTGTCATCGTCTATTTAGATGATATTCTAATCTTTTCTAAGGATCTCCAAACTCATCGCCAACATGTTCAAGAAGTTCTAGTTCGCCTTCGAAAACACCACCTCTATGGAAAATTATCCAAGTGTCTTTTTGAACAAACCACAGTTCCTTTCCTAGGACATATAATTTCTGGGGAAAACATTCAGATGGATCCAGAGAAACTGAAAGCGATCTCTGAATGGCCATTACCAAAATCTTTAAAAGCTACCCAACGTTTTTTGGGATTTTCAAACTATTATAGGTGGTTCATACCGAATTTTTACACTCTGGTGTCTCCCATTACTAGTCTCACACGGAAGGGCGCTAACCCAGCCCAGTGGCCGGACTCAGCCATACAGGCCTTCCAGAGATTGAAAGAGGCATTCTCTACTGCCCCTATCCTTTGCCAACCCCAACTGGATAAACCATTTTTTGTGGAAGTGGATGCCTCTTCGGTGGGTGTAGGGGCGGTATTATCCCAAATTTCCAGTGACGGGAAGAAACATCCATGTGGATACTTCTCTTGTAAATTTTCCTCTGCCTTGAGGGGGCCAAGTTTCCAGTTGCCAGCATTACTGACCATAAAAACTTAATTTACCTTCAGACGGCTCATCGCTTAAACACCAGGCAGGCCCGCTGGTCCTTGTTTTTCTCAAGATTTAACATTAAGCTTCAATTTTGCCCCGGTAATTTGAACAAAAAAGCGGATGCTCTCTCCCGGTCTTTTCTACTCGACACACAGGAAGAAGATCATCCGAGATCTCGCCCAATCCTGGATCCTATGGTCTTCGCTTCAACTCAAATATTGACTCCGGCTCCGGGGAAAATTTTTGTGACTTCCGAATTACGGAAAAAGTTGTTAATCTGGGCTCATAGTTCTCTATTTGCTGGGCATTCTGGTATTTTCAAAACATACAAGTTTCTTCAGCGTTCTTATTGGTGGCCCTCGATGAGAAAAGATGTTCAAGAATTTATTTTGTCATGTGTAAAATGCTCACAGCATAAAGTTTCTTGCAAAAAAAGTGCAGGTCTTCTACGCCCGTTACCCGTTCCTACTATTCCTTGGACCCATATATCCATGGATTTTATCTCTGAGCTTCCACGCTCCAAAGGACATAACACCATATGGGTAGTGGTGGATCGTTTTTCAAAAATGGCGCATTTTATACCATTAGTAGGTCTGCCATCTGCTCCCCATTTGGCAAAACATTTTTGTTAAAGAGATTTTTAGATTACATGGTCTTTCAAGAGAGATTGTTTCCGACCGTGGAGTCCAATTCATAGCCAAGTTTTGGAGAGCCTTATGCAGCACTTGTGGAACCAAATTAAAATTTTCATCAGCTTACCACCCACAAACTAACGGGCAAACCGAGAGGGTTAATCAGGAACTGGAGACCTTTATAAGACTTTTTGTGTCCTCTTCACAGGATGATTGGGTGGATTTACTACCTTGGGCCGAGTTTTCACATAACTTCAAGTACCACAGTTCCTCCAATTCCACACCTTTTTATACTGTATTTGGTAAACATCCCCGGATTCCAGATTTCCAACATTTACCTTCGGTGGAGGTTCCTGCAGTTACTGACGTTGTAGAATCTTTTTCAACCATTTGGAAGAAGATCCATGCCTCGTTGAAACAATCATCCAAGAATTATAAAAGATTCGCTGACAGACGACTGGTCGCGGTTCCTCTGCTGAGAGTTGGAGATAAAGTCTGGGTATCTACTAGGAACATCCGACTGAAAGTTCCCAGTATGAAGCTGGCCCCACGCTTCATTGGTCCGTACCGCATTCACAAAGTGATCAACCCTGTTGCGTATAAATTGGAACTCCCACCTCAATTGAAGATATCTAATACCTTTCATATTTCTCTATTATGACCTTTGATGTTAAATCGGTTCCAAACCACCTCTCCTAAATTACCTCAAGTACAAACTTCTCAAGGTACAGAATTCGAAGTTGGGAAGATTCTGGATTCTCGGTTTAGATCCAACATTCTCCAATACCTCATTGATTGGAAGGGTTATGGTCCTGAGGAGAGGGCCTGGATCAGAGCCACAGATGTTCATGCACCTCAATTAATTCGAGCCTTCCACATCAAATTTCCTGGCAAGCCTGGTGGGTGTCCGGTGTCCACCCTGAAAGGGGGGGGTACTGTCAGAGTTCAGCCGGGGATCGGCCATCCCTTACCGTCCCGCCGGCTTCCTCTGACTTCCCGGGCAGTCGGGCGGCTGGCGCGGCGACATGGGAGGAGCTGAGCATTCACCCTGTAGCTGTGGTGTCAGGCGACCGGGGATCGCAGTTTCCGTCATGGGCACCGCCATGACACTTTTCCTATGTCAGTACTTCCTTCCCTGGGTGGCCTGGTTGGTCAGCTGATGCTGATAGAGCCAAAAGCACTCCAGGGCTTGCGGCAGCGAGACCCTACCGCAAGGGTCTCGTCGCAAGCCCGATGGTCGCAATGGTCTTGACCATCACGACCATCATTTTGGCCGCTCGCTATAGCTGTGGGTGGTCACCCACAGCTATGCGAGTGGCCAGGAGGCCGCTCCAAAAAGGAGGAGGGACAGCCCTGATTCAGAGCGAGCGCTCTGTCAGAGCGTCCGACTCTGAATCAGGGCCTTAGTTGGATGTTCCAGGTTCTGTTATCCAGCTGGCAGAGGGAACCTTATTCAGATCAGATAGAACAGGGCAGCACAGATGGTGTAATGGTTAGCATTGCTGCCTCACAGCACTGAGGTTGTGGGTTTGTTTCCCACTACCTCCCTAACTGTGTGGAGTTTGTATATTCTCCCTGTGCTTGCGTGGGTTTCCTCCGGGTGCTTTGGTCATGTTTTTGGTTTCTTCACACACTCCAAAAATATACTGGCAGGTTTATTGGCTTACTGCTTAAATTAACCCTAGTGTGTATGCGTGTGTGCATGTGGTAGGGAATATAGATTGTAAGCTCCATTGGGGCAGGGACTGATGTGAATGGCCAAATATTCTCTGTAAAGCGCTGCGGAATATGTGTGTGACATATAAATAACTGCTAATAAATAAACAAATAACTGAGGATTACAGCAAGCACAAAGGCGGTGGCCTCTGCTCCTATCTGAATAACAGCTGGTGGTATAATGCTGAAGTTAGATCAGCTGCTGGGTGGCGGGTCCTGTAAGTACTCTGGGCCCCGTTGCAACTGCGCTGACAGGCGGTTCCGGAACATCATTCCTGATTACTTACTTTTTAAAAAAACCTTCAGAAACAGCATTCCGGCGTGTTCCATCTGAAAAATAGCCCTGCTTACAACAAACCCTGGTATGTATGAAAGCAGATAACGTATCAAAAAAGTCACTTTTGTCTACGTTATTTGGAAACGATGTTGCTGTCACCATACCATTGTATAGCAATAGAAAAACATCCAGAAAGTATTAAAAAAATTATAAGCCCACTTTTGTGGCTTATCGTTTTTTCACATGTCAACAGGATTACTTGCTGGCATGTGTAGTTATGGGCCAGTGCTCTTGGGTTTGCTGCCCAGGTTCAAATTCCCCAGTCATCCCCTGGTGTGTAGTCCCCCTCCCCCGGATGATTTTAGAGGATATCCCGCAAATAATGATTAATAAATAGGCCCCTTATTCTGTTGATATGATAATATGCTCATTTTTTAATACAAACAAAATGCATAATAGTGCATGTTTTCCAGATTTCCTCCTCTCTATCACATTTGAAACTGAGATGATAGGTGGCCGCTCTCTGTAGCTGAGGGTCTTTCTCAACCTTTGTCGAGAGGCAGCTGGACACGATGATGAAATTTCACAGAAGGACATATGTATATTATTCATACTGAAATATTCCAGGCTATGGAATGGCAGGCTGAGCAGTGACTTACGGGAGTGAATCCACTCAGCCAGGTGACTCCTTGGGTTCCGATGCTTATTTTCTTGTACAATTTATTTAGAGATGTGAGCCAGGAATTGCCAGTAGAATTGCAAAGCAGGGGATGCCAGAAACAGTAGCTACTAGCTGATAATGAATAACAGAACAACCGTGTCTATGTGTCTATGCAGCAGGAGAGCAAATGATAAAAAATTGTAAGTAGAAGCAAAGGTGCAAGTATGAGGAACTGGCATAACCAGAGGCCAGCACATATTATTAGGATTATCCCATGCCACAGAGTGAAAGCTGTGTTTGCCACATTGATGACACCAATGTTGTTCTGGTGCTGCACCATCCCTGCTGTTCTTTGAGGAGGAGGAGGAAGGGGAAGAGCTAATGGGTAAATCCTTTTTTACAGCTGCTATAGCCCCAAGGATAACTGATGGGCTTGGTAGCTGGGAGGAAAGATCCTTCTTCCTCTTCAGAGGAGAGTCAAACATCAAGCTGTGAATGCTACTGCCCCTGGCCCATCCACCACCCATTGTCCTTTGCAACAATCACCGCAGTCCTTAGGCAAAATTCAGGTAGACTGCTAGAATGGAGATTGAGAGTGCGATTTAGCATTACAAAGGCATTTTCTTGGATATATTTATTGTACGGTGTGAATTATACAGGTTGCTTTAAGAGAGTGGACCTGAAAAAAATCAGCCCCAACTGATAAAGGTTTACAGAGCATTCCATGTTATTTTTATTAGCAGAGTATAGGGTGATAACAGAAAGTAATAGCAGAGTGCACTGTCACATGTATGTGTAGTGGATTGTGCTTGGTACAGTAATCCTCCAAATATGGAGTTAAACACAGGTACACTTTTATTGGCCAATATGCTGATGGTACTTTGTGTAACGCAGATGTTGGTGCTAGTGGCGGTTAGTACACACATGGTACAGCTTAACCAGTTCTTAGATTTATTGCAGTGATTCCCATCCTTAAAACCTGGACTGTTAAGGTGGGTACACACCTGAAATCTATATCTGCAGATCGAGTGATCTGCAGATATATCTTTAGATGATGGTTGTTCATACACACTGAACGGCCATCATCTATCCCACAGCCTAACGACCGACATGGAGGCGGCCGTTCAGGATGCAAGCAGCCGCCCTTTTTCTGAGCGACTGCTTGCATCCTACGACCGCCTCTGAATGAGGCCCTATGTACCCGCTTTATCGTCCCGATCCGCGGGATTGGACGACATATCGTCTAGTGTGCACCGCAGCACCCCGCATAAAAGCGGTCGGCAATCTGTGTGGAATACAGCAGCTTGGAGTTTAGGGTAATGCTGAGCATGGTAGTGCGCCGGGCATGAGCTGGGTGAATGCACCGGCGAATGATAGCCCCAAAGTCCCTCTGTATATCGGTGGTGGTACAGGGCACTTGCATTTATTATATCTGGCTGTACTGGCATGTATTCTGGTGGGAGCCTCTGGAGTTCGTCCTGTCCTCATGGGCGCTGGAGAATAAAGCTGGATGGAGACACCGCACACGCGCAGTAGAGCATGTTAGAGGTGGTGCTCCTCCAGGCTGAGCTGTGCTGGGTGCTAGTGACCGCCAGCTCATTTCCATCTACAGGATGCTGGAGGGAGGCAGCTCAGGAGTGCACGCCTTCCAAACATTTGTACATGTGCATTTGGACGTATGGCATTATGGAAGATAAGGTGCGAGTTTTGTAAGCAAAGTCAAAAATAAAGAATTAACATTGCTGGAAGCAGTTTTAATCAAATTTTTGCGAATAGTCAGCATACCACAAAAACTCTATCTTCTCTTTATATATGGTTTGTCATCTTTATAGCGGTAATCTTTATGTTTGGTAGGTAGGGGGTTTGGGTGTGTCCGTGGATAGAGGCTGGCTGGCAAACTTAAGATCGGGGGGCAAGCCCACAGCACTGGCCCATGAGCAGCAGCCCATATAAAGAAAAACCTGATGATAAATGTAACAAAAACTTAATTTAAATAATAATAATAAAAAAATAATAAAAAAAAATGCTGTATCTGAACAATAGGGGCCTATTCTGAGTCGGATGTCAGGCACAGCAGAGTGATTTTTAGCAACTGCGCATGCGCGAGAACGTCAGAAAGCCAGTACAGCAAATGTGTTGCCCTGAGTGTATACACAATGATGCTGGGGCGATCGGGTCAGATGGTATAGAAAAAGGAGCAGCAGAGTGATGGGCATTCCTGGGCGGTGACCTGAAGTGAATGCAAAAAGAGTGTCTCACGGACATTTTATGGGAGCGTTGTGGGGTCATCAGTGAAAGCTGCTGCTTTCTAAGACACAGAGCCGCAGCTACAGAGGTCATGTTTAGACGGAGAAACTGTGCCTAGCTAGTCAAAGTCGGAACGCAGCCTTGCAGTGACGTAACTATAAATTTTGCTTGCTACCTGCCCCTAAAGTTTCTGCTACCCCCCCCTCCCCATGGTATTTTGGTAAAACTAATAGAGGGCCGTTTCTAGGCAATTTGGCTCCCATATCGAAGTTAAAAATGCTCCCCATCCCCCATACACAGTTTACGTTATTTGTCATTTTTCCTCCTTATAGTAATGCCCCTTACACATTATGCCACGTACCATAATGCCCATTACACATTATGCCACGTTCAGTTATCCCCCTGACACCATTTTATGCCCCACAGTAAGGCTTCTAATTACATTTAAATTATCTGCTCGTTGTCAGGGGTTTTATGCTCTGGGTACATGCTCGTTGCCAGGGGTCTCATGCTCTTTGTCGGGGGTCTCATGCTCTTTGTCAGGGTTCTCATGCTCATTGTCAGGGTTCTCATGCTCATTGCCAGGGTTCTCATGCTCGTTGATAGGGGTCTCATGCTCGTTGCCAGGGGTCTCATGCTCTTTGTCAAGGGTCTCATGCTCCTTGTCAGGGGTTTTATGCTATGGGTTTACATGCTCATTGTCAGGGGTCTCATGCTCGTCAGGGGTCTAATGCTCATTGCCAGGGGTCTCATACTCATTATCAGGGGTCTCATGCTCATTGCCAGGGGTCTCATGCTCATTGCCATGGGTCTCATGCTCGTTGCCAGGGGTCTCATGTCTCATGCTCATTGTCAGGGGTCTCATGCTCATTATCAGGTGTCTCATGCTCGTTGCCAGGGGTCTCATGCTTGTTGCCAGGGGTCTCATGCTCGTTGTCAGGGGTCTCATGCTCATTGCCAGGGGTCTCATGCTCATTGTCAGCGGTCTCATGCTCATTGCAGGGGTCTCATGCTCGTTGCCAGGGATCTCATGCTCATTGTCAGGGGTCTCATGCTCGTTGGCCCAAGTAACTTCACACTGGGAGCCAAATTGCCTAGAAATGGCCCTGTATTAGTTTTTTTGGCAGGTAGCAAGCAAAATTTATAGTAATGCCACTGCGTGGCTGCATTCCGAACGCTGACTAGTTAGGCACAGTTTCTCTGTCTAAACATGACCTCTGTAGCTGTAGCTCTGCATCTTAGAACGCAGCAGCTTTCACTGATGACCCCACAACACTCCCACAACATGCCCATGAGACACTCATTTTGCATTCACTTTAAGTCACCATCCAGGAATGCCCATCACTCTGCCGCTCCATTTTCGATACCATCTGACCCGATCGCACCAGCATCATTGTGTGTACACTCAGGGCAACACATTTGCTGTACTGGCTTTCTGAAGTTCTCGCGCATGCGCAGTTGCTGGAAATCACTCTGCTGTGCCTGACATCGGCAATGCGTGCGACCCAGAATCAGGCCCCTATTGTTCAGATACAGCATTTTTTTTTTAAATTATTATTCTAATACATTTTTTGTTAATGAATACACCTGTGCACCTGCTGGGTGACCTGCAAAACGTGACATGTGTGGGGTCCTGAGGACCGAGTTTGAGAACCACTGCTCTAACCCTTCCCTCTCCCTACCCTAACTCTAACCCTAACCGTCCCTTAGTGGTGCCTTACCCTAACCTCCACCCTAGTGCCTAACCCTAACCTCCCCCCTAGTGCCTAACCCTAACCTCCCCCCATTAGTGCCTAAATCTAACCCCCCCTCCTTGCACCCTAAACCTAACACTCCCGGGGGGGTTGCCTAACCCTGACCCCCCCTAGTGGTGCCTAACCCCCCTTTTCCCTACTCTAACCCTAATCCTCCCGGGGGGGGGGGGTGGCTGCCTAACCCTCAGTTTCCCTGGGGGTCCCTAATGCTAACCCTCCCTCCCCACGGCTTCACGCTAACACACCCGGCTTAACTTTGTTCGGTAAGCCGGGTGTCGGGATGTAGTAGTGGGGCTAATAATAAGCATTAGGCTTTCGACGCCTATCTTTAGTCCCATGTCGGGATGTGAGTCTCGGGATATCGGCGGGCGGGATTATCTATACTTTATTACTTACTATACTTCATAGTTTACATTACTTACTATACTTCATAGTGGACATTACTTACTATACTTCATAGTTTACATTACTTACTATACTTCACAGTGGACATTACTTACTATACGTCATAGTTTACATTACTTACACTTAATTTTTTACATAACTTAGTATACTTCATAGTGGACATTACTTACTATACTTCACAGTTTACATTACTTACTATACTTCACAGTTTACATTACTTACTATACTTCATATTGGACATTACTTACTATACTTCACAGTTTACATTACTTACTATACTTCATATTGGACATTACTTACTATACTTCATATTGGACATTACTTACTATACTTCAAAATGGAAATGACATACTATACTTCATATTGGACATTACTTACTATACTTCAAAATGGAAATGACATACTATACTTCATAGAGAAAATGTATACTTTATAATTGAAATTACTTACAATAAGTCATAATGGACATTACTCACTATACTTCATAACGGAAATTACTTGCTATACTTCATAATGGATATTACTTACTATACAGTACTTCATAATGAAAAATATTTACTATACTTCATAGTGGTCATTACTTACCACTATACTTCATAGTGGAAATTACTCACTATACTCCATAATGGAAAATATGTACAATACTTTATAGTGGACATTGCTTACTATACATTATAGTGGACATTACTTAAGTTACTATACTTCATAATGGAAAATATTTACTATACTTCATAGTGGACATTACTCACTGTGGGGTCTATTTACTAAGCAGTGTTAGGAGGAGTGAAAAGTGATAAGGTGCCAGCCAATCAGCACACGTCATTTTTCAAACACAGCCTGTGAGATGGCAGTTGGGAGCTGATTGGCTGGCACCTTATCACTTTTCACTCTTCACTTTTCACTTCTCCTAACACTGCTTAGTAAATAGACCCCTGTACTTTATACCGGAAATTACTTACTATACTTCATAGTGAACATTACTCACTATACTTTATAATGAAAATTACTTACTATACTTCATAGTGAACATTACTTAGAGTACTATACTTCACAATCGAAAATACTTACTATACTTTATAAGAAAAATTTCCAGTGTATCAGCATAAATATTCTCCATGGGAGACCTTACAGTACGAACCAAGTGATAACTGTACCTTAAATAGCACAGTCATATTATATTCTCTTCACCTTCAATTTTACATTAATTTTCTGAATATGCTAGTATATTTAATTATACAGTACATTTAAACAATCATTAACTCTAGAATTATCTATGGCTCATTGTGTCTGTATGGGATCCGTATCTCCTGTTGTCATTTGTAAATGATTGATGACAGCATAGTGCTATCACACACACCTAAGACCTTTACTATCCTTAAAAGAGACAATGCATTGTTATTTAACCCACCCACTACTTACACTAAATAGCCATAAAATAGCTTTCCCAAAAGTCACAGCGATCATCAGAAGTCATCTGTGAGATAATGTGAGACAGTGGGAGCGTTCTTTCTCTCGGGGGCTGCTATAGTTTCTTCCCAGAAAAGATGATATTACCCTCCACTGTGATGACCAGGAGGTGAAATCAGCAGTAGTGGACCTCAAAATAGTGTGAGTTGATGAACACAAGACAGGTAACACCCCATGGCCAAATGTACAGCCACAGGTGGGTGACACAGGAGATTATAATTAGCATTGTTCCTTCACTGGCAGTACAATTGTCTACAATGGTTTTCTTCATGTTCCCTTCACTCATGTACAGTGGAAAGGCACACCAACTGCCACCTCCAGCACTGCCAAACATCGCCAGCTGGGCTCACTGGCAGTTGGTGTGGCTCCCCTATTTTAATTTTGGACTGCGCTGTAGCCCCACCTCTGAAGCCGCCACTGCATTTGTGCCGTATGGTTCTGCCCATTAAAGCCGCATACACACTAGACGATCTTTATGAAAGATATGGACGATAACGATGTCGCTCAACGATATATCGTTCATATCATTCAGTGTGTATGCAGTGAACGACCAATGATGCGCGCTCCTTTGGGTCTAGGGCCGGTGCAACGTTTGCCTGTAGCCTAGGCAATCTCTCTGTCTCCCCCCCACCACCACAGGCAGTGTGTGTACACGAACACACACACACGAGATATATAGATGGAAAGAGAGAGAGGGAGGGGGAGCTGGGGGGGAAGTCTCAGCCAGCACTCACCCAGGAGAAAGCAGACACCGGGACGATCTGGGCTCTCCTTCAGCCGGCAGCGCTGATGCCTTATGAACGGCCACTGACAGTATTTGTTCTGTGACCCGCCGCCTAATGCTGCAGCTAGGAGGGCCAGCCGGGGAGTGAGAAGACAGTATGCAGCACTGAAGCTGCAATCACACTGCCTGTCCCTGACACAGAACGGTAGCTGCATCCGGCTTTTCATGTGCAGCGGCCGCCGCTCAGACATTACAGGGGCGGCCAGGCCATTAAGGCTGGCTTCACAAGTGCCGCGGTCACCTCTCGGAATTTACACAGGGGCCGGCCATTAATTAGTAGTACACTACTGTTACTAGCATAACAGGGCAGTGAGTGGCGCCCTGCGTGGGCCGTTAACGATGTCTTTTGTCATCCGTACATGCAGACCAATCTGACAATATCGTCAAGAATTGCCTGTTCAGAGATGTGGCAGGATGACTTCACTGAAATATATCTTTAAAAATATCTTTCAGTGTGTATACCCAATATCGTTTGTCCTGCACTACAGAAAGTTCAAGGGAAATCACCAATATCATTCATACAGCACATCATCTAGTGTGTATGAGTCTTTAGACGTGATGACATGTCATGCATCATCGCAAAGTTCTGTACGTAGCAGGGTGACTTAAACCATTTAATTAAATCCTGCCCACCCCGACTTCATAGAGTTCCCCTCTGCATCGGCAAGCAGGGAGCTTGGAAAATTTTGTAAGTTTGGATTTGGTGATTTAGAGATGTGCGCCGACCCCTGTGCTTTGATTTTGGTTTTGGATCTGTATCTACTTGTGTTTTGGATCTGGATTTGGTTTTTGCCAAAACCGCCCCTTGCATGTTTTGGTTTTGGATTTGTATTTTTTTTTTCAAAAATTGATTAAATCTGCTAAAATCACATAATTTGTTTTTTTTTGCTCCAGCAGTATTATTAACCTCAATAACATTAATTTCCACTCGTTTCCAGTCAATTTTGACCACCTCACAGCTCACAATATTATTTTCATCCAGTTTAGGCCCAAAAAATTTGCACCAAGCTAGCTGGCTGACTAAGCTAAGCGGCAGTAGTGGGCAAGACAAACACGTGGCAGTGCAACTACCAACATGGCACATCAGGAAACAAATATATTTATTATTCAAGAGGCCTGGGGGAGTTGGGGTATGTATGTAGTTGAAGGCAGGGACATAAAGGGTTGATTTCATTTTTTGATTCTGAACTAAATTTATGAGGGAGAAGGGGAGAGTAGGAGGGGAGGCATTTACAAAAAATTTTTTACCCATTCACATCAGTCCTTGCCCCAAGAGAATCCTTGAGCACCATGCCTGCTGCTGCTGGGTGTGGATTTTCATCCCAGAAGGGGACCAGGAAGACTACTAGTAGAGCTTTCCAAAACAATTGACTGTTAAATAATCCTTTGCAAAAATTCAACTTGAAAAGCATTTCCCAACCTATACAGGAACATAAAAAAACATAGAGGCCTCCAAACTGCCATTGTACCCACTGTCCACTTAACCACAGATATGTGGACAAGCCAAACATAGCAAATGCAAGATTAAAGGTTTAGGTCTTATGTTGTGTCTTTCTTGAGGATCCTTGAGCGCCATGCCTGCTGCTGCTGCTGGGAGTGGATTTTCTTCCCGGCAGGGATGAAGACGTTGTGTCTTTTTTCCCAACAGATACAGATCTGAAGAGATGTAAAGAGCTGTTGATAAGCAATTTGTCAGCTCAAGTGGCACGTGATGCAGCATTGGCTTCTCCTTCAGTTTCTACAGCTAGTGCATCTGCCGAGAAAAAAATAAAATTTAAAAACACTGACTGGTGAAGCAGATGACTCAACACAACCAAGTTTTAACTTTTGACATCTGGTCGGGTCAGTATTGCCTACAATTAATGACACCTCTACTGTGACTCCATCTGTTACGGTCACCATTCAAAAAATGTCTGAGGACTATTTAAAATTTTTTATTGATAGCATCCAAATAGACATGTCAGACAGTCTGTTTGACTACTGGCAGGATAAAAAAGGTAATTTGGAGGCCCTTGCACAAACTGTTTTTGCTTTACTTGAGCTGCCCATCCTCCAGTGTGTACTCAGAAATAGTTTTCAGCACAGCCGGGAACCTTGTCAATGGTCGGCCTATGAGGCTACTTCCCCAAAATGTGGAAATGATGATGTCCATCAAAATTAACTACAAATTCTATGAGAAAGACCTTTACCATCAATTACGTGCAAAAATTACAGAGGCACCTGTAATGGTGGATTCCAGCGGGACAAATTAATATTGTGTGAAGATAATGTATACATCTGAGGAAGCAGATGATGATGATGGCGACAACATCTTGCCTCTGTAAAGCCAGTTTGTGCATGTAGAGATCATTGCCAGCAAAGTTAGCTGCCCATTGGTAGATTGTTTTGTGGGGGCCCAAACAAACCAATCGCTTCATGATTGAGGATATTGTTGTTGAAGGTGTTAGTGGTGAAGATGACAGGTGCTTGGATCTAGCAGAGAGAAGGGAGCTAGCTGAAGCTGGACTGCTTGTTGTTACTTTTTTAGCTAAAGTTTCTGAATTATGCAAAAACGTTTTTGATGGAAGATTACTTAATAGGGTGGAGGTTCCTATCTCTACTAATTTTGGCTTTACAAATGGTACAGATGCCTTCACAACTGTTGTCAGGATTTGGGTTAAAATAATTCCACAACCAAGATGTGGCTTTTCTGGTCTTATGCCCAGGCATCACCCCAGCCTGTAACCCCAGTTTATATTTTTACCCCAGCCTATACCATCACCCCAGATTATACCAGCACCCAAGCCTATATCATCATCCCATCCTGTGTTGTGTATAAATTACAGCTGTGCTCCCTGTTAGATTGGAGCTTCATTGTCCACTTTAGTGGATGTGAGCTCAATTTTAGTACATATCACCACACCCCCTACACATCTTCTGACCTGGGCTACAGGAGGCGCAGCTGCACTCTGGAATACGGTTGCATGGAGTTGCCCCTATGACGCTGAAATTCAGGTAGAGGGGCCATGGGTAGGGACTCTATAATCAGAGAATGCAGTTTTAGCTGCTTTATTCCATTTTTAAACCATATCCTCTATTTTCACCTTTTGAAGCTATGTTTATGTGTATCTCAGCAGAGGCGTTTGTGATGTCATTAAGTTTAATATATTATAAACGTTATTTAGCACTTTGTTGTGGTCTTGGAGTCGGCATGTAGACTAATAATTTATTCATGATTGAGGAAAGAAGTGAAAAGTTGCATTTTTTTATTGCTAACTTTGTGTTATTAAATTATAAAATTGTGAAGTTTCCGCTTACAGTGTCACAAATTAATTTAATACGTGTTGAATATTACTCTGCGGTTCCACTTACAGTGTCACAAGATTTTTTATGAATACACTGCATTTTCCACTTACAGTGTGACAATATTGTTTACGAATACACTGCATTTTCCACTTACAGTGTCACAATATTTTTTACAAATACACTGCATTTTCCTCTTACAGGATCAAAAGATTTTTTACTAATACACTGCGTTTTCCACTTACAGTGTCACAAGATTTTTTACGAATACCCTACATTTTCACTAACAGTGTCAATATTTTTTACAAATACACTGCGTTTTCCTCTTACAGGTCAAAAGATTTTTTACGAATACACTGCATTTTCCACTTACAGTGTCACAAGATTTTTTACGAATACCCTACATTTCCACTAACAGTGTCAATATTTTTTACAAATACACTGCGTTTTCCACTTACAGTGTCATAATATTTTTTCTGAATACACTGCGTTTCCACTAACAGTGTCAATATTTTTTACGAATACACTGCATTTTCCACTTACAGTGTCACAAGATTTTTTACAAATACCCTACATTTCCACTAACAGTGTCAATATTTTTTACAAATACACTGCATTTTCCACTTACAGTGTCACAATATTTTTTACGAATACACTGCGTTTTCCACTTACAGTGTCATAATATTTTTTATGAATACCCTACGTTTCCACTAACAGTGTCAATATTTTTTACGAATACACTGCGTTTTCCACTTACAGTGTCACAAGATTTTTATGAATGCACTGCATTTTCCACTTACAGTGTGGCAATATTTTTACGAATACACTGAATTTTCCACTTACAGTGTAGCAAGATTTTTTATGAATACCCCAAGTTTCCACTAACAGTGTAGAAATGGGCCCTAGACTGCACACCCTGGATATTATATATATATTAGGAATGTGCGCCGGAACATTTTTGGTTCTAATTTGTCATCCGGCTTTGGATTTGGATTTGCCAAACTGCGATGACTGGATTTGGATTTGGATTTTTTTACAAAAATTTACAAAAAAAGCTAAAATCACATAAATTGGTCTTTTTTTTCTTCCTAGAGTATTATTAGAGTATTATTAACCTCAATAACATTAATTTCCAGTCAATTTAGAACACCTCACAGCTTATAATATTGTTTTCAACATTATTGGCCAAAGGTTGCAGTGAGCTGACTGGTTACTAAGCGACAAAGCAGCGGTGCAGCGGCACAGACACCACAGTATAAAGCACATCAATGACACATTGCCACACAGCAGTGGCAGAAATGAAAAGTAGTGCACCCACCCAGTGGGGTACGGCCAGCAGAATCACAGTACTTGTTTACAAAGTGGGCTACGGCCCTAGGAGTCACAGTGCACAATCTTATTCACATTACACCGCACATAGTGCTCCTGATTCACATTACACCATAAAGTAGTCTCTCTTATTTATGTTATGACACACAGTAGTGCCCCTTTTACACAATGCCCACAGTAGTGACCCCTTTTACACAATGCCCACAGTAGTGCCCCTTTTAGACAATGCCCACAGTAGTGACCCTTATACACAAAACCCACAGTAGTAATGCCCCTTATACAATGCCCACAGTAGTAGTGCCACTTATACAATGCCCACAGCAATAGTGTCCCTTACACAATGCCCCCAGCAGTGGTGTCCCTTACACAATGCCCCCGGTAGTGGTGCCCCCTATGCAGTCCCCTTAGTAGTAGGGCCCCCTATGCAGTGCCCCCAGTAGTAGTATGCCCCCCAGTAGTATGCCCCCGATTAGCAGGCTGCCAGTAGTATGCCCTCCCCAGTAGTATGCCCCCCCCAGTAGTATGTCCCCCATTAGCAGGCCCCCAGTAGTATGCCCCTCCAGTAGCAGGCCCCCCCAGTAGTATGCCCCCCCATTAGCAGGCCCCCAGTAGTATGCCCCCCCAGTAGAAGGCCCCCTGTAGTATGCCCCCCCAGTAGTAGGTCCCCCCGTAGCAGGCCCCCTGTAGTATGCTCCCCCAGTAGTAGGCTCCACAGTAGCAGGCCCGCTGTAGTATGCCCCCCCAGTATTAGGCCCCCAGTAGCAGGCCCCCTGTAGTATGCCCCCCCTGTAGTATGCCCCCCCAGTAGTAGGCTCCTCCATTAGCAGGCCCCCATACACACATAAAAAAAAACTTACCTGTATGCCCGCTTCAGCCGCCGTCCGCTCTGCTGCCACGCGACGAGGAGGGAGCCGGAAGACTGAGCTCATGAGTGAGCTCCAGCCGGCTCTCTCCGTGCAGCAGCCAATGAGAGTCTGTGTGACTCTCATTGGCTGCTGTAACAAACACACAGCTGCCGCTGGCTATCACCGCTATCACAGCGGTCTGCCCTACACTCGAGGAGCCCTAGTGAGAATCTGACATCAGGCGGCCGCCGTTCGGCCCCGAACGGGGATCCGAGTCAGGCAGGGAACACCCGAACAGGGTTCGGGTGGACTTGGATCCCCTATGTTCGGAGCGGTTCGGATTCCACAGAATCCGAACCGCTCATCTTTAATATATATATATATATATATATATATATAATGGGAGGCAGGGCCGTAGCTAGGGTAGTGCAGGGCAGGGGGCGCTGTTTGTGCCTGTCAAATTTCTGTTTATTATCATTCTCACTTGTAGCTTCCTCTTATTTCATACCCAGCATCTCCTGGCCTCCCTATCTCTTCCCTGGCCCTTTCCCATGAGGCCATGGCCCTTTTTTGGGTGTATTATGCCCCTTTGAAAAATGAGGGGGGCGCCAATGCTCTTTCTGGCACAGGCACCAAAAAGTCTAGTTACGGCTCTGATGGGAGGTGCTACCATGCTTTTGACTGTACTCCTGATGTGTTTGCTGCTGCCTCCTCTAGGAGGGATTTAATAAATTTACCGGTGGCCAGGATGCCGGGCATCAGAATCCCGACAGTGGAAGCCTGACCTGGGACTAAAGATAGGCGCCGAAATCCCGACAGCCGGCATCCCAAATGACGATAAGTGGAGCCCTGTAAGGTGTTAGCTGTGGGGGAAGTTTGAGGGGGGGAGGGTTAGTTTTAAGGACCCTGGGGGAGATTAGGGTTAGGCTATGGAGAGGGAGGGTTAAGGTTAGGAACCCCCGAGGAGGGTTAGGTTTAGGGTGCAGGAAGGGGGGGCGATTAGAGTTAGACGCCACCGGGGGAGGTTAGAGTTAGGCACCACTAAGGGAGGATTAGGGTTAGGGGGGGAGAGGGGTAGAGTTAGGCTACTTACCACCCTTGTCGGCATCTTCCTTCTTCGGGCTTGCGTCGTCGGGATATGAACCGGCGGCTATTCAGCTGCCAGGATTTCATACCCAACCCCTCTAGGCAGTCCAACCTCTCTAATTATAAGGAGTTGAAAGTGTAAAAAATTCTATAAAATCTGTCTACTGTCATAGATGCCCACCTTATTTTCTGGGCATGTGCAGGACTAATTTTCTTATTTAATGCTAAACAAATAGACAAACATCCAACTCAGCCCCAAGGTGTCTCAAAGAGCTTATCTAACCAGTACCTCTTTGAGCAGTTTCAAGATAGACTGACTCCTACCAAAGTGTCATAAATCATTGAGGTTGAACTTACTGATGCAAAACGTTGTTTGCATAAAAATCCCACAAAGGTGGACTTGTCCTTTAAGTAACAGCTGACTGGCACAAAAGGATCATCGTGACATTGGAAAAACATGACCAAAGAAATTATGTGCAATTTCTCTGTTATTAATCCAGTGTCAATTCCAAAGCAAACATAAAATAGTACAGTCACCTAGATCTGGGGGAGAAAAATGTGTTTCCTATTTCCAATCATCTTCCACACCATTTTCTGCTGTATTTCAGAAATATATAGCTCAAATATTAACTGCACTTGGTAATCGAGCACTAATGAATATTGAGTAAGGATCACTGTTAACTTTGTTAAATAAAATATGAATACTCATGGTCATTTTGAATAAACAATGCCAGGCCAAAATTAGATAAAATAAAAACAAAAGCATTCTTGGTTTGACATCTATTCTATATTAGAAAGTCTGTGAGTATGCAACTTTTTTTTTACATAGGGATCAAAAATCCCTATACGGTCTCTATTAATTGCTCCTAGTACACATGAGGAAATAAACAGGATGCATTTTAAACCCCGGCAGTTGGGTTGCCGGCGCACAGAATGCCGGTGCCGGAATACCAACACCATGCAGAAATCCGGCGCCAGCATCCCGACCACCGGCATCAGGGACTTGCAGTGAGGTCAATGGATGAGGAGGCACAGGCTAGTACCAGAGCCAGATTTACACACACTTGCACAGATCTTCCCCATCACACAGATTCCCCCCACACACAGATTCCCCATACCACAGATCCCCCTCACACATATCTCCCATTACCACAGAAGATCCCCCTAGCACAAAAGATCCCCCCTACACACACACAGATCTCCCCCCAGAAGCGGACCCTCCTCACCTTTTTCTTGATTGTGTGTTTCCTCTGCCTGCATATGCCAATTTCCTTCCCAGTGCTGCTGCTGAGCTCCGATGCTTAAGTACTTCCTGGAGTGGTCACCTGATAATTCGAGGTGTCCATCAGAGCTCAAGGCATGCCCCCTCACAGTGAGGCATGCCTCCATTAGCTTTTTCTCTGTGTTTTATTGGCTGCCTCATGGGCCAGCTCCCAGCTCCAGGCAGTGTCTGAGCTATCAGAGGCTGAGCTCTTACTGCTTCATCTCTCGTCTCTCCCTGTATTTCCAGGGAGTGCTGAAATTTTGGTGCGTTATGCCTATAAAAAGGATCCGAATAATACAAAGATGATCTTTATAAGTTATAAATGTATTATTGGTGTTATTGTAATCATTTTTATAGTGAAAACTCTGCTGTATGATAGGGAGTATGACAGGTCCCTGCATCCCCTACCTGCACATCCCAGGTTAGGGTTAGGCACTAGGGGGAGGGTTAGGCACTAGTGGGGAAGGGTTAGGTTTAAGCTGCGGAGGGGGGAGGTTAGGTTTAGTCTGCGGGTGGGGGAGGGTCAGGCTTAGGCAGATGGAGGGAGAGTTAGGTTTAGAGGTAGGGAGAGGGTACTTACCAACAGGTGTCTGTATTAGGGATGTGCACCGACCCCCTTGTTTTGTTTGTATCTCCTTCATGTTTTGGATCTGGATCTTTTTTCAAAAAATGATAAAAACAGTTAAAACCACATAATTTGGGCCTGTTTTTGTTCCTACAGTATTATTAACCTTAATAACATTTATTCCCAGTCATTTGCAGTCAATTTTGACCACCTCACAGCTCACAATATTGATTTTACACTTTAAATTTTTTTTGTCCAGAACTTTGGGCCTGGAGTCCTGACCGAGGCAGCAGTGATTGACGACACAGGCAGCACTAGGTTCCTGCTGTCTGAGAATAAGTGCGGCTAACGCACACGCACACACATAAAAAAAAATACCCTTTTTATTTTTTATTTATTTTTTTTGTCCAGAACTTGCGGCCCGGAGCACCCCTGACCGAGGCAGCAGCGATTGATGACACAGGCAGCAATAGGTTACTGTCTGATAATAACAAGTGCGGCTAACACACACACACACACAAACAAAAAATACACTTTTTATTATATAGATTTTTTTTTTTGGTCCACAACTTGGGCTCCGGAGCACCCCTGACCGAGGCAGCAGCGATTGACGACACAGGCAGCACGTTACCAGCCCAGATGGACACAGCAGACAGCACCAGCCCAGATGGACACAGCAGACAGCACCTGCCAAGATGGACACAGCAGACAGCAGCAGCCCAGATGGACACAACAGACAGCAGCAGCCCAGATGGACACAGCAGACAGCACCTGCCCAGATGGACACAGCAGACAGCACCTGCCCAGATGGACACAGCAGACAGCAGCAGCCCAGATGGACACAGCAGACAGCACCTGCCCAGATGGACACAGCAGACAGCACCTGCCCAGATGGACACAGCAGACAGCACCTGCCCTACACTACCCACCCTCCCTGTACACTCTCCACAGCCGGAGTGAAATGGCGCTGCCGCAGGGACTCCTTATATAACAGAGACGAAAGCTTGCGAGCTGCGAGATTTCGTCTCTTGAGAGGTTTTGCCTCGGTGTGAGATCCGGGGCCGGCGGGGGAACCAAACGCACGTTTAGTTCTCGCCCCGGATCTCTAAATTTGGGTGGGTTCGGATCTCTGAGATCCGAACCCGCCCATCTCTAGTCTGTATCCTAACCCTGTCAGGATGCCGGCGTCGGGAATAAACTGCACCTTTTGTATAACTCATTCATCATTAGAAATAAGATTGTGGGCCAAATGTAATAGCCTACGATTTGCAGAACTTGTAGGCTATTATATTTGGCCTCATGTCTCTTGGCCATTAACAACATGATTTTTATTAGTATAGCGGGCCTTATTCAGAGAAGTATGCTATTACGCAGTTGAGAAATAATCAGCATATGGTGCATGTGTCAAAGTCCACTACTATAGTTCCTTGCAGCAACTATTTTTACGCAAGGTGATTGACAGTCTGGCACCGTTTGGGTGAGGTAATGGAGGAGTAGTGCTAAAAATGCAGGCGTTTTCAGGGCGATAGAAAGAGCAAAATGATTTAAAAATTGGTTTATTATAGGAATTAAACTTTTTTTTAATTCAATAAAAATGTATCGCTGAGATGCAGCTCTCAATATTCAATGGGTAACTCATTAAACTGTGCATGCACGAAAATCCGTTAAACAATTAATACGGCGCATGGATCCCACAATGCGTACGCACAGGAGCACAGGTGCGATTGAGACGTATGAGGCCAAATGTAATAGTGTGAGAGTTTACAAAATATGAGAGTTTCTCTCCACTTTTTAAACTCGGCCAATGTAATAGAGTCCAAGAACGTGCAAGCTCGCATGATTTTCAGACTCAAAAAACTCTCACGATTTAAACTCTCATCCAGATGTTTTCCCATTTTAAAGATTCTACTCGACCAATGTCATAGTGGCAGGATTTACTCCTAAACTCTCACATTTTCTAAACTCTCACCCTATTACATTTGACCCCTGGTATCAGAATGTATCAGAAATATGCTGGGCTTCTCCTGGGCGGTGGCTATTCAAATGCACAGATGATCCGTATTATAGTTGTGTCACAGGGGGTGTCACTAAAGTGGTTGCATACACAGACACTTATTCGCTCGCATTGGAGGCCATACTCAGAAGGATAATCTGGATCTACTACAGGGCTGGTGCAAGTTTCTATGGTGTGACTGATGGTGGCGCACCAAGTAGTATTACAGGATCTAAAGACGCTCAGTGAAGGTGTCTCAGTCCTTGCACAGTCAGTTGCACGTTTGCAAATAAAAAAAAAATTTTTTTTTTAAAATTGCGAAATATAAAAACAACAAGTCCTGCGCTGTCTCTTATACTGTACATACAGGCGACACTTAAAATGTGCAAAAAAAAAAAATTATAATTTTTTTTTTATAGGTATATCCCCATAGGCTGTAACTTTTCATATTCTGAATCAGATACTGATATTTGCAGAGGATAAATGAGAAAATTAACTGAAGGTTCATATTGGTTGCTGCTGCTTAAAATATATTTGTGGATTTCATACCACTATATTTAATAAGCTCCTCTGGCGTAATACTTCATGATCAGCTGTCATGCAGGAAACATGAGCTCCACTTTGCAATCAAGCAGGACTCATTTCTGTTATGAAATTTTTTTATTTTTTTTAAATTATAGGATACTGTATGTGGCGAGCTATGTTTTTGTTTTCCACTTACCTGAATGCTGCATGTAATGTAACTATAAGTGTATTATCATTTAGGCATACCACACTCATCTTGAACCAAGTGTTATATATTTTGCACTCAATGACATTTTCTTTCTCCAGCCATGAAGCTCATTCCACTGGCACAGCCTTCACAATGTTATCACGCTATTATATTCTGTCTTCGGAGCGCATTGCTGACTTTCATCAGAGATGATAAAATGGGACTGTGAACCACAATTAATTTATTTTACAATAGTGTGGATAAAATTACAGATCATTAGTCTGATGATTTCATTCTGGATTGTTGGACTTGTGTAATCTTGTTTTCTCTTCATTTGCCTTCCCAGAATTGTATTGTCATTACTCTGAAGCTTCAGTAATTTAATCAAATACATGCCATCAATCTTATGCCAGTGAATTATCCACTGCATAAAGGTTGTGCCTTTCAGCCATACAGATTTATGATTGCCAATTTGTGGAGAATATTTTTAAACAATTCACTATACAGAATATAATCTAAGCGAATAAAATCAGGACTGAGGCGGTTGGCAACGGGGGAAGTGCTAGAACACAAGTCTCTAAAACTTTTATTGTGTGTTTCGTTGTAAGCATTGCACACTTATTGGTGAAGACCCGTAAGACGAGATCATAACAATACATATGTACATTACAATAATAAATAAATAAACAAATGCCACTTTGGGACATGAGTGGACATGTCAAGTAAGTGGCGTGGCCAAGGAGAGGTCATGAAGGTGGGTGGGGTAAAAGAAACTTGACAACTTAACATACTGTATAGTATCGCAAGAATTACCCTCCAAACTTTGATAAATCTTCCCCTAAATGCCCACGTACAGTAAAAGAGAGACACATGTAAGCTGAGGGAAAAGCTAGATAGCACTTTCCTCAAAAACTCACCATAGGGCTAAGTCTGTGTAATGGCCACTGGTGAGTTTTAACATTTCACAGAGCATGTGATAGTACTGAGTGGTCTAATTATTTAGCCCTGAAAAGCCAGGTAGTGTTTTTTTTTGCTATATTTGTTATATACCAAATTTTACCATCATTGGTGGCTATAGCTGATTGTTGTATCACAGAATTAACAAGGACAGCGGTGGTACAAATATCGTCAGATTCCTTGGTCATGATCACCTTACCTGTATGGCGATAGCGAGGGTGGTAAAGGAAAAAAATGCTATATTACTAAAATATTTATTTTTTCTTTTTGAAAAATAAATTCGATTTATTTTTGTCGAAATTTGCCTAATATATTTTTTTTTCCAATTTTTTTTACATTTATTACAGAATCTGCAATTGGAAGCCCAAGTCCGAAGCTACCAGCACAGTTTGGACATGGATTGGCCGGCGAAACGATAAGTTTCTTCTTACTGCTGCCAACCAATGTCTCAGCTGCCTTGGCAAAGCTTTTCTAATACATTTGGTGCAAAAAAGATTTTCTTTGGCAGGAATAAACGATAAAGAAAAAAAAAATGTTTTTTTTCGGGACATGATAAAAAAAATAAAAAATAAAAATTGACCCCTCGTTCTTCATCTGAAATGGACCTCTATAAAAATCTAAGTTTTATTTATTTAGTCGCCCAACGCATAACTTTAAAAAGTCCGTTTTAGATTGACAATCTCATTAAGATACCTAATTTCTCACACATTTCTTCAACTTTTGCCTTGGGCTAATAACCTCTATAAAATTACACTTTATTCTCAAAACACTTCTCCTATACTGGTCTGAAGTGTATCCATTTCTTATCTCCTATGATGACATTATGATGTGAGTTGACAGCTTGAATAGAACAGATAAGTCAATTATTTGAATGTAATAAAATCTTACGCTCTGAGTATAATGGTATGCGATAAAGGACCATGTGAGCCGGCGTACAACACTGACATATGTTGTGATGTACAGACAGCTTTACTTCCTGGACAGAACCTGATACAGTAATCCCAGCCCTTCAAAGACTCTCCTGTTGGTTTAATGACTATCAGTCACAGCATTAGCGTCTAGACAGTTTAATATTGGTAATCACAATAACGTGAACATATACTACTGTCAGATAGTCATGACGGTTCTACAAGTAAATTGCAATCAGGATCAAAAGTATGAGAAACCTATTTAACCCTGTCTGCTTTCCTTTGAAATGAAAATATCTGGCTCGCATTGCTGCGGGCCGCAGAAGGTCGCCCTATTACAGTACCATTCATTGTGAGCAGTTAGAGCCTTGATGAGAAGGTACCATAAACTCTGTGTTCTAAAATCATTAAACTAAAAATAAATGTGTTTTCAGGCCACCGGGTACAATACTATTGATTTAGTAACTGATAAGAAGATGCAGATATAACTTCAATACTCTGGGCACGAGAAAGAGAGAAGAATTCCTAGATATCTGGCAAAAGGCAATTGTGAGGCCACACAGGGTGACCTAGCTCTATAGTACATATCACATCATTGGATATAGGCAGACTATTAAAATTATCGGAGGGTTCTGCAATGGCCTGATCATCAGTAGCATGCCTTCTACAAGGAAAACCTTGGGAAATATTAATTGACATAAGGATCTCAGTATGCACCTGTGTAATCAAAAAATGGAAAATGTTACATTAAGGATAAGCTGATAAAATGGCCGTACAGATAATTCATTCAGAAATATGACAGTTAGAATTTGATTGGTTGCTATAAATTACAGAACCTTCGTACACATTGCCCCATTTTAATAAATTAAATCTAACTCTTTTGTGTTACTTTTGAACCAGGCATCTTTGGCAGGGTTGGGAATGACATCCCGGCATTCAGAATCCCAGTGGTCAGAATGCCTGCAGTGGGATTCTGATGGTGAAAATGCTGGCAAATTACTGTAAGTATTTTTAAGTTTACCCTAATCCTAACCCGCCTCACCCGCAGCATAACTCTAACCCCCTCCACCGCAGCCTAACCCTAACCCTCTTCCCCTCAGCCTAACCCTCATACTTACCATTACAAGTTGTCGGCATTCTCACCCATCGAGATCCCACTGCAGAAAGAGTTTTTAGTTAATGCTGGTAGGGGCCCCGAGAGGGGGGTGGAGTGGATAATTATTGCCCGGGCCCGTGCTCGCTGGAGGGGCCCGGCGGGGCCTGGGTCCGGCACCGCTCCCCTCCCCTTTTGCATCACAGCAGCCCAGCACACGCTGCTGTGTGCTGGGCTGCACTGGGAGACTGCTTGCGGCTACTAAGAAGCAGCCACAGCAGTCTCCTATGCCTGTGGGTGGAGCGATCAAGCCGATCTCGCCCCCACTGATTATGCGTCGGGCTGAGGGGGCCCACTAAGCCCCCTTCCCCAGCGCGCAGTGCCGCCGCAAAACTTTTTTCTTTACTTAGGGGGCGTGCCCACGCCGTCCGCTATTAGGTCATGCCCCCTTTTACCCGGACCCGGTGCGGCTCTTGGCTGGCCTGAACGCTGGCAGTAAACACAATCAATAAACTATGACTTAATGGCAAGACTGAGAAGTCTATTCATCAACACTAAAATAAAGTTTTTAAGGACATTTTCCTTAATTACCGTTATTTTAGTATTCATGAAGACACTTAACACAGGAGATATCACTGATATCTCCTGCTTAAGTCAGCCTGCGTTAATTTCCACAATCCCCATACATTAGTACATTAGTATGGGGATGTAGAAATTAGGCTATTCATCACATTTCGAAAATTATGTATTTTTGGAATTTGATGGAGTTACTATACACCATTTCACAGTGATGTTCGACAGCTCGCCCCGTTTTGTAGGCGGGGAGGGGGGGTGGCTGGCCAAACGGAGGCGTTCCCGAAGGAACGCCTGCCGTTTGAGGGCGGCCCTACTGACATCACAGTAGTTGAGCTTCCTGCTCTATTAGAGCAGGAAGCTCACTGGGGCTTGCGGGAACGAGACCCTACCACAAGGGTCTCGTCGCAAGCCTGATGGTCGCGACCATCGTGACCATCACCTGGCCGCTCGCAAAAGCTGTGGGTGGACACCAACAGCTTAGCGAGCGGCCAGGAGGCCGGATCCAAAAAAACCCAAAAACGCCCTGATTCAGGGGCGAGCGTTCTGAAAGGAGTGTCCGGCTCTGAATCAGGGCCACTGTCTTCTCCAGGCAGAACACAGTAAAGTTTAGAAGAAAAAAAAAAAACTTTTTTTTTCTTTCTAAACTTTACTGTTTTCTGCCTGGAGAACACAGTGTCAGAACAGCAGATGGAGCCGAAGGCAGCTGCAGCAGGCAGGTAAGTCAGGGATGGGGGGGAGGTGAGTGGGGGGCACAGAATTACCGCAGCTTTAGGCAGTGCTGCGCATGCGCTACTTTTACGGATGTAACAGCTCATTGCGCAGCACAGATTCTAGCTGCGGTAAGTCAATGTAGAGAGGGAAAAGTATCTATTTCCTGAAAAGCTGTCATCGCAAAATTGACAGCTTTTCTAAATAGATAATTATGGAGAGGAGGAATGATGAATTCCTCCGGTAATTAGGTAGAACTCCATGCCAGTTCTAAACCTAATTACCTCCAGAGAATTTTTAGTTATGATGAATAGGCCCCTGAGGGTCTAATTCATGATTTTTTGCAACTGCACATTCATCCAAATGCCTAGTACATGGCATGCATCCCAAGGAGTGTGCATGCAGAGGGCCTAGTCAGAGATGGCCCCAATGCTAATGTTTAAGCAGTTGAGCTATTATCGGTGGTCTGCACATGCGTCTGAGTATCACTATGCATGCATCAAGTTACATCACCATCGGTGGTCGCAGCGACTATTTCCCCGTACTATGATTGACATTCAGGAAGCATTTGGGGGAAGTAACGGGGGAATGGTGACAAAAATGCAGCGGGGCGTGTTGGAGACTGCCACTGTGATCATGTATGCAGAAAACATGGCTCTGACATCTCAATTCAAATCTAGGTGTAATTTGCATATTCTCCTACATCCACTGCATACAGAGACAAGTAAACAGACACAGCAGAGGCAGTATTAATGTCCGTCTTTGAATCAGACTCAGACGCAGGACAGATTAAGCTGCACGGACTCTGGAATGTATTGTCCCTGGGCGGTGACTTGGAGGTGGCTATGATAAGCTATGTCTTGGAGGTCACCATCCTCTCTCACTCCTCACTCTCCACTAAGGACAATGGCCCTGATTCAGAACCGGACGCTCTGACAGAGCGCTCGCTCTGAATCAGGGCCGGTCTTTTTTTTTTTTAGAACGGCCTCCTGGTCGCTCGCATAGCTGTGGGTGACCACCCACAGCTATAGCGAGCGGCCAGGAAGATGGTCGCGATGGTCATCGGGCTTCCGATGAGACCCTTGTGGTAGGGTCTCTTGGCCGCAAGCCCCATAGAGATTTCGGCTCTAACAGAGCCGAAATCTCTCCCACTGACATCACTCGTGAAGTCAGTGGGGCCGCCCCCAAATGGAGGCGTTCACATGGGAACGCCTCCGTTAGGGCAGCCACTCCCCTGGCCTGCCCACCAAAGGGGGCGAGCTGTCACTCAACATCGACAGCTCTCCCCCTTTGTTGTGGGACCCGGAGCGATGGAGTGCCCGCCGCTATCTGGGTCTCACCCATGTGCATGACGGAGCTGGCTCCGTCGTGCGCATGTGCACTAGCCCACCATTGACCCGGTTGCGAGCGCTTGCGACCGGGTCTGAATCAGGCCAAATGTTGAATGTGTGCATGCATAGCAGTTAGCTTGTATGGTTAAGGGACTCAGATTGGGCTTACCCCCTGTATTTTTGTGTGTTATAACTGTATAAAAACACCTCCCAACATGACCCTCTCCAGGAGGGACACGATGCTCTGGTCCTGGACTTCCATGGTAAGAGGCGGGGCTGCAGCACAGTTCAAAATTCAAATAGGGGAGCCACACCAACTGTCATTTCACACACTGCCAAACATCACTGGCTGGGACTCACTGGCAGTTGGTGTGACTCCCCTATTTGAATTTTGGACTGTACTGCAGCCCCACCTCTGGAGCAGCCACCAATCATACATTACCAGGGAAGTCCAGGACCAGAGCATTGTGTCCCTTCTGGAGAGGGTCATGTTGGGAGGTATGTAAAAATGGCGCCTGCGAGCCCTGACAGTGTATAACCTCTGAACATCAAGGATTGTATTTCTGTGACATCTGTATGCTGTAATTGTTTCAAGCACCATCCGCAAGGGGCTAGTCTATTTAAAGTAATTTGAACAATACACATCTTGCCTTAAGATGTCTGCATCTGCTTGTATCCCGTGACTACCAGAACAGCACCAAATTCTATTCTATTCTCCAACTGTTCTGAGCCCAGTCTCTCCAAGCTCCAACCCGTTGTCAGCTACCCCATGCAGACTTGTCCATATTGAGGGACCAGTGGGAATTCGCCAGCACTACCCAGGAAGTGTTGCAGCAGCGTCTCAACACATACTCAGAAGTAGACGGTTCCAGGTGCCAGTGGTAGTAAATATTAATGTGTGTGTATGTGTATGTACACGTACATACACACATTGTATATATACATACATAAGTGAAATAGAAAATTAAATAGAACTTTGTGTTCCACAGTAGCTTTAAAGTAAAACAGGTAATATTAATATTTCACTGAAAAGAAGCATTATTCTCCACTTCTAAACGGGCCTGTTTTTTAAGTGGAACCATTAGCTATTTTTAATGGGCCTAATGCTTTGCATTGACCCCAAATTACAATGGGAAAGGAGATGCTTAAGGGTAACTGGGTGATGAAAGCCTACATTAATATACAAAACTTAAAGCTGCTGTTTCTTATTTAATAATACTATGTGCACATGTAAGTCATATTTAAGCTATAAACAGTGGCGCCTAGGGAGCATAGACTATAGTTGCCTTAAGAAAGCTAAGGTCTCCAGATGGCTGAGAATTATTGAACTTTTATAGAGAAGGGGAGATTAATGAAACCTTCCATTAAGTAACCAAATTGTACAAATAAAGAATGGATAACCTTCTCCAATATTATAGTTGTTGGTGTATTACAAGTAACACCCCTAACGCACAGCTAGGTGTTGCTAAGCAACACTTTCTCAACGTGTCATCAGGGTGGTAACTGGCTAAGCATTATGGGCTATATAGTTGAAGGTCAGCAACAACTGGGCTGCAAAGATTGTCAGTCATATATCCCTTTAAAACAGTGGCTCATCTAAATTGGTGCAGGGTGTGTGGCACTATATTTGTTCTGGCTGCGTGACCATCTTTCCAGTGATGTAGCGCAGGCAAAACAGAGAGCAAGGACGCTGCGCTTCCTTCTGAGTACATCGATGGAAGTTGGCGCTACAACCGGAGCAAGTATGGGGAAATGCAAGTTATAGTGCTGGTGTACCGTCTGCACAGGTGTGTGGAGGAGGGAGGTACAGACACGCTGCAAACATATCCACAATCTCTTAACCCTGCGTCAGACGCACCTCTGGGACTCCCAGGTTCGGACGCAGTGCGCCTGACAGGCACCTGGTATAAAATCATCATTGACACCTAATTAACTCAATTCTAACGTTCTTAAAGTGATCAGTGACCTTTAGGATGTACAAAGAGAGAATATATGGAAATCTGATTCACAAAACCACATTTATTAACCTTAAAGCAAGTAAAACAAAAAATACAAAATTTTAAGAGGCGCAGTGTGCCTAAGAGGCCGCCCTGGACAAACCTACATATTTCCGCATAATACCCACAACCTTTGTAATTTTCATTCATAAAATGAGCAAAATACACAAAATCGTGAGAAAATAAAAAGAAATATGTACCTTCAAAAGTCGTACGAGTTCGGGTGCAATGAGCCTGAGAGTCCAGGAAGGTCACTACTGCACTCCACGCAGGCGGCGGGAAAACTGACTAGGGGGGTTTCAAACAGCATCTAGAGATAGGAAGATACTAGGGAGGGCAGGCTCCTGCGCCTACTTGCGGCGGAGAGGTGAGCGAGAACAGCTTTGTGGCGCCTGTCGGGCCAGCTGCGAGACCGTCGCAGGGTTAAAACACCTCTGATTTAAAGGGCAACAGATTATTATGTAGCATCCGGTAGGGCAGTAATCAGCGATGTGCGAGTGGTGCCGTCACACAGGGTGCAGGGCCTTTTGGGCAGCACCATTGCTCCTGGCAGTGCTCTACTTCCTAGAACTGACAGTACCTTACACTAGGTGTGAAATTATAATGTCACGGGTTTATGGGGGGAGGGACTGGCGACATAGGGCACACAGTCACCCTCTTACGGCACCAGTATCCGTGTTATCTAGATGCTAGAGATTAAGGTAGGTGACAAATACTAACTCAGAAAACTAACTACCACAATTCTGCAAATGTAAATTGTGGACAAAATAGACCACACCCCCATCCACCAAATCCCACGCACAGATTGCAGAAACGTTATGGACGAGATCACACCCTTTCCTAAGAAACTACTCTCCTCACAATAATTGATACTTAGAAAAATTGGTACTGCAAGTATGTAAAACATACTCTGCACAGTCATATTTCTCCCTGGACATGTCAAGTTTCCGGGAGAGTGATGGCTTCTATTTATTAACATTTACTTATATAGCACCAGCATAGGTTTACAGATAAAACTCATTCTAACTCATTCTAACAATAGTTATTGACAGTGCTATTTTTCAGCAGGAACTCAGGGCCCGATTCAGACCCGGACGCTAAGCCGCGGACGTACGCTATGGGCGCTTGTCACCCGTCTGTACATGCGTCAAAATACACATGTGCGAACCAGTCATTGCGTCCAGGAATCGTGCGCTCGTAGTACACAGACTGGACGCTACTTGATAGTGCCGCTTGTGGGTGGTAACGGGAAGGTGCTTGTGAACGGGGGAGTGGTGCTGCGAACGCAGGAGTGTCTGGGCGTCAAAGTTTTATGGGTGTGCATAATTAGCATGGATGTGTCATTGTACACGTCACTTGGTTGTATTTCAGCCTGCGGTGATCGCAGTGCTTGCGGTGGGGTAGAGTCTACCTCAAGTGCTGCGTGCAGCTCCGATGGCTCTCGGCGGTTCTGATTAATCATACACTTCCTGGAGATGACGTGTGCTAAGAACGAAAATTGGGCGTCCTCACTCTGCCGTCGCTCTCTAAGACATAGAGAGCATCCTTACACCAGACAGTGCGATCGCGGTATTTGCATACCCTGTCCCTTTTGGCAGCGAGAGCGCAGCTTAGCATCCGTATCTGAATCGACTCCTCAATTCCTGAACCTCTCATTAAATATGACATAATGTCCTGGGCCAATATAATTTTTTTTCTATAGCGCCACCCCCAGTGGCTACACCCACAGTTGCTGAACCTACTTTACCAGAAAAATAGCCCTGTTATTCAGCTGCTTAAGATTAATGTTAATGCAAGTTATACACTTTTATATATTATTATTGATTGTATTTATTGCCTCTTGCAGCTCTGTAGCCAAAACCAGGAAGTCTGTGACGGAAGACACAATCCCTGGCCTCTGTACTCACAGGAAAAGGGGCCACGCGACCCCGTTTTCTAGAATGGAGGCCTCCCCCTCACTGCTCCCTAGCCTCAAATGGGAGAACTGCGAGAGATCATGCACGGCACATACGCAGTACAGATCCTGAGCATTCGCAGGTCGCTCACTTTCTGAGTAGTACGCAAAGTACCATCAGGTTTGTGTCCTACTCTTTATCAGGCCATGGGTAAAGCAATTTATATGAACTTTAATATAAGGGCATTCTTGACTCCCAGTGACTCTCGTCGGTGCCACAGAGATTTAGATACAGGGCCTAGTCATCAAAACATAATTATCAGATGTGATAATTATGGTTTGAACTCGTTGCGAACTCAAACACAGTTTAGGAGCCATTCATCATGTCTCCTGCCCTAAACTATCACTTCCGAAAAACTGCTGTTTCTACAAAGCAGTTTTTCATAAGTGAGAAACTTTTCACTGCCAGTCTTCAGGCTGCACAGCTTGAAGACAGGCTGCGGATTTCACTGCCTCCCCCCTCCCCTCCCCCGGGTGTACAATCCGGTCCCTGCCCCCGCTGATGTCAACACTGCATTGCAATGGATCCTATCCCTATTGGCCTATTTTCATGTGTGGCCTGTTGCTGAAGCTCCATCTGCCCCATTGTTAATCTGGCCCTGCCTGCTGGTCTCCTCTGCTGTGTCTGGTGCAGGCGGCCTCTGCTCCCAAAGGACCATGGGCCAACCTGTTAAAAATTTTCAAGGGGAAATACGCGCCCAACGTGACCTCACATTCGGCACCAAATTCAAATCTCCCTCCTATAAAAGTGAGACTCTGAGCAAAGGCAAGTGCCAGAGTATTAGGTCTCATTCCTAACTCCAACGCTCCTGCTTCCTAAGCTATTTTGCTTATCCTACTAACCTGTTCCTGACCTTAGCATTCCTGCATCAAGTTTGCTGATATTGTGCTATTATTTATTTATTTATTAAGTTTCTTATATAGCGCACCATATTCCATTGCGCTTTACAATTGGAAACATAAATAGAACAAAACTGGGTAATAACAGACAGATATATGGGTAGGAAGGCCCTGCTCGCAAGCTTACAATCTATGCTTCACTGCTGTATGTCTCCAGTTTTGCCCCACCTCCTACCTGTGCCTACCAGCTCCATACAGGCAACACGGAACACGCGACCTGTGTGTCCGGTACTGCAAAGCCCAACCTTCCTTGCAGGAGGTCCCTGGTGAAACCCCCCAGCATGTTAGACTCCGCGCCTCTGTTCTAGGTATTAGTCAATCCACAAGTATGGGTAACATCCACACTATCTAGCCTTGGGCTTGTGACAGTATACTCTGGCAGTAACAACATGGATGCCACTGGTAAACCTTCAGCAAAGGAGCTTCTGGACCATGTCCTGCAGTGGGTTGATGCATTACAGCCGCCTCAAGTACAACAAGCACCGCTTGCCGCAGCCCCTATTCAACTTGCAGGGATATTGTCTCCACTACAAATCCCTAACCTTGCAAAATTTGATGGGGACCCTAAAAGTTCTTGGAGATTTTTAAATCAGTGCTCAATTCAGTTTGAGGTACAGACTGTCAGTTTCTCCTCTGAAAGAACCAAGGTAACTTACGTAATTTCTCTATTGTCTGTTCAGGTCTTGGCATGGGCCTCCCCCTTATGGGAATGAAATGATCCGCTAATACATAATTGTACAAACTTCCTGAAAGCTGTCAAAAAGGTCTTCAATCAACCTGGACGAGCAACGTCTGCTGCATCAGCTATTTTTCATTTGAAAGGGACACAGGGGGGTGATTCAGCATACGGTGGAATGGCAGAGTTGCACACAAGCAACTTTGCAATTCTATCCTTGGTAATATGCAAATGCAGCAGGAGGTTTATGACACCACCTGCTACATTTGCAATCTTGACACTGTGACCAAGGTCACAGGCTGGGATCACCATCGTGACTGCCGGCCAGCTGATTAAGCCTTAGCCACTGCTGGAAAACAGGGCCGACACGCGCCGTTTACCGGGAATGCTGGCCGTCCCCACCCCCGCACTACCCCTTAAATGCCTCTGCCTGTCAGTCACAGAACGTGTCCTGCGCATGTGCAGATTCCAATAATCGGGAATCTGAATCAGCACCCCAGTCCGTTGGACAGTATGCAGTGTGATTCAGAATGCTTGCTTCTGAACTTGGTTGGAATTATGAAGCCCTGGTAGCTGCCTTTGGCCAGTTGTTGTCTGAGCGAATTAAGGATGAATTAGCATCAAGAGAATTGCCATCACATTTGGACGAGTTAATTTCTCTATGTATCAAGATGGATCTTCACCAAAGAGAGAGCTCAAGAAAGAGAGCAGTCAGGACGCTTTTATTTCAAGTTGGATCCTTTTCCAGCTGAAGAAAGAGAAAGCAGACTGATAAGCGGCTGTGTCTATATTGGGGATTTAGGTCAGCTCCTCATTAACTGTTCCAAGCGTCTGGGAAACGAGAAGGCCTAACTGCCCATGGCTTGTTCAGATTAGTTATGATTACACATACTCTGAATTAAAAAGACTCATCGGAGTTCACCACTGAAGTGCACTTACTATTGAAAAAAATCCACAGAACCGCTTGAGGCCTTTCTTGATTCAGGAGCCAATGGTAACTTCATTACAGCTGTGAAAGGTCAGGACTATGGGGTACCCAGTATACCTCTATGGATCCATCTCTGCGTCATTGGGGTGGATGGATGTAAGATTTCTACAGCTACTACTTATTACCAGACCCAGAACTAGACCATGCAAATTGGTGCTCTCCATAAGGAACAGATTTCCCATCATGCATTTCCTACAGTCATCCTGGGACTTCTGTGGTTACGCCTGCACGCTCCCACTTTGCATTGGAACAAGCCTCAGATTTTGTCTTGGCGCTTTCGCTGTCACCAAAAACTGTTTATCCATCAAAAGCTGTTCTGAGATCAGTACTTGCGCAAGACACTTCGCTGCCAATGCAATACATGGACATTTGTGACTTATTTAGTAAAAAGGCCACAGACACCCTTCCGGTGCATAGGGAATGGGACTGCCCAATCAACTTATTGCCTGGAAGAATACCCTCTTGTGGAAGAGTATTCCTCTGTCACTACCAGAGACCCAGACAGTTACTGAATATATAAAGGAGAACCTAGAACATAGGTTCAATAGAGAGTCCAAATCACCGCCAAGCTCTTTTTCATTAAAAAGAAAGATGAGACCTTGTATAGACTATCGGGACCTGAATACCAGCACCATGAAGGACCAATACCCATACCTTTAATCTCTGAGCTCTTTGATAGAATCAAAGGAGTCAACGTTTTTACCAAACTTGATCTGTGTAGAGCTTATAACCTAATCAGGATCAGGTCAGGAGATGAGTGAAAGACATCTTTCAACACTAGCTATGGACATTATGATTATTTGGTCATGCCATTTGGATTAAGCAATACCCTAGCTATTTTTCAAAAATACATGAATAATATTTTCCAGAACGTTTTGTACAAATTTGTTATGATCTAATTGGATAACATTCTGATATTTTCTAAAGATGTTACCAACCATTACAAGCATGTATGTGAAGTTCTTTCTTGTCTTCGATCAAACCAGCTGTATTTTAAAGTGGAAAAATGCACCTTTGAGCAGAACGAGATCACATTACTGGGATATGTTATCTCTGGCTCCAGTCTTCAAATGGATCCTGAAAAGCTTGTTGCCATTGCTAACTGGCCTCGGACGCCTGGACTGAAAGCCATACAGTTCATTAAAAATTACTCATCTATCGCTCCCATCACAGCACTCACCAAAAAAGGGTGAAATACCAGGATTTGGACTCCTGAAGCTGAAAAAGCATTCTGCCGGTTAAAGCAGTGTTTTACATCAGCACCTATCTTCAGACAACCCAAATGTTGACGATGACCCCTATGGTTGGGGGTGGGGCTGGGGCTGTGCTTTCACAAAGAGATGTAGTAGGGAAGTGGTTTTCTTGTGGCTTCTAAGAATTACCAGCCATCAAGCTGGCCCTAGAAGCGTGGTAGGAAACCAGAGCATCCAGAAAAAACCCACGCAAGCCCAGGGAGAAAATACAAACTCCACACAGTTAGGGCCATAGTGGGAATCGAACCCATGACCTCAGTGCTGTGAGGCAGTAATGCTAACCATTACACTGTCTGTGCTGCCCCATATATATATATAATTAGTAGTTTTGGATCCGTCTTACAAAGGGTACAGGTATATCCAGTGCCGGATTAAACCCTGTGGAGGCCCCTAGGCAGTCGGGATCTTAGGGCCCCCCTTGCAAATTATCTCCTAAACAGTGGCAGCTCCAGAGCTGGGGCTGCAGCGTAGTCCAATATTCAAATAGGGGAGCCACACCAACTGCCATTTCAAACATATATGGCTGGGACTCACTGGTAGTTGCTGTGGCTCCCCTATTTGAATTTTGGAAAGCGCTGCAGCCCCACCTCATGATACTACAATGAGACAGATGTGTTCTGTGTGGTCACATGGTTGCCGCCCAGTTAAGTCCATTTCACGGAAAGAGTGATCAGTCTACAGGTCGGACTGTCCACACTTTCAATCTCCGTCCGTAGGCATGGCACAGCACATGCGCAATCTGCATCAGGATCTGTCCCCATTTGGAAATGCATCACGGTTCATGCTTGACATCTGAATTTCAGATGCTCAGAGTTTAGTTACATATATGGTATTTTGAGGCATTAATATCACCCGGTGTAATACATATTATTGTAAAGGAACCAAGGGAACGCCTTGGCTATTTATGTATTCATAGGTTGGGCAAGATACATCCCAAGCTTGAATAGGATCACTGGGTGATATAATTGTTGATATGAAAGCACACAGATAATGACCACAGCACAGCATTGCTCAGTGACTGTAACAAGCGCTGATATTTGGGTGGGGTTTGGAGTTTGGCACTTGTGTTCTGTGGAATTACACAACTAATAACAGCAGAGGGCTATGCAATAAAGAATTCATATGATTTTTTTTCCCACAAACAAAAAATCCAGAATTGGTGTCAGATAAGCCAGCCACAATGAATTAATATTATTTCAAATGTTTAGTTCAGTAAAGTAAATAGACAATTTAGTATAAGCTTAATTTACTATAAGATTTATCTTACTATTCATAACTACATACAAAGAAGCAAACTTTATCCCTTTCTTGTAAACAGTGGACCTCATTCAGACCCGCTCGCAAGCGGGTCGATGGTGAGGCCCTGCGCACGTGCAGCGGCCGCAGTGCGCATACGCTAGCCCCGGAGCGAGTGACAAATTCACTCGCTCCGGGGCTCACTACAAAAGGGGTGGCTGTCGATGTTGATCGACAGCTCACCCCGTTTTGTAGGCGGGGAGGGGGGTGGCCGGACAAACGGAGGCATTCCTGAAGGAACGCCTGCCTTTTGTAGGCGGCCCTACTGACATCAGCAGTGATGTCAGTAGGTAGCTTCCTGCTCTGTTAGAGCAGGAAGCTACCAGTGGCTTGCGGGAAATGAGACCCGACCCCAAGGGTCTCGTCGCAAAGCCGCGATGGTCTCGACCATCGTGACCATCACCTGGTCACTTGCTAAAGCTGTGGGTGGTCACCCACAGCTTAGCGAGCGGCCAGGAGGACGGATTTTAAAGAAGAATCGGCCGCCCTCATTCAGAGTATCGATTCCTCCCTATCTCTATACACTCTAAAATTGTTGCTATTTAGCATTATGAGTCGCACAAGAAATAATTGCTTTCAGACTTTGATTGTGGTTCCAAAGCACAAAAAGTTATTATTCAACATAAAAGCAGATGGTTACATGCTGTGAACTAAATACAATTAGCACAAACAAATTATACAGTCACAAGGTACAGTCGTTACATACGCATGCGCTCTGGATCCAGATCCTGGGATCAAAGATGAAACCTCCATCAACAGCAAAGAGAAGATGACTAGCATCTAGTTTCCTACATATATACTCTTACAGAGATAGGCAATACAATAGGACAGGTTGGCATGATTCCATTGGTTCTTCCTGGTTCTTCTGTTACAGTAAAGTTCATAGGTCAATTTGCATGGTCACAGTCCAGCCTCAAACAGCTCTTTGTGTCCATTTTCCCGCTGCATAACAAATCTAAACTGGATGCATTACAGAATACTTTTTAATGCCTAACTCTCTATGATCCATAATTTGCAGACACATGTTGCGATTTCTTCACCGATGGAACCGGAAATCTGCAAAGACACAGTGGTTTAGAATGACACCAAACACGGTCTGCTTATCATGCACTAAACCTTAGATATCAAATAACATGTATTTCACAACATTACTGATGCTGAATAAAACCTTAAATATAAACCTTAATGCTAGGGAACCTTTTTATGGAAGTGTGCAGAGTGTAAGTATTGGGATATTAAGAAAAGACGCTAGTTAGCGTTGTGCGTCTACGTGTTTGTGAAGTACACCGTGGTACGTGTTTTGCAGGGTTGATTATATTATATGTTTATATCAGTGTATACATTTATATAATGGGGACTTTTAACATTGTTCTATTGCGTGGGAATCGCACGATGCTAAATAACAGCATTGCCGTAAGTACTTATAATGTGTGAGATTAGCTAAAATGGCGCTGGGCGGCCAGTCGCAAAATGGCATCTTGCAGCCATTTGCAAAATGGCGTCGTGCAGATTTTAATTTTAACAGATTCAGTCTCAGCCAATTATCCGGCTTCGACAAGAGCGAGCGCTCGCATTTTGCGAGCGGCTCTGAATGAGGTCCAGTGTCCAGTAGTCATTACCAAAGGTCCAGTTACTTTGATAGACACGCCTGTGGCTAGGCGTGTAACCCGGGTTGCTAAAAGTGGCTATTTATGTGCACGTTGGAGCCCACTTAACTTGAGGCAAATTAATAATTCAGGAGGTTTAATAACTAAACTAAAGTAGAGCTAAAGTAGTGTCTTATTATGCCCTGTGACTGCCTGTACGTTGTCAGCTTGGAACATGTTTAGTGTCCAGAACTGTGGCAGAGGTGTATAATACCATTAATAAACAGGAATTGTCTCACCCAAACCAGGATGAATCCTCTAGAGCAGCTTCTCATCAGATTTAGAACTATAAGAGAGGTGTATAATGTCATTAATTACAGGGTTTGTTTCACCCAATCCAGGGAGCAGCTTTTCCTCAAAAGCACACAAACTGATCCAGAAGATACACAACAGTTCTGAATGATAATCAATCAAACATGAATATAACAAAAAATTGTATAAAAACAATATATACAGTATATTGTGGCAGAAGGGGCAGTGCACTCTGTAAGGAGCCAAAGGTGTTTAATAGCAAGCCCAGGAAAGTTATGCATTTGAAAGATAAAATGGGTGTTTTACTTGTTTATTAAAAGTGCTGTGTTTCTCTCTGTAGGATGGCCAAGTCTTAACACAAGTGAGGGCCTCTCTTTTAAAGACAAGGAGGGTGTGTGCTTTACCTGTCAATCTGGGAGGGGAAGGAGGATTCTAGGGTAATTAAGACCTCTGCATGCCATGTGTCAGCATGACCAATGCCAACTAGTGGCTGGTGACTAGGGAGTAGGTCTCTGTTAGTAAATGACAGGGCTGTGAACACACTTCTCTGTGATAGTCATTGTTTTACAGTAGAGAAGACCAGAATCTACTATAAGGCTACCTTACCACAAGTGGTGTCAGAAGTGGGATGATAAGGGAAGACAGTTCCCACATCCCCACCCACAAAGAAGCCAAAATGGAGGAAATCCTGAAGGTGCTAGTGAGTGGGCAGCAGCAAATGCAGCAGCTGCATCAGCAGTTTCAGCAGCAAAGCTAGCAGCTGTATCAGCAGTTTTGGGAGCAAAGCCAGCAGCAGCATCAACAGTTCCAACAGCAACTGGTACAGATGCAACAGCAACTGTTACAGATGCAGTAGCAATGGCAGCTGGGCCCTAAAGAGGAGCCCAAGCTTCAGAAGATGTCAGCTAATGATGACATAGAAGCCTATCTTGCTACTTTTGAGAGGACAGTGAATAGGGCGAAATGGCCACCGGAAATCTGGGTGGAGAAGCTAGCCACCGTACTTGACCGGAGAGGCCCAGCAGGCTTATATGGATCTCAATGAAAGCGAGGTGTCAGTGTATACGACCTTAAAGATGCAGATACTGTATTATGTTGTTACCGGACCAGGTTAGGCTCAGCACTACCATGAGTGGTATTACTCCAAAGAACCCTCGGTCAGTTCTCAGCTAGCCATTTTAATCAAAATACTGAAGAAGTGCTTAAAGCTGGGGGAGAATTCACTCCAATGGATGGTGGAGCTGCTGGTGATTGACCACGGTGTATGGACCCTGGCCTGGTGTCTGCAAAAGTGGTGCTAAAGGCAGACCCCCAAACCCTGAAGAACTTGCCATTCTAGTAGAGAGATTTGGAACCTTGCAGCAAATGGCCAAGCCTCCTGGCTTTGTGCCAAAAACTATGCCAAGATAAAAAGGGTAATTTAAACAAACATCTCCAAACAAAATAACTGTACTATAGAATCAGTATGATATTACCATATCTATGTAATGACATTTGTAGGTAGGACCACTGTTATTGCCACTAATTAATAATAATATAGATTAGCATTAGCACTGTCTGGTATAAGAGAAATAAAAAGACACATGGGAAAATTTAACTTGTATTGATCGCTTAAACATGTCATATTCTCGTATATAACTACATATACAGAGAGATAGACAGATAATACAGAGAGATAGAGAATACAGAGAGATAGATGTTTTCATCCTCATGATGACTTAGGGTACTCTTTGTACTTGACTGTCCTTAAACCCCTAGGCTAGGGACTGATAGAGCTGGCGATGCAGGAATTTTAAGGGGTTACATTTCTTAAGTTGAATGCAGCTAAGTTAGTGATATTGGCGGGTTTAAAGGTGGGGATAGGCTTTATATGCTGGCTACAGGCAGGGATCCATCTCTTGTCAGTGATTTTCTCTCCCTGTTTACCTTTGTTGTTTGTCGACTTTTATCTTGTTTTCTTTTTCTTTTGGCGTGAAGGTGGGAAAGAACGGCAGCCTAGGGACCAGTGAGATTGTCAGTTGGTTTCCTAACCGGGCCTTGGGGTGTTGGTTGGGGATTTGGTGACCTATGTACTTGGCCCTGCATTCGGTATTGATGTATCTGTCATTTGCCGCTAGGGAGTTTATCAACGTCCATGTTTATTGGTCAGTAGGTAACAGCAGATGATAATCACCTATGTAATAGTGAAGTATTCCTCAGTCTGCTCACTGCTTCAACAAGTATTCATTTATTAATGAGATGGTAAATAAATATGCTAAAATAGCCTTTATGCATCAGATACAAACATGCCAGGCTGGGCTTTCCCTGTAATGGTTGCATCTGGTGTGACCAGTCAGAAACGCCCTCTGGGCGGCTGCTGGAAGAATATCAGGCTCAGAGGGCCCTCCCGGCCTGCCTGGCGGCACCCTCCAGACGGTGGCTGCAGAGAGGAGTGGGGTGGCGCAGCTGCAAAGTTGAGCAGCTTCCCGGGAGATCCAGCGCTGCCTGTTCCCGCTGTGTCTGTATGCCCAGCGGTTGCAGAGAGGAGCAGCTGCCGAGACATCCAATTTTTTTTTAATATCAGTATTGTAAATGGTCTGATGCCAAGTGTGTATCTTTTTCATCTATTGCAGCCCCAATGTTAAAGAAACATCATCGGCCCCCGGGTCCGATAGCCACAGTCTGCACATGGGTAGAACTCAACCACTGATGGCTAACCATCTATAGTTTTCTAAAGATGGTTTAAAACCATCGACCATCGATGGTAGAGGCATTGATGGCCATCACTACAGTCTACCATAAAAATATACTGGGGGAGATGTAAGAAGCCCTGAAGCGGTATCAGCGCACGTTATGTGCACTAATACCGCTTCTCCCCAATGTATGATCGGGAGATTGGGCGGTAAATGACAAATGCGCTATGCGCCCCTGTCATTATCGGCACTGCTATCTACAAGCAGCGCCGATAGCCTGGGCCATGTATGAATGGTCAGATCGCCTGACCATTCTGCCCGCTGTAGCTGTCGCTATTGACAGCTACAGCATGGCGCTGCCCTATCCCCACAGCAGAGACAGCGCTGTCCCAGCTGTGGCGGCTGCCGGCTCCAGGTTGCATGCAGGGTTCTCATGATACTTGCGAGATCCCGCTCATGCTCAGTGGAGCCGGCCAGGACTGAAACAGCGCATCAGCACTAGGCTGATGCGCTGCGGTCTCTAGTGGGTAGCGCCGGAGGGGGAGTTATCGCTCCCCCGTTCTGGACGATGAGATGTTTATACATCTCATCGATAGTGCTTCCTGCTTCACCTAGGTAAAGAGGCAAAGCAGGAAGCGATATAGCGGCACGTTAAGTGCCGCTATAATTAAGTGCCGCTATAATACATCTTCCCCCCAAAAAATCATAGTTTTAGTTGGATAAGTTTTAAGATGTTCTTGACCCATTTAATTATAGAAAAAACTATTTCTGAGCGGATTTTGGAAAAAATATTAGATAGTTAAGTGGTTAATACTTAAAACTATGAATTTGCAACATCAATATCTTGGCATTATGCAGTAGCAGACTTACATGTCAGCAGGTCATAATCACAATAGAATATACCTCAAATGTATAACAACGTTTAATAAATGTTTAATAAATGTTGCACCTCTCATTATTCATATCTACTGCATTCCGCTGACTTTTCAGGAGCATAAAAATGTCTCAGTATTCTAACCTCATAATTAAAATCTAACGCATAGGTACAGACCCAAACAAAGTCGCTCATGATTCAACCGAATTTATGATTTTCAGCGCAATAAAACAATCTTGAGACTATCCGATTTGAAATTACTAGGGGTGTGCACCGGCCACTTTTCGTGTTTTGTGTTTTGGTTTTGGATCTGGATCTTTCTTCGTGTTTTGGATCTGGATTGGTTTTGCCAAAACCACCCTTCCGTGTTTTGGGTTCTGGGTTTTGTGTTTTGGATCTGTATTTTTTTGAAAAAAAGCATAAAAACAGCTAAAATCACAGAATTTGTAGGTTTTTCTGCTCCTATGCTATTATTAACCTCAATAACCTTAATTTCCACTCATTTCCAGTCTATTCTGAATACCTCACACCTCACAATAGTGTTTTTATGTCCAAAAGGTTGCACCGAGGTAGCTGGATGACTATGCTAAGCGACACGAGTGGGCGGCACAAACACGTGACCCATCTAGGCGTGAAACTGCAGTGGCAGACAGGATGGCATTGAAAAACTAGGCCCCAAACTGTACATAATGCAAAGAAAAAAAAGAGGTGCAAGATGGAATTGTCCTTGGGCCCTCCCACCCACCCTTATGTTGTATAAACAGGACATGCACACTTTAACAAACCAATCATTTCAGCGCCAGGGTCTGCCACACAACTGTGGCTGAAATGATTGGTTCGTTTGGGCCCCCACAAAACAAGCTGGCAATTAATCTGTCCCTGCACAAACTGGCTCTACGGAGGCAAGAAGTCGTCCTCATCCTCCTCATCCACAGATTCCTCACCCTCTTCAGTGTTATGTACATCCTCATCCTCACAGAGTATTAATTCGTCCCTGCTGGAACCACAGGTCCCTCTGTACGTTCTGGAGGCTGGTCTCCCTGGAAGAGTTGATCATTCATTTTATGAACATCATCTTCTCCACATTTTGTGGAAGCAACCTCCTACGCCTTTCGCTAACAAGGTTCCCGGCTGCACTAAACACTCTTTCGGAGTACACACTGGAGGGGGGGCAACTCAGGTAAAATAGAGCCAGTTTGTACAGGGACCTCCAAATTGCTTCTTTTTCCTGCCAGTACAGGTACGGACTGTCTGACATGCCTACTTGGATGCTGTCACCGATGTAATCCTTTAACAGACAGACGCACGCTTGTCGCTGCTGCTTTGAGGATTCAAGTGCGGCTACAGCCCACACAATTCACAAAGACAGAAAAATAAAAAGAATATTTTTATTGTTTGTGGAGCACACTTTGAGGGTTACACCACCCTCTAACAGACAGACGCACGCTTGTCGCTGCTGCTTTGAGGATGCAAGTGCGGCTACAGCCCACACAATTCACAAAGACAGAAAAAAGAAGAAGAATATTTTTATTCTTTGTGTAGCACACTTTGAGGGTGTCACCACCCTTTAACAGACAGACGCACGCTTGTCGCTGCTGCTTTAAGGATGCAGGTGCGGCTACAGCCCACACATTTCACAAAGACCGAAAAAAAAGAACAATATTTTAATTGTTTGTGGAGCACACTTTGAGGGTGTCACCACCCTTTAACAGACAGACGCACGCTTGTCGCTGCTGCTTTAAGGATGCAGGTGCGGCTACAGCCCACACAATTCACAAAGACAGAAAAAAGAAGAAGAATATTTTTATTGTTTGTGGAGCACACTTTGAGGGTGTCACCACCCTTTAACAGACAGACGCACGCTTGTCGCTGCTGCTTTGAGGATGCAAGTGTGGCTACATCGCACACAAGTCACAAACACATTAAAAAAATAGTTTTTTATTTTTTGGAGCACTTTGAGAGTTACACCACCCTTTAACAGACAGACGCACGCTTGTCGCTGCTGCTTTGAGGATGCAGGTGGAATCTAGACGGGATTTGGAACCGAGGACACACTACCTCCATCAATTGTCTAAATCCCACTGCACTAATGTCGGATACCGGACGCACGTCTAACACCAACATAGCAGTCAAGGCCTCAGTTATACGTTTTGCTTCAGGATGACTGCTGTCGTACTTCATCCTCATCGCTAGGGACTGTTGGAGGGTCAATTGTTTAGTAAAAGTAGTGATGTTCCTACTTCCTCTCTGGGATGATGAACAACTCCCAGCAGCAGCAACAGCACTAGTAGGAAGTGGTTCTTGATCTTTCCCTATTTTATTTTTATCAGAGAAAGTTTGGTCCTCCATTTATGTTATATTGATATATATACGTGCGGCTAAAGCGCACACAAACACAGAAAATATTTTTTTATTTTTGCTGGAGAGTAGTGCACTTTGTGGGTTACACCACCCTTTAAGAAATGAGCCAGCCGGCTCTTTACTTATGGGACACAGGCGCACGCTTGGCGCTGCTCCTTTGTTGATGCACGTGCAGCCACAGTGCACACAAGTCACAAACACAGAAAATATATATTTTTTTGGTTTGGAGTGTACTTTGGGGGTTACAGAACCCTTTAACGGTCAAGCCAGCCGGCCCTTTACTTATGACACAGGCGCACGCTTGGCACTACTTTGTTGATGCACGTGCGGCTACTGCGCACACAATTCACAAACACAGAAAATAATTTTTTTTTTGGTTTGGACTGGAGTGTACTTTCGGGGGTTACAGCACCCTTTAACGGTCAAGCCAGCCGGCCCTTTACTTATGACACAGGCGCACGCTTGGCACTACTTTGTTGATGCACGTGCGGCTACTGCGCACACAATTCACAAACACAGAATATAATTTTTTTTTTGGTTTGGACTGGAGTGTACTTTCGGGGGTTACAGCACCCTTTAACGGTCAAGCCAGCCGGCCCTTTACATATGACACAGGCGCACACTTGGCACTACTTTGTTGATGCACGTGCGGCTACTGCGCACACAATTCACAAACACAGAAAATAATTTTTTTTCGGTTTGGACTGGAGTGTACTTTGGGGGTTACAGCACCCTTTAACGGTCAAGCCAGCCGGCCCTTTACTTATGACACAGGCGCACGCTTGGCACTACTTTGTTGATGCACGTGCGGCTACTGCGCACACAATTCACAAACACAGAAAATAATTTTTTTTTTGGTTTGGACTGGAGTGTACTTTCGGGGGTTACAGCACCCTTTAACGGTCAAGCCAGCCGGCCCTTTACTTATGACACAGGCGCACGCTTGGCACTACTTTGTTGATGCACGTGCGGCTACTGCGCACACAATTCACAAACACAGAAAATAATTTTTTTTTTGGTTTGGACTGGAGTGTACTTTGGGGGTTACAGCACCCTTTAACGGTCAAGCCAGCTGGCCCTTTACTTATGACACAGGCGCACGCTTGGCACTACTTTGTTGATGCACATGCGGCTACTGCGCACACAATTCACAAACACAGAAAATAATTTTTTTTTTGGTTTGGACTGGAGTGTACTTTGGGGGTTACAGCACCCTTTAACGGTCAAGCCAGCCGGCCCTTTACTTATGACACAGGCGCACGCTTGACACTACTTTGTTGATGCACGTGCGGCTACTGCGCACACAATTCACAAACACAGAAAATAATTTTTTTTTTGGTTTGGACTGGAGTGTACTTTCGGGGGTTACAGCACCCTTAACGGTCAAGCCAGCCGGCCCTTTACTTATGACACAGGCGCACGCTTGGCACTACTTTGTTGATGCACGTGCGGCTACTGCGCACACAATTCACAAACACAGAAAATAATTTTTTTTTTGGTTTGGACTGGAGTGTACTTTCGGGGGTTACAGCACCCTTAACGGTCAAGCCAGCCGGCCCTTTACTTATGACACAGGCGCACGCTTGGCACTACTTTGTTGATGCACGTGCGGCTACTGCGCACACAATTCACAAACACAGAAAATAATTTTTTTTTTGGTTTGGACTGGAGTGTACTTTCGGGGGTTACAGCACCCTTAACGGTCAAGCCAGCCGGCCCTTTACTTATGACACAGGCGCACGCTTGGCACTACTTTGTTGATGCACGTGCGACTACTGCGCACACAATTCACAAACACAGAAAATATATTATTTTTTTAGCACTTGGGGGGAGCACCCCTGATGGACAGAGCACCCCCTGGACAACACTACAGCACCTCTTTAGGACTGGGACACTGCACAGGACTTTGGAGTGGACACAGCCCCTATGGAGAACTGACTGCACAACACAGTCCAGCCAGCCCCTATGGACTTTGAAGTAGTGGACACAGCCCCTATTAACAACAGCAGCACAGCACAACACAGCCAGCCCCTATGGACTTTGAAGTAGTGGACAACAGCAGTACTACACTACACTACACTACACAGCCCTAACTCCCACCCTCCCTCTTCACTGTCCACAGCCGAGTGAGAAAATGGCGCCGACGCAGGTACCTTATATAGGATCCAAAACCCGCGAGACTCGGAAGGCGGGATGATGACGTTTTGCCTCGATTTCAGATCCGAGTCAGGCGGGAAAAGTCGAGCCTGATTCGGATCGGACTCGGATCGGGGGGGCTCGGGGTGGTTCGGATTTCAGAAATCCGAACCCGCTCACCCCTAGAAATTACCATACCAATCCCAATGTCAGACAGGTGAACAAAAATCTATACATGTTACAAAAGTGCACCATATTGGCTAATCGTGTTATGCTGCAGGTCAGATCCAAACATTCAATCCGACTGGTGTTGGAAAGAAGGATAATCTTCCACAAATGCTACATACACACATGGGTACACACATACCCATGTCGGCGGTAGCATCGCTGTACAAATCACCGGGAAAATGGCTGCCACGCCATTTCCCCGGTGACCTGCTCATGCGCAGTAGACTTTGGCACAGACTAGTGCCCAGAGTCTACGGCTGTGCTCAGTGCACTGCCAGCCGCAGGGAATTGAGCAGGGCCGGCTCCAGGGGTCTGAGCAGCCTGTGCCGGCCCGGTGGACAGCGCCCTGTAATCGCGCACGGCGCAACTGCGCGTGACTGAAATTTGGGGCATGGCCTCATTTCCATTGGGCCCCCTGTGTGCCATTATTTGGAGGCATGTCCACATGGCACGCCTCCAAATAACGTCAGGCTGGGGGTAAAACCCAGCCCGCTGGGCTTCCCCCAGCCCTCTGCCATCATTATTATTATTATTATTATTACATTTTATTTATAGAGCGCCACAAGTGGTCCGCAGCACCGTACATACAGTAAAGGGTACACAGAACATTACATTACAATACAGTAACCAGAATATAAACAGGACACAAGTAACAGTTAGCAACACAATTCTCCATACACAGTACAGCTCTGAAGGTGAAGGCTGTCATAGAAGTGCTAGCGAAGAAGGCTGTGAGACAGTGGGGAGGAGGAATGGATTGAATCATTGAATGGATGCCGCACCCAACCTCCCAATTTGACCACCCGCGGGCCACTTCGGCCCACGGGTGGAACAGCGGGACAGTACTGTCCAGCTGAAATCGGGATGTTAGGGAGGGGTGCGCCCCCTATTGGTGGCGCCCCTGTGCGACCGCACTGGTTGAACACTCACAGAGCTGGCCCTGGAAGTGAGGAAGGGGCCCCGGACAGAGACTGCACACGGCCTCCTCCTCTCTTAATACTCACCTGGGTACACATCCTGAGATTGTGGTACTGAGCAGCTAAAAATCAGCCCTGTAATTGCTTAGTGTGTATATAACTTTAGATATCCACCTTGTTAGCATGCAGGCTGAATGCCCGGGCTAGACAGCACTGTAAGCGGGGTAGAAAGATGATTGCATACAGTTTATTGCCTGTCCTGACCAACATCATGTATTGATACATTTTGGCAGCATATTGGTTTGTAAACACACTACCAGTTGGAGACAATCACATATAAAAATACCTAAGTGGTAATCAAAATATGGGCAACACATATGGGCATAACTGGGGGCAAGAGAATCAGCTGCTATGGGGCCCAGAGTGAGGGGGGGCATCTTTCTTGTCCAAGTTACATGTGTTATATACATATTTCACCATAGGGTGGTATAAAGGGGCCTTTATAAACTTTTGCTCTTTAGCCTTCAAATACCTAGTTACGCCCCTGGTAACACTAATGTATTGGTGCAATCAAGTGCCTATCATTTGGTGTGTTGAACATTGTGTCCAACTCTTACCATTACCATATTAATACTACAGTACAAGTGTAAGTTAGTGCAAGGTTATGGATGTTGCAGGATTACCTGTTAGTCTAAATTAATGATTAGTATCTTCTCAGACCTCCGTAATGACTTCTAATTTCTTTGGAATTTACAGAATCCAAAATTACAGAGATCGGAATTGGTCCTACATCCATGATTCTGTTTTCCAGCAACTTGACTTATCTTCCTCAATATCAAAAATGTATGCAAAAGTTTTCTTTATATAAAGTTTGATTTGTATAGAGTGATAAATGTCTGTGCGTGTCACTGTGTTCCTGAATATTGAAAGGAAAAAGTGAAGTGAAATTTGGAGCTGTGCGGTTTGGTTTTCTTGAATACCGAACACATCTGAACTTTGGGGATCTGAGTCAAATGGAGTCATGGCTTAGATCACTTTTGGGGGCCTGAGTAGAACTCAGGGCTTAATTTAGACCCGCCCGCGAGCGCTGAGTGCTCGCAAGTGGGTTGATGTTGCCCAAGTGCGCATGCGCACGATGGAGGCGGCTCCGTCGTGCGCATGCGCGAGACCCGAATAACGATGGCCAAGCCGTTGTTATGGGTCTCGCACCAATGGGGGCGTGCTGTCGATGGTGATTGACAGCATGCCCCCTTTGGTGGGGGTGCCGGGGGCGTGGCTGCCCAGACGGAGGCGTTCCCATGGGAACGCCTACCGTCTGAGGCCGGCCCCACTTTTTTTTTGGCTCTGATAGAGCCAAAAGCACTCCAGGGCTTGCGGCAGCGAGACCCTACCGCAAGGTTCTCATCGCAAGCCCGATGGTCGCGATGGTCATGACCATCGCGACCATCATTTTGGCCGCTCACTATAGCTGTGGGTGGCCACCCACAGCTATGCGAGCGGCCAGGAGGCCGCTCCAAAAAGTAGGAGGGACGGCCCTGATTCAGAGCGAGCGCTCTGTCAGAGCGTCCGGCTCTGAATCAGGGCCTCAGTCCCGGCCAGAGTATACTTTAAATTTGGAACTCGGATTTAAAAAGCGAATCTCTGGTTTTGGATTGCAAGTAAACAGGTCCGAATTACATGATTTAAGCTGTTTTTATCGAATTTTAAAGAAAAACCAAACCAAAATAAAATCTGAACCAAAAGACTTGAAGGTAGTTTTGCCAAAACCATTACATTTGAGAGTGGTTTGCCAAATCCAAAACCAGAACACAGGGGTCCGCACACAGTGAAAATGAGCCTTGCTCGACCAGTAAATGCATTGGGCACGACAAAACGAACCATCCTAATTTGGACTTTTTCGCTAAGGTCTAATAATAACTGCTGGCTTTACTTTTATGTGTCTATAAATTGCAAGGATGAGCTAAATTACGCATTTCACTAGCTTCTCTTTGTTTAATTCAATGTGGGTAAGCTTGTGAGCTGGAACACCGGCACAAAAACATGATGCAAAAAAAAAAAAAGTAACAAAAATTTCATATGGGAACAATAAAACATCCTTCATCAGCACAGAATAAATGTCATATAATCCTGTACAATTGTTTACAGATATCATTTTCAAACTGTACTTTCCACAAATAGGTTGACTTGTACAAAATGCTAACTCAATCCAATAGCATTAGAAAGGAATGCATTTGAAGGTACAGTCCAGCTTGCTTTATGCTGTTACTATCCAACTCAATTCTATGTTTCACTGTGCTTTTTTATTCATATTAACTGTATCATGTTTACATTTGTTTGTTGCATACTACTTTATCATAATGAATGTTTCCCATTGACTCTATTATAACTTAATCTTATAAAGTAGTAATAAAATAGGTATCAAATTTAAAGGTGCTTTGAATTTTTGTGTGTGTGCGGGGGTTGGGGGTGGTGGAGGTGGGGAGGGGGGAGATTAAACAACCCTACAGCTAAAAGAGATTGAATCCCCAGACAGAAACAGGATTTTTTACTGTTCGAGCAGTGTGCACGCTCACAAGCAATGGTATGAACAAACACTGCAAAAACTGGATGAAAGCATTCAACGTACCAGACAAATCTGCATATAATGAGCGAGAAAGTGTGTGTGTGTGTGTGTGTGTGTGTGTGTGTGTCTGTTTGTCATTTATGCACGGCCAGAGTTTTGTACCTAACGGCACCAAATTTGGCATGGTTTTGTAATTTTACCAGGATTAGGTTTGTTGGCCACCAAGTAGGCTGTGGAGTCTCTGATTTGAATTTTTTGTTTAAGCAAGTTCTCTCAGAATGTATTCCAGCGCCTAAATTACACTTATCTGAAGGTACAGGGTGATATGTATCAGTGCAGGGCAGGCAGAGCTCCAAAGGAAGAGCAGTGAGTCGGAGGTTCAACTGTCACACTGCACCTGCACTGACAGTTACTAATTTCCTCCAAGCACATTTTCATATGCCATGGTCTCCATTGTTGGTCTGTAAAAAATAAAGGCTGCAGATGTACTTCAAGTTCCATTACTCAACCCTGGCAATGTCGGGTATTCCAGCTAGTTAATAATAATCAGAATACACAGGGACTATTTATAACACAATTAGTATTTTGGTCCAGGGAATTATCTGATGGACAACAAGGGGTCAGGAGGGATTTTTCCCCAGTTTTAGTGCATACTGGACTGTGCTACATAGAGATTTTTTGCTGTCTTTTTCATCAACTGGCATTTTTAAGACTGAAAAGTTGGACTTGATGTACAGAAGTCTTATTAATCTCAACAAATACATTTTGTTAGTTGGTTAGTTTGCTTTACCCTGAATTATCACAGTTTGATCAATGCAGAATGGTACTTACAGTGCCTAGTGACCTCCACAAGCTGCAGGAGTTAAGTGATCTGACGCGCAAGTATATATGACCCTGGGCACCAATCAGGAGGCAGTTATTATTTTATTCCTTGCATCAGATTCTTCTATCTAGTGGGTCATATAGACTACTACAGAAATGATCCTCCAGAGGTCTCTAGGGCACCAGGATCTTGCTACAATGACAAAGTTAGGGGGATCCAAGTAATTATTTAATTTATTGCAGATTCTTCTATTTCGTGGCTCCTATAGACTGCTACAGAATGGTCCTCAGGGTGCTCCCAGTCGAAGAAGGCAGCAGGATTTTTCTGCCATGTACGAGTTAGGGGGATCCATGGAAAGCTTCACCTCACTGTGGCAATAACTTTAATATAAGTTTCTAGATATTACTAATGAGATCTTCATCGTATGTTGGTGTGATAATTATTTGCTTGGGCTTCTGTATTAAGCAATAGAGATTAATATCTTTGCAAAGTTTCTAATGCAAAATAAGAGTAATCTGCTTTACTGAATGCTTTCGTATTGTCTATTAAATGGAGATGTGCGTTGACCCTGTGTTTTGGTTTTGTTTCCGGATTCATATTCGTGTTTTGGTTTTGGATCTGTATTTTTTTTTATATAAAATAATTTAAAAAAACCTGCTAAAATCTTGTCATTTGGACATGTTTACATGCAATCCAAAACCCGAGTTCAGTTCTTAAATCCAAGCTGTGAAGTGACTGCAGAACCAAACCGGGACTCGGAACCCCAAAGTGGTTCTGTACTCGACCTCAGTTTGACTCGGTACCCCTAAATTCAGTTGTCAGTTCTTCGGGAACTAGGCCTGCACATCTCTACTATTAAATAATCCATTTTCTGTTTAAGGATTTCACTTCTTTGTTGTATCACTGCTCAAAGAGCACACAGGGTGTGATCATGTGCTGAATTGTATTTTTAAGACACATTTTTTTCCTTAATGTAAGGGTACAGTACTTGTCTGAGAGATTCATTGTAAAGTTAATCATATTCTCTATAGCCTTCAATGATAACCACTGTCAGTAAGGATGAAGTGTAGCCAATTGTAGCTGCCTACGGTCACATCTGTGATCCATTCAAATGTAAATTAAAAATTTAACTAATCATATATATTACTTGGCCAAAGTTATTATACATTCAACAATGCTGAATATTGGACAATATTTGGCTGTTATTATTAATACCCTTTATTTATATGGTGCCACAAGGGGTCAGCAGCACCTTACAAAGTACATAAACAAAAACAGTATAAACAAAAAAAAAAAGTGACTTACAGTACAGAACATAGCAGAAAATAGACAAAGTTTCTAAACATTGCTGCGGCGGGGCGGCCAAGCCGAAAGGTTTGGTGCTGTTGTTGGCAGTGGAGAGGAGATGATGGTATAAGTGAGGGAAGGAAAAGACCATGAGGGTAGAGGACCTTGCTTGTAAGAGCTTACAATCAAAAGGGAGGGGCAAACAGAGAGGGGTGACACAGAGGGGAGAGACAGGGAGCCAGGAGGATGGAGCAGTGGGTTAGGATGAGAGGAGGTAGGATTTGATAAAGAAGTGGGTCTTGAGAGCTTGTTTGAAGCTTTGTAGAGAGGTGTAGAGTCTGATAGCATGAGAGTTCCAGTGGTAAGGAGCAGCACGGGCAAAATCTTGGAAGCGGGAGTGGGAGGAAGTAATCAGTTGGCAGGAAATATGGCGTTCATTTGTGGAGCAAAGTGGGTGGGTGGGAGTGAGAAGAGACATGAGGTCAGAGATGTAAATGGGAAAGGATTGGGTGAGGGTAAGTGATTGTGAGGAGTTTGAATTGGATTCTGAAGGGGAAGGGGAGTCAGTGTAGGGCTTGTAGGAGAGGGGAGGCAGATGTACGTTATGAGAGAAATATGAGCCGTGAAACAAATTTGAGGACAGATTGGAGTGGAGAGAGGTGGGAGACAGAGAGGCCAGATAAGAGGACGTTGCAGTTGTCCAGTCTAGAGATGATCAGTGAATAGATGTGGGACTGAGTTGTGTCCAGGCTGAGAGAGAGTCTGATCCTGGAGATATTTTTGAGATGGAAACGACAAGGCTGCAAAAGGTACTTAGGACCTCATTCAGAGTCGGTCGAAGCGGCCGCACGGTCGTACGGAAAAAGGGGCCGGATATTCAAATGATTCCCTCGCAAGTTGCGTCCCTAAGTTCGGATCGGTAGTTGACCGACCAAGGGGAGGAAGCGGTCGGAAGACAAAAAAATACGCCCCCTTCTCGTACGCATTGCACGTCATCTCCGGGCATATAAGGATTAATCGAGACCATCGGCGCTGGTCGTAGAGCTTAAGGTTGACCATACCCTCTCTTAAGCTCTACGATCATGTCAGTGTAAAAACCTCCCATGTCACATGTGCCATGACGCTACTTTGTTAATTATGCACTCCCATAATCTGTATGCACTCCCATAAAACGCCGTTCGCATAATGAGGCACGCCTGCGTTCAGATCTCAACTCCCCCATTTTCAAGCACCTTCCTCTGTTTTACCCCACAAACGCCTCCATCTGTCACTCAAACTACCGACCTGGCTGTGTTCGAGGAGAGAGAAATTTCTGATCATAGCAGCTAGTTTGCGCACGCGCATTGCGAACTTTACGCATGCGCAGTATAGCGAACATTGGTGGCGTACGACCGTGCGGCCGCTTCGACCGACTCTGAATGAGGTCCTTAATGTGCGGTTTGAAGAAGGGGGATAAGTCAAGGATAACTCCAAGTGTGAGCTAGAAGACATGGTGGTGCTGTAAATATCAAAAGATAACATCTGATCTGTACTGATGGTATCCAGATAGTAGATAGACAGTAACTAGACAGTCAATAGATAGGCCTCAGAAGGTAGACAGTTAATAGGTCAACATGGTCAAAAGGTTGACGTGCAAATGGTCAACACAAAAAAGGTTGAAACATGGTTTTTCATAATTTTTAGCAACAAAAAAAGTGTCAACATTTTCAGTGTCAACCATTTGCATGTCAACATTTTGACCCTGTCGACCTAAATCCATGTAAACCATATCCCTGCTGACCTTTCAACCCTGTCAACATATTATCCCTGTCAACCTATTACCTTTCTACCATCTGGTGTCTATATATTGACTGTCTATCTCTACTGTCTATCTATCTATCAATCAATCAATCAACAACCAGCCAACTACATATTGTTTTAAAAACATTTGTAATACTTCAATATAAAAAGTGCACATAATAAATGACAAGGTGCACTGATGTGCTCTAAACAGTATGTACTTCATGACACAAAATTTTCTAGATATAAAAATAAATGTAATTAAACCTTATTGTACCCAAAGCTCACATTCCCAATGGTTCTGTACATACCACATATCCTTTTCCCACATTCTCATAAACCATTGTAGTTTACTTACCTTAGGACTCCTTTCCTCTTCATTTCCTCATAGGACTGGTTTCAATTAGCCTTGAAGCAGTGCCTGGGGCCATTCAATTGCAGCCCATGACAAGCCCGCTGGCTGCACTTAATGTGGAATTCTGTTCACGCCCTCCTGAGGCTCGAACACAAATCCACCTTAAGGAGGGCTTTCTGCCCTTATCATGGCTTCCGCAAACATGTTAACCCATAACTCCAGGCACTTATCCTGGAATCTATGGGTTATGCGTGTCTGCTGCAGATTTACAGCGCAAGTAAAAGGACTTGTAATTGAATAGCTCCGGGTGTAAGGAACAGGAACTAATCACCTGGGCTTGGAGAGACCTGGAGGGGTGCCCCCTTTCCTCCCCCCTGAGTATACGTACCTTGCCCTGGTATGTGGGTCCTTCCTCCTTCGCTATGCCATCTTCTCAGTGACATCTTTGAAGATGGCGCCGCACAGTGAAAGCAAAGACTCTGGCACTGTGCCAGGGAACGGATGAGATTTGCTTTGACAAGCCTGTGCAGTGCTCAGTAGAGCAGGGGGGAAGCAGGAAAGCATACTCCCATCCCATTGCACTGCTGATTGGCTGGAGAACTTCGTGCAGGGCTCAACCGTTTTTTGTGTCATCCCACTGACACACCAGGGACTAACTCATGACACACTATAATATTGTGACATACATACAGTTTGGCTTATGCAATTCTTAACTCAGAGATGTTGGATTGCTAAGTACCCCCCTCCCCCTTCGCTTCCTTCTGTATCCGTCTTCCTCTTTTGTATTAAAGTTCAATAAAAAAGAGAAGTTATAAAGGGGTCTATTTACTAAGCCTTGGGTGGACATAGGACCTCATTCAGAGGCGGTCGCTCGGGAGCAATCGGTCGCACCCAAAGTGACCGAGAATATGCAAAATGAGCGCTCAGTCGCAAAGCACATCGTAAGCGCGGAAACACCCACAACAATGAAAACACACCTCCTATCTCTACGGCCTAATTCAGAGTCGGTCGCAGACGGCAACCTACGTCAGCACAATTAACACCTGTTACATTGTTAATTGCCTGCAAACATCGGTTGAGGCAGCAACCATCGCCAGCACTCGCAATGCTTAAGGTAGACCCTGGGCTACCCTTAGCTCTGCGAGCAGTAGCGTCGTTATTGCAACGAGATGACGTGTGTGATGACTCGCTCAGTAATATATGCACATCCTTAAAACGCCCTTTTTAAGGTCAACCACGCCTGCGTGCACACCACCACACCCCCGTTCACAAGCACCTTCCCCTGTGACCACCCACAAATGGCACGAAATGTCAATCACAGCTACGACCTCGTAGTGACTAACTAGCAAGAGGATTGCGGTCGGGAAGACAGGCTTGTGCACGCGCACTGTCAGGTCCACGTATGCGCACTTGAAAAAAACATCGCTCGCTACGTCCATTCGCTCCGTGCGACCGCCTCTGAATGAGGTCCATAAAGTGAATAAAGCACCAACCAATCAGCACCTAACTCATTTTTCAAATACAGTCTGTGACAGCAGTTAGGAGCTGACTGGTTGGTGCTTTATCTTCGTTAACTTTATATCCATCCAAGGCTTGGTAAATAGACCCCAGAGTGTATTACTGTTATTGTAGATTCATTGGTATGTAATCAGGACTGTTTTTTGCCTTTGCTGGGCTGAAGGTAAAAACTTACTTTGGGCCTCTGATCTTTGTACAGAAAATTCTGGCTTACAGTTTGCAATACACTGGGCTATTACTGGGCATAGCAAAATACATTTATTTGGTGTACCATTTTGGACTCTTTTTGGTATGTAAAAAGCACAAGCTTCAGCCTTCTAAAGCGTGGACAAGTAGAGAAGTTTCCCATAGCAACTAATCAGCTTCTACCTGTAGAGTAACTAGTATTTATCAAGTACATTCTATAAAATGACAGGTGAAAGCTGATTGGTTGCCAGGCTTTTCGGTAACCAACCCCATTCTGCCACATGACACCCATTCTACTACTTTCACTAGCTGCCTGTAAGATGGAGAATCTATTTCATGATTGATTTACTGAATTTCAAAGCCGCACATAACCAGGGTCCAAGGTTCCCGAAACAGCTTCTGATAACTTGCTACCCCGTTCACTTACTTCCATCTGCAGATGAAGGACTATTAAGTATTAACAGTATCTAGACTCTCCCATAATTCATTTGGGGGTCAAGGCTTTAGCTTTGCAGCTCTGACTCTCTGGAACTGGTTTCCTCACACGAGAAGCCTCCACTCTAGAAACCTTAAAAAACAGACTCAAGACTCACCTTGAGTTACTCAGAATTTCATTAATGCTCCTTTAGTTTCTAACAAAAAAAAAAATACAACCCAAATGCTCAGCTCTGTTTTATGTTAAGCACTTTGGGCAAAATTTACTAAATGGTGCATTTGGTGGGATGTAGAACCCGCCAGAAACTGCTGTCAACTGACTATGATCTGTGCAAGCTACGTGAGGTTCATAAGTATAGAAATAGTTAAATGTCGTAAAAAATGTGTGCTCCCCCCCAATCTATAACCAGCCTAGGCTGGTATTGGAAAATAGAGGGAAAAAATGACATGGGGTTTTCCAATTTTCCAAAAACCAGCACCAGGCTGAGCCAGCTGGGGGGGTCCCAATGCCATAATGTTAACCAGCCCCAAACTGTTCAGTCCAAGGTTGGAATCTCTCGGAAGGTTCTCCCCCCAATTAGTGATCTGTGCTGTGCTTCACCCAAACTCGTAATGTTTGGACAGGTTTGCCAGCAGATTTACAGCGGTAATGACATTTTCGCTTGATAAATTTAGGGTTTCTATTCTATTCTTTCCATGGTTTAAAACATTGATGGTGCTTTGATATTCAATTCTATTCTATATACTAAAGTGTGATATATCTGTGGTTTTGTGGTGGTATTGGCCTTAGTAAATCGGTGGATTACAAAACCTCCGCAAAACAGCCACAAAACCACCGGGATTTAGAACCCGCCACTTAATGAATTTAGCCCTGAGTCCTTTTTTGGAGAAAAGTGCTATATAAATATAATTATTATTATTACTATTATTCTTCGTCTTATTATTATAATTAATAACTATGGAATGAAGCATACATTTTGCAGAAGCTAAATGGATAAGATATCTGCATCAATTATAAGATCTAAAGCAGATGATTCTATCAAACAGAACTCAGACTTGTCTCCTCAATATTACCACATGCATCAAGAGTTACAAACATTCCATAATTTGCACAACAGTCATTACAAGCTTGTAAAAGCAAACAGTGATCCATTAGCCTAAGGCAGCGCTGCCTGAGAGCTCAAATCCAGATTGAGTTATTGTAACATTTTAATTCTAGACACCACTTTGAGTATCTAGAGAGTTTAAATAAGCTTTGTGCACTTTCCTTATTGTACTTTGCTGTTTTGTTTTATCTGTGACATTTTCTAGATCATTTCCTGACGATTGACGACTTCTAAATATTCCTTGTACATGTGGGCTGAAAGGAAATGGCAAACTAAATATTTCTCTACGAAGCTTACACAACTGTCTGCTGGAATTTTAAATAGTTCCCATTTAATGTACTTTGCAAAATTTGTTACACTAAATATGAAACAGACTTGTAGTACATCTGTAGCGCACATGTGAGATCTACGTTCTGTAGTCACACAGTATACAGTTCACCTCAGTGCTGCGTATATAATTTACACGATTGAACAAGTGGTGTGAATGACAGATCATTCTCAAAATAAGAGAAATGAATGTGTACATCATATTGTTTTGTGCATATGTGGATGAAAAATACTACACGTGATTTGAAAACAATGTTGAATAATTTATAATCATTTAAATCATCCTGTGGAGAATAGCTCTCAGATGTATTGTTCTCAATTGCCCTATAGAGTAAATATTTTTTTGACTTGTTGCGTTCTGGTCATTTGGCAATACATCGCTATATAACTAAACATATCATTGTGGGTCATTTGTGAATGGAGAGTGCAGTGTCACCTGCCTGTATAATTAATCTGCCTGTGTTTATTCTGTTGTCATAGTGTCAGTAGTGCTGTGAACGGATTTATGTGGCAAGCTTTATTTTGTGAGTAAGCCAATTTTCCTTTATGGATGATAAGGTGCGAAAAACAAAATATTTCATTAACAGTGTAATATCACTGATATCTCCTGGTTACAATTCTGCTTTGATAATCTCCACAGTCCCCAAAAGTAAGAGATAAGACAGTGATGGCCGTATGGGCGGGTGTGGTGGCCGCCAGATCAGACACCAACTGGGGGGAGGGGGGGCAGGCCAAACTGGACACTGGCGGCCGTGGGGGGCTGGGAGCCGAATCGGACACAGGCGGCCGTGCAGGGGGTGACCTGGGTGGACGCGCGGGGGGAGGGCCCTGATCGGACACCGGCGGCTGTGAGGGGGGACTCGGATCGGATACCGGCAGCCATGGTGAGGGGGGAGCTGAATCGCATACCAGCGAGGTGGGGGTGATGGGTTGCGTGCTGGACCACAGTCTCAGCTTCCAGACCCGGCTGCTGCTAGCGGCAGGTGGGGGTTGAGATGGTGTCTGGGGTGAAAGAGAGGGGGGAATAGAGAGGGGGGCGTGCAGTGTGAGGAACATGGGCGGCTGCAGGGGGGATCTGGATCGGACACTGGCAGCCATGGTGAGGGGGAGCCAGATCGGATACTGGCGGGATGGGGGGGATGGGTTGCGTGCTGGACCACAGTCACAGCTGCTGCTAGTGGCAGGGGGGTTGTGGTGGTCTCTGGGGAGAAAGAGAGTGGGGAATAGAGAGGGGGAGGAACAGCGTGAGGAATCTGTGTGGCCGTGGGGGGGATCTGGATCATACACCGGCGGCCGCGGTGAGGGGGAGCCAGATCGGATACCGGCGCTTGGGTTGCTTGGTGTACCACAGTCTCAGCTTCCAGTCCCAGCTGCTGCTAGTGGCAGGGGGGATTGTGGTGGTGCCTGGGGTGAAAGAGAGGTGGGAATAGAGAGGGGGTGGCGCAGTGTGAGGAACACGCGTGGCCGTGGGGGGGACCTGGATCGTACACTGGCGGCCACGGTGAGGGGGAGCCAGTTCGGACACCGGCGCTTGGGTTGCTTGCTGGACCACAGTCTCAGCTTCCAGTCCCAACTGCTGCTAGCAGCAGGGGGGGTTGTGGCGGTGTCTGGGGTGAAAGAGAGGCGGGAATAGAGAGGGGGTGGCGCAGTGTGAGGAACACGGGCGTCCGAGGGGGGGCCTGGATCGAACACCGGCGGCCTTGACTCCTTTGGAATCTCGGAAGGTGGCATATCCAGGATCCACTGCCGTCTTCGTACAACGTGTTGCTCTGAGTTTATTTTGCCCTCAATTTGAAGTGGGCCGAGCCTATTATATACCTCTGTGGCCTCCATTGTTGAGCGGTCCTCTGGGAGCATATATTGTAAAGCCTCTCTATCCTGCGGGTGTTATAGTTCACCTTACTGTGACTTGGGGGACTACTTTAATATGAGCCTGTTCTTGGGGCTCGGGGTGGTATGACCCTCCTTGAATTACTTTTCTGATATCTGCTTGTTTTTGTATTTTGTTATGATTTATATGCACTTACCATATTGTCTTCATATGTTTTTTCCTTCATTTATATTTTTCATGGTTCTGTTAATTGTACCGTGAACTTCTGTCTGCATGTTTTTGTATTTTTACTATATCTTGTATTGCACACCCTCAGGGTCTAATCCTGCTTGTTTAAGTTTAGGATCTGGTAAGGGTTTTATTTTTGAGAGTTTTCTAGTGGCCATCTTCATCCTTGGCTGGATGCACTATGGCCTTTAAGCACACGGGAATAGTTGCCCCCTAGTTCTTTGGGAGTTTGAGGAAGGGGAGGGGGGTTGTTAGGGGATCCAGATATGCCATGCCATGAGTTGGGATTATGGTCGTATAGGGTGGGAGGATAGGGGGGGTGGATGTTTTTCACTATATACTGTAGCTTATGTTTTGAAGACAATGCCTAATATATATCCATTTAGTTTAATTTTCTTATTTTTTATTTGATTAACAGATGTCTGTTTTATGTAGACAGGTCGGTATTTGGGCAGTATGAGCTGGTGTTGGGATATACCCTACACTGATTCTTTTCTAGAACTAAACTCATACTCATTATATTGATACTCGCTAGTTTCTTGGAGTTGTGTTGTGTGGGACTGAATGGCGTCTTCGGTTCCTCACGTCATTATTAATACATTGAAAGAGTCTTTTGTATTTGTCGATTCTGTGTATTCTGTGAAATAATGTTATATGGTTGTCCCGGAATTGACACTGATGAGAGGATAGCTCTAAACAAAAAAATGGCAGCTGCTCAATCAATCTGGTAGTACTTTTTTCAGGTGCATGAAAGGGAGGGGTCATTCCAAGTAGAAAAGAGAGGGGGGTTTAACCCCCTATTGTTCCTCAGCACACTGAATTATACTAGCAACAATGTATGAACACTATATGGTAATAGAATTTCAGAGATATTAGTTGCATGCATTTGCAAATACATGGGATGCTGCTAGGCCTAGTCAAGGCTTCTCTGTCACTAGCAGTCCCTACACTAAACGGTTCACGTCCGGGGCGCAGAGCACCACAAAATAACTTCCAGCCCAGGACCACCCCAGGGTATCACATGAAAAATGGAAAAAGAGTGACAGTGCAGTGTAAAGAATAGAAGTGTGCAAGTAATTACTAAGTGTTAGTAATTACTAACGCCCAAACGCTCACCCCAAATGTAATGCATGCCAATTAAAGCCTCATAATAAAGGCACATATATATTTTGGCAAATGTAAGGCCTCATGATAAAGGCACATACATAAATGCATCCGAATTGAGAGCCAGCTGACATTACATTTGGGGTGAGCGTTTGGGCGAGGCTGCTCTGGCTGGGCCTCCTGAGGGCATCACCACTTAATACACATAGTTACTTTTCACATTACCTTTTTATGTTTGTTTATTATTCATGTAATTTTTCACATATATTTTAACCCCTTAACACTTAGTAATTACTTGCACACTTCTATACTTTACACTGCACTGTCACTCTTTTTCAATTTTTCGTGTGATGCCCTGGGGGGGTCCAGGGCTGGACATTATTTTGGGGTGCTCTGCGCCCCGGACGTGAACCGTTTAGTGTAGGGACTGCTAGTGACAGAGAAGCCTTGACGAGGCCTAGCAGCATCCCATGTATTTGCAAATGCATGCAGCTAATATCTCTGAAATTCTATTACCATATAGTGTTCATATATTGTTGCTAGTATAATTCAGTGTGCTGAGGAACAATAGGGGGTTAAACCCCCCCTCTCTTTTCTTTCTGAGAGGATAGATCTGTAATATACTTATACTATGCTATGCTTCTGTATGTATCTGACTACTAACTGTTAATCTCTAGATTATTCTGTATCGGTGATGTCTCTTTGTTAAACAGTTTTCTCTGTGGGTAAAATGTAAAATTTTCAAAAATAAACACAATTAAAAAAACCAAAACATAAATATCACTAGTGACATTTATGTAATGATGAATAGGCCCCTAAGGGAGAGATTTAATAAATCTTGGAGAGAGATCAAATTGTGAGAGATAAAGCACCAAGTCAACCAACTCCTAACTGTAATTTTTCAAACATAGGCCCGTATTCAATTAGCAGCGAAAAGTCAGAATCTGCAAAAAACTATCGCCGAAAACTTATCTCCGTATTCAATTGCAAACACTTTTCACGTCCGCGAAAACGCAATTCAATGTAATAGGCATAAAAGTTTCGCTTATGAATAGGTGGAGAAAAAAAGTGCAAAATCGCTATTTTGGGGTGCAAAGGTGGGAAAACCACTCAGCACCCTTGAGACAGCCCCCCAAAGGATAACTGCATTAAAAAAAACTAAAAAAATAGAGGAACACCCCAAAAAAGTACTCTGAAAAAGGGGGCGAAAAAGTGCAAAGTGGAGGTAAAAACTAGTGAAAATGACTTTTGGGGGGGTCTGCAAGTATGGGGGAGGTGTTTTTTGGATTGCAGGTGCTTGCTGCAGGTGCGTTTTTTAACACTTTACTTTAGCGAATTTAAACCATGCTTACTCCCATTTTCAAGTACCCCAAATTTGACAGGACTACTTATTTTCACCAAAAAATACATCTTTATGCCATTCTTCACCACTTGTGTAAAGATGCTAATTAGAGACTATTGACACATTCAGGGACCTCTACATTGATCCACAATATTAGTGCATCTTTTGGGGAGTGTCAGGCTGATTACACCACTTTTTCCAGCACTTTTCGCACGTTTGAGTTTTGCCGGGACGCGTTTTCGCATCCTTTGGAATTGAATACGGCGAATAGCGGGGGCTTGCACGATAAGTTTTCGCGGCCAAAACACGTGATGTAGGCTAAAAGTCTGGCACGAGGAAAAGTATTGCAAGTGCAAAACTAATTGAATACGGCCCATAGCCTGTAAAGTGATAGTTAGGAGCTGATTGGTTGCTACTTCATCTCACAATTGTATCTCTCTCCAAGCTTTATTAAATAAATCTCCCCCTTAATGTATTGATCACATTGATGGTGCATTCCTTAAAATGACTGCCTTTAAGTGCATAATATATAACACATGCACAGTATCTTACACATATAAACAAATATATTTAATAAGAAAAAAAAGTGTAAAAAGTGTGATACATGAAGTTGAGGTATGTCTAGTATGACCTCTTGGGTAAGGGGTAACCTTATTGCATTTTGTATTTGTTCTTCTATTTAATATGGTTTACATCAGATGCAAAGTCAATGCTCCAGCTCCCCCTTCTTTGCTGCTGGCCCCTATATAGGACTGCAGTGACACACCAGCCAGTGAGAGAGCAGAGATTGCTCAGTGGCAGCAGCCTCCCAGGACCCACCCCAGCCCAGCACACAGCACCCTAGATCTGCCTCTGCACCTACAGTAGTAAAGGGATGTGTCACCTTGGTCCACCTCCCGTCCCCTTCCCATTCTGTCCCTGCTTAATATTAATGCTGGGAACACAACTGGGAAACCAGGCAACACAGTGATGCAGGGATGTGTTATAACGATATATTACATTACCATACACACTGCACTATGGGTCTCATTCAGACCTGCTCGCAAGCGCCAATGCGCTCGCAAGCGGGTTGATGTAGGGGCCCTGCGCGTGAGCAGCAGCTGCACTGTGCGTGCGCAAGCCCCGGAGTGAGAGAGAAATTCTCTCGCTCTGGCACTTACTACAAAAGGGGTGGCTGTCGATGGTGATCGACAGCTCGCACCATTTTGTAGGTGGGGCAGGGGGGGTGGCAACACGGAACGCCTGCCGTTTGGGGGCGGCCCCACTGACATCACTCTTGATGTCAGCGGTGAGCTTCCGGCTCTAATAGAGCCAAAAGCTCACTGGGACTTGTGGCAGACAAGACCCTACCACAATGGTCTCGTCACAAGCCCCGATGGTCGCGATGGTCTTGACCATTGTGACCATCAACCTGGCCGCTTGCTAAAGCTGTGGGTGGTCACCCACAGCCTAGCGAGCGGCCAGGAGGCCGGGCCGGAAAATAGATGGGGCCGTCCTCATTCAGAGCGAGCGCTCGCATTTTGCGAGCGCCTCTGAATGAAGTCCTATGTCTAATGTAACTATACCGCATTGTGTATAATGTGTACCCAGTTTTACTCCGTTCCCAGAGCCCGCAGAATGGTCCTCTGTCCTCTAAGGTCTGTCCCATCACTGCAATGGGAGCCATTGGCTCCTGAGGTGCACACTCCAGTTCCCACTGCATATGTCAGAGACAGGACCTTAGATGATTATTATGTAGATTATTAATGCAAGTGAATCTTGGAAAGATAACGAAACCTTGGCTTTCATGACAGAATTGTCTTTAACAAAGAGCATCATTTTATCTTGATATCAAACAGACATATGTTTATATTATCTAGCCCTTTACAGTAGAATGCAGTATATTACCTGGCAAGTAGGATAAGGCACGTGGAGGGAACTCCCCAGGCTTCATAGCATGGACTGATCTTTCATTTGCCTTTATAGATTTACTTAAAGGCTGTTATGTAAAACCTCCGTTTTTTGTGTGTTTTTCCCTGATGGTTTGAAACGTGCCCAATTTAATACAGGTCACAAAAAAACATTGAAATGATTCCATTTTACAAAACACCAATTTAAAATTCTCTGTCATGATTTTTTTCATAATTTAGAAATGCAAATCACAAAATTTGTCAATCTACCAAACCACCAGAAAACCATCCAAAAAAAGCTCAAACAGTTTGGTCTGTCTTATCTTGACAACAAAACTGAAACAAATCCAATTCACTCCTCTTTAGAGTTTCCCCATACTGAAGTAAAATAAAATGTATACCCCCAATAAAGTAATTAATGTATTAATTAATTCATAATATTGCTCCCCTCTCTTCTTATAAAATGAATAATGTGGCCTCTCTTTTTAAAATATTAATAATGTGACCTTTACATATAGTAGTTTATATAGTTATTATAATATAAATAATGTGCCCCTATTTTATTTTATAAATAATTTATTCCCCCATATATATTTCATATATTCTAATGGACCACCATAATAATTTGTGTATTATAGTGCTCCCCCCCTAATATTTCATATACTGTAATGGTCACTGTTACAAGATTCCCGACTATACTCTACTCTAATTGGGATCCCGATTGCTGAATACAAGGACAAGCTTAGGCATGGAAAGAATGTGGTCAGAGAAGCTAAGGGTCATTACACAGTGGTCTGAAAGATCAAGGCAGAATAGCAGACAAGGTTAATCCAGGGGGCATGGTCAGCAGACTTGAGCATAGGTTGGTACATAGTGTAACTTCACCAAGGCAGAATGGCAGGCAAGGAGAACCCAAGAGGCGTAGTCAGTGGGCAAAAGCAGAGGTTGGTTCACTAATGCCAACATACAGTATATGGCAGAATAGCAGACAATGAGAGATCTGGGAGACATGATCAAGACAGGGCCAGTGGGAATTCAAGGAGCTGTTGCAATAACCAAGCACATTTGTTATTTTTCTTGTGATTACTCTGTTGTTCAACTGTGACCTGCTTGACCACTTTTTATTTACCAACCTCTCTCCTTGACTGGGATTACCTTGTTTTCTGCAAACTTGCACCTCTACTACAGGCCTCAGACATTCCGCATTATCCAAATCTGATCTCTGTTTGGGGTACTTGTTTATCCTGCCTATTTTAATCTCTGACCTTGGGGAATCTATTCTGTTTTCATTTCTTCTATTCTTCTGTCTGTTTCAGGGCCTTCCTAACCACTATGCCAGGTACTCGCCCGCATAGAGTGCCACAGTGGGGTTAGCGCACTATGCCGCAGCCTGATAGTGACAGTGAGGGGATGGGATGGTGTGGCAGGTGGGAACTGGATTCTAGGGGGCCCAGCACCCATCTGTCACCGCCTGTCACATCAGGGAAGGGGCAATGAGAGAGCATACTCACAGGTAGCTACTTTTTGCTGCTTATCTAAGTTAGACACCCTGTGGTCAGAGGTGCATTTGCTGAGCCCTAATTGGCAGAGTCCAGCACATCCTCCTCTGACCCGAACATGGGGTGGGGCTACACCAGCTTGTTCTTCAACTCTTCAGTTTAGGCAGCATGGAGGATAAGGGAACTGCTGGAAGCTCCACATCAAGGTTTAGAGGGGGTGAGATGACTGGGGAACACAGTGTCTGTATGTGTGTGTATGTCTCTATATGTAATCCTGCCTGTATGTGTGTGTGTATGTCTCTATATATACCCCTGCCTGTATTTGTGTGTATGTCTATACGTAACCCAGCCTGTATGTGTGTGTATGTCTCTATATGTAACCCTGCCTATATGTGTATGTATGTCTCTATATATAACCTTGTGTCTATGTGTATGTATGTCTCTATATGTAACCCTGTCTGTATGTGTGTGTATGTCTATATGTAACCCTTCCTGTATTTATGTGTGCATGTCTCTATCTGTATCCCTGTCTATATGTCATAACCCTGCCTGTATGTGTTTGTATGTCTCTATACATAACCATGTCTGCATGTATGTTTATGTCTCTCTATGTAACCCTGCATGTATGTACAGTATGTTTATTTCTCTCTATGTAACCCTGCCTGTTTGTGTGTTTATTTTTTTTATGTGTTGTATTTTTTATATCCTGTGGGGGCCAATGTGTATGTTTTTTCCTATTGGCGCCAATGTAATTGTAATTGTTATTTTTATTTATGTGAAGGTCATGTGTTTATGCTTTTTCTGTGGGGGCCTATGTGTTTATTTTTTTCTTATCAAGGACCTATGTGTTTTATTTTACTTTTCCTATCGGGGCCAATGTGTTTTTTTTCCCTATCTGTTGTATTTTTTCCTGTGGGAGCCAATTGTGTTTAATTACTAAGGACTCTGTGTGGACTGATGCATATTGGAACACATATGAAAAGGGTACCCAAATTTATATTACTATTCGACCTAGTATTAGATTATTACAAACTACGCAAATACGACTGTTGATATCGGTTATATATGAGAGCTCAGTTCCAGCCCAAATTTAAATGAAATGTAATTAGAACATATAAATATAGGGTTTATTCCACCAATGGACACCAAAATCTTTTTTCACTTACCAAAAATGTAAGCTTGAGCCTGCCCTGATCTGTTTGGATCTGCTTTTGGCATTAACAGACTGGACAGAGTTTCCAGGTTGTTAATTTTGTCCCGTCCTGTTCCTGGTGGGTTCTACTCCTGTCTGTGCACAGAAGAATAACAATTGGTTGGTTACTACATTTCCTCTCTTGTACATCCCAAGGCTTTCTTAAAAGGGACTTTGGATTTTTTTCTTTTAGATAAAATTAGAGTGTATATATCTAAGGCCTTAATCCAAAATTATTTCCAAGGGTTGTAATCTTTCCAGTCTATCCAATTTTCAAGATATAGTTCAGCTGTTAGATGAAAAGGATGATTGATACTGGTGAACAAGCCCGCAGACGTTGGGTGAAACGCACGTGCAAAGCAGTTTCCTTCGGCACCTATGTGGACTCAAATCTCTTTAATTATGTAACCGGAGGTATCTAGTCAATACTGCAAGCACAGACACACACAGGTATTGCTTCTATTCCTCTCCCTTCACACTCGTCACTCTCTCATCTGGTCCGGTGTTAACACTCTGCAATTCTCTTTAGTATCAGGGAGCACACCGGTTAACTTTCTATACAGAAAGCAGAAGTGACGTTTCTTTCTTCCGATGTGTTTATCAGCTGTTCGACTGTCCCCTTCACGCTGTATGTTCACTGCCTAAGCAATGGCGTAAATTCATCCCAGACGCCCTGAGGCAAGTTATAATTTGGTGCCCCCCCGGTCACAGCGACTGACACTGTAATATAGCAATTTGCATGCATCCAAGCTATAGATAGATGATGGCAGCAGCTGATGGTCTGAAATGGAGCTCTCCACTAGTGTATGGTGGCTTCTCAGGTGCCGGGAAGGGGTGCCATGTATTGGACGGCCGTTACGGTACACTCTGGGTGCACAGTTACAGCCCTAAGTGGGGAGAATATGTTGTGGACAATGGAGTAGGTGCCCCTTCAGAGCTGGAGCCCGGCGGCAGGCGCCTCCATTGTCTCCCATAGTTCTGCCCCTGTGCCTAAGGGCACACATTCAGAATAGGGGCTTTACCTATGGCAGCACATCTCTCTATTCTGCTCCATTCTAACACGTTACAACAGAGTTTGGTATAAAGATACTTCCCCTTATATATATATATATATATATATATATATATATATATATATATATATTAGGGGTGAGCGGGTTCGGATTTCTGAAATCCGAGCCCCCCCGATCCGAGTCCGATCCGAGTCAGGCTCGACTTTTCCCGCCTGACTCGGATCTGAAATCGAGGCAAAACGTCATCATCCCGCCTTCCGAGTCTCGCGGTTTTTGGATCCTATATAAGGTACCCGCGTCGGCGCCATTTTCTCACTCGGCTGTGGACAGTGAAGAGGGAGGGTGGGAGTTAGGGCTGGCTGGGCTGTGTAGTGTAGTGTAGTGCTGCTGTTGTCCACTACTTCAAAGTCCATAGGGGCTGGCTGTGTTGTGCTGTGCTGCTGTTGTTAATAGGGGCTGTGTCCACTACTTCAAAGTCCATAGGGGCTGGCTGGACTGTGTTGTGCAGTCAGTTCTCCATAGGGGCTGTGTCCACTCCAAAGTCCTGTGCAGCGTCCCAGTCCTAAAGGGGTGCTGTAGTGTTGTCCAGGGGGTGCTCTGTCCATCAGGGGTGCTCCCCCCAAGTGCTAAAAAAATTATATATTTTCTGTGTTTGTGAATTGTGTGCGCAGTAGCCGCACGTGCATCAACAAAGTAGTGCCAAGCGTGCGCCTGTGTCATAAGTAAAGGGCCGGCTGGCTTGACCGTTAAAGGGTGCTGTAACCCCCAAAGTACACTCCAGTCCAAACCAAAAAAAAAAATATTTTCTGTGTTTGTGAATTGTGTGCGCAGTAGCCGCACGTGCATCAACAAAGTAGTGCCAAGCGTGCGCCTGTGTCATAAGTAAAGGGCCGGCTGGCTTGACCGTTAAAGGGTGCTGTAACCCCCAAAGTACACTCCAGTCCAAACCAAAAAAAAAATTATTTTCTGTGTTTGTGACTTGTGTGCACTGTGGCTGCACGTGCATCAACAAAGGAGCAGCGCCAAGCGTGCGCCTGTGTCCCATAAGTAAAGAGCCGGCTGGCTCATTTCTTAAAGGGTGGTGTAACCCACAAAGTGCACTACTCTCCAGCAAAAATAAAAAAATATTTTCTGTGTTTTTGTGCTCTTTAGCCGCACGTATATATCAATATAACATAAATGGAGGACCAAACATTCTCCGATAAAAATAAAATAGGGAAAGATCAAGAACCACTTCCTCCTAGTGCTATTGCTGCTGCTGCTGGGAGTTGTTCATCATCCCAGAGAGGAAGTAGGAAGATCACTACTTTTCCTAAACAATTGACCCTCCAACAGTCCCTAGCGATGAGGATGAAGTACGACAGCAGTCATCCTGAAGCAAAACGTATAACTGAGGCCTTGACTGCTATGTTGGTGTTAGACGTGCGTCCGGTATCCGCCATTAGTGCAGTGGGATTTAGACAATTGATGGAGGTAGTGTGTCCCCGGTTCCAAATCCCGTCTAGATTCCACCTGCATCCTCAAAGCAGCAGCGACAAGCGTGCGTCTGTCTGTTAAAGGGTGGTGACACCCTCAAAGTGTGCTACACAAACAATAAAAATATTCTTCTTTTTTTTTCGGTCTTTGTGAAATGTGTGGGCTGTAGCCGCACCTGCATCCTCAAAGCAGCAGCGACAAGCGTGCGTCTGTCTGTTAAAGGGTGGTGACACCCTCAAAGTGTGCTACACAAACAATAAAAATATTCTTCTTCTTTTTTCTGTCTTTGTGAATTGTGTGGGCTGTAGCCGCACTTGCATCCTCAAAGCAGCAGCGACAAGCGTGCGTCTGTCTGTTAAAGGGTGGTGTAACCCTCAAAGTGCGCTCCACAAACAATAAAAATATTCTTTTTTTTTTTCTGTCTTTGTGAATTGTGTGGGCTGTAGCCGCACTTGCATCCTCAAAGCAGCAGCGACAAGCGTGCGTCTGTCTGTTAAAGGATTACATCGGTGACAGCATCCAAGTAGGCATGTCAGACAGTCCGTACCTGTACTGGCAGGAAAAAGAAGCAATTTGGAGGTCCCTGTACAAACTGGCTCTATTTTACCTGAGTTGCCCCCCCTCCAGTGTTTACTCCGAAAGAGTGTTTAGTGCAGCCGGGAACCTTGTCAGCGAAAGGCGTAGGAGGTTGCTTCCACAAAATGTGGAGAAGATGATGTTCATAAAATGAATTATCAACTCTTCCAGGGAGACCAGCCTCCAGAACGTACAGAGGGACCTGTGGTTCCAGCGGGGACGAATTAATACTCTGTGAGGATGAGGATGTACACACTGAAGAGGGTGAGGAATCGGTGGATGAGGATGACATCTTGCCTCCGTAGAGCCAGTTTGTGCAGGGACAGATTAATTGCCAGCTTGTTTTGTGGGGGCCCAAACAAACCAATCATTTCAGCCACAGTCGTGTGGCAGACCCTGGCGCTGAAATGATTGGTTTGTTAAAGTGTATATTCCATCTTGCACCTCTTTTTTTTTAATTGCATTATGTACAGTTTGGGGCCTAGTTTTTCAAACTGCCATCCTGTCTGCCACTGCAGTTTCACGCCTAGATGGGTCACGTGTTTGTGCCGCCCACTCGTGTCGCTTAGCATAGTCATCCAGCTACCTCGGTGCAACCTTTTGGACATAAAAACACTATTGTGAGGTGTGAGGTGTTCAGAATAGACTGGAAATGAGTGGAAATTAAGGTTATTGAGGTTAATAATAGCATAGGAGCAGAAAAACCTACACATTCTGTGATTTTAGCTGTTTTTATGCTTTTTTTAAAAAAAATACAGATCCAAAACACAAAACCCAGAACCCAAAACACGGAAGGGTGGTTTTGGCAAAACCAATCCAGATCCAAAACACGAAGAAAGATCCAGATCCAAAACCAAAACACAAAACACGAAAAGTGGCCGGTGCACACCCCTAATATATATATATATATATATATATATATATATATATATATATATATATATATATATATATAACGGCTCATGTAATATTTAGCACTATATATGGAATCCTGTGACAAGTTGTTCTCAAATGTGGATCTATAAATACAATTTATTTTTGACTAAAGATTTGATAGTTTCTATTTGTGACCCACTATGTATGCATGTAGAGTGTGACCTGCAAACTATTGATTGTACTTTTTAGATATATGATCTTAACATTTCTTCACCCAAATATATTATTTGGAGGGTGATGTTTTTTCTTGATTTTTCTTTATATTACAGAATATACAGTACAACTGCCTATTTCTCGTCATTTATAGATACCGTATATTGAACGCTTTATATAACAATACTATTATTTTTCTATAGTTTGTGACGATCAACAACTCAAAGGGATACAATTTCTCCTATATCATCGCTGTTTAAATTTTTACCAACTTTTACTTGTGTCTCAACAGCCTATATATGACACCAACCAGTATTTATAAAAAGAGTTGATGTCTTACTATTTTTATTTATGACATTACTTTTTATCATCGTACAGTATGATGAGACAAAAGGGTGTTTTTCTTTTCTGCTGAGGACTATATACACTAGGCTTTGTCTTGCCTGGTGATCAGTTATTTTATATTAAGTATATTAAAAGCTATGTTTTATTCTTTTCTATACTGTATTTAAAGTTGTGCCCCCAAAAAAGGTTTTTTCTCTTGTATATCCGTGCAGACTCCTTCTTCAGGTCTCTTGTGGGAGTATTCTTTCAATATGTATTTACACTGTTCTTAAACCTGGGGAGCACCACCAACAACTTTGGATTCTACAAATGAGATCATTTTTGTCTCTGTATATTTCTTAATAGTTGGTATTGAAAACATGATAACCATGCCCTTCTGATATTCCTTTAGTGCCTGTGCAGGATTTTTTTGTGTTTGTGTATGTTAATCATCTAGCAAGAAAGACCTGAACTCGTATATTGGACAAATGGCCTTGCTGCCTGCTTGATCTACAAGAGCCATATAACACTATCCCAAATTTATTAACAACACTTACCAGCAAAATGATGTACCCAATCTTATCTCAGTCCTTGAAAAGTCTTGTCCTGGATTTTTATAATAATACTGTCGAAGCTGGATTATTGGCTGAGACAAGATCAGTTTAAAATTGAATTGCAGCGACGCCATCTTGCGACTGGCTGCAAGACACCATCTTGGAAATGAGATCGCAAGACGCCATTTTGCGAATGGCCACCCAAGCACCATTTTAGATAAACTCACATTTAAGTACATATGGCGATATTACTATTAGCACCATGCGATTGCATCTTTCACCATTTCTCATATACACATTAATACGCAGAATTGCGCTGTTAACTAGTCGCATATTAGCGAATGCATAAGATCCTATATGAAAACACTGTAAATGCGCACGCATCTGTCCCAAGTTAACTAGTGACCTTATATCAAACCCCGCATACTCACACATTACATATCCACATACAAGGTTCCATAAGCTTTAAAGTACAAGATTTAAGTTTGTTCGTTTAGTATAAATGCTGTGAAATAAAGATTATTTGGTAACTAAGGTTTTATACATGCTAAGTAAGCCTTGTTTGGTTTTGTACTGATGCGTACTCTTTCAACAGAATTCCGGTATTATCGGTGTGGAGATCGCATCATGCATTCTCAACATATGGACCGCAGAGACTTCAAGCAACAAAATGTATATTATATGAACAACTGTTAGGATGTTGCATGAGGCGGGAAACAAGAGACCCCCAGTTGTCGGAGGCTGGGTGGGGTCTATTTGAATCAGTCTGTTAAATGCTCTGTAACAGATGCATCCCCCTTGGGAACCAATGGCATCAGCAACAAACTTCTCTATTGTGCTGTCTATTTCTGGGGGGCATAAATATGTGTGCTCCAACACTGGGTCTTAGTCTTCGTGCTGAATACTGATTGACGAGGGGTTTCTTGCTGATGCCTAACATCTGGTCCGGAAGTGCTGCGTATGTATACTGTACTTGGGTCTGTATAATTCCTTTGCGCCTAATTGTGTCTGGATCAATAGCGTGTAACTGACTGTACTTTTACTTGAATAATACTTGTGATTTGGAACCACAGATTCCAGGTCTGAAGTCTTTATTTACTGTATGACTACGTACGCAAATTAGCGTCATCTTTAGAAGGTATAGGCAGGATATTACAAGGTATAGGAAGGAGTGTATAGAGGTTCTAAGGCAGTATCATTAATACCCAGGCACTTTATCCAATTCTGTAGAAAGTTAATGGTATGTTGTGACTCCATCCTAGCACCTTTATTGTTTGGTGTTGGCTCCTTTAGGGTGTTGATTCTAAAAGTATCTTTGGTTTTCACTAGAGGACCCTGGGGGAGGTCTGTCTAAAGAGGACAAGTAGAGACATTTCCTATAGCAGCCAATTAGATTCTTGCTATCATTTTATAGAATGTACTGGATAAATGATAGCTAGCAACTGATTGGTTGCTATGGAGAACACCTCAATTTGTCTTTTTAAGAAGGTTTGATAAATCCACCCACCTCAAAGTTACACTGGGAGGCTGCAGACTAGCACTGAGAATGGGGCACCAAATCAGGAGACAGGAGGTAATCAAAAAAGCCAATAGTCAGGCAGAGTTTAAGCAAAATTTGGAGCCATAGGCGAGAGGCACAAGAGAAAAGGAATTGTCACAATTAGCCTGATTTGTGCCAAGTAGACACAATAGGCAGACTATTATTCTACAAGCACTAGGGCACAGTAACCTGTTAATCAGTCAAGGGATATAAGAAAATTGGCAGAATATATTGGTAATATATTTTATAGCCGGAGAGAACTCGTCTAGAAAGATGTTGTACAAAAGTAACAAAAAACAACACGATAGTGAGTGCAGAATGAATAGCAAGGTATCTATTTATTGTATACCAAAAATGTCTTAAAATTGCTAATCTTTAAGCATGAACAATAAAATAAATGATATATAAATACTGTATATTATAAGACACCACTGAAAATCCTGCAGTAGAACATATGCGTATATATGTGAGATAAAATTCAATTGAAAAAATAAAATTAAAAAGGTACCAATGTCCATAATCTTTGCTGAAGATGGAGATATTAGCAGACACTGAGCATTAATAATCCACAGAATATAAAAGACAAAGGCCCTCATTCAGAGCCGCTCGTAAGCGGCCGTACACTCGTTGTCATCCAATGTTTTTAAACCACGCATGCGTCGGTGTAACAGTGCGCATGTGCGTACGGCTGATTGCGATCATTTTATCAGTCGTTCGTCGAATAGCAAACAGGAAGTGACATATCAAATGTGATTGACAGAACTGTCCGTTTTGGGGCGGTGACGGGGGTGGAGATGGGAAAACGCAGGCGTGTCGAGGCGTTTTTTGGTCATACGTAAATTATCTGATGCGAACGGCCAATGTGAACGGAACAAGTGTTACGTCACTGTCTGATCCACTTTCCATTAAAACTGCTCACTCAGCTTGTGGTCTGGTATTCTCTACCGCAATGACGATGGTCTCTTCGTTCTCCCCGAGGCTCATCGATGGTTTTCCGATTTATCATTTGAGGCCTCAAAAACAGTCAGTTTTGAATTGCAAAAATGCTTGTAAGGTGTTTAGCCAATAGCCTTTTGTTAGTAGCAAAAAAACGTACGCAACTGCTAATTTCTGGGTTAGACAATAAATTAGCTTACCAATTTTTTTAAATTTTGCATGTTTTTGCAAAATTAGTTTTCTTCTTTTTTTAGGGCAACAATATTGTACGCATGTTTGTTGTTTTTCTTCATTTTTTAGGGGCCAAGAAACAATCGTCCTTTTGTTTTTTGCTAAGTGTTAATTAAAACTCATAAATTGTTTTTAACCCTTGGTTTTGTAATTCAAAAATTTTTAGATTTCCGTTGTGTTGTTTGTAATTTTGTTTGCGGGATTACCTTTTAACCAGTTTTTCAATAAATTACCAATAGAATTGTGCAGATTTTCAACAGTATTTTTTTTTTTATTTTTTTTTTATTTTTTTGTAAATAATAAAAACTTGATAATGTAAAAACAAATAACAAATGATTTTAGAAGCACACAAACAAAATAACTGGCGTTTGAAATCCACAAACAAACACAATTATTATAAAAATCACAAGAAAGGAGAGGGAGGTTTTGGGCATTAAGGAATATGGGGCAAACACTGAGAAGGATTGTGGGAAAATTAGCCAGTGCTGTCATCGCCTTTTGGCCCATTTGGCCAGGGTAGGGAGGGAGTTTGCTGGCCTGGCCAGAGGCAGATGTTGTGGACTTTGGACTAGGCATAGGGCTAGGCACATTTGGAGGGATGGCTGTTGTTGTGCCAGAGGTGGAGGGTCCTGATGTTCCGGCAGGAAGGGAGGCCGGCTTCAACATGTGCTGGTGAACGAGCTGCTCCAGGGCATTTGCTATTCGCACGTTGGCCCCAGTATTTTCCGCCAGGGCCTTAGCAATGGTCACGTTGGCCGCAGCACCTTGCTCCAGGGCGTCCGCCACCCGTAGCAGATTGGCGTCCATCCTCAGCAGAATCTCGGTCTGTTGATCCGTTTTAATATTGAGATCAGTGAGGAGGCCCACTGCCTTTGAGGGGGAATGCCCTGGACTGTCTGCCACAGGGTCCCCAGCCGGATCTACTGTTTCCTCCCCTGCAGAGCCAGCAGAAATTCTGTGACCAAAGCTCCCCTTTGGAGCAGACTCATCCGCCTGTGTCTCTGTGAGAAAAAAGAGAAAAGAGTAACATTATAATCTAGATATTGTCCCAAAAACATTTCTGAGTTGTTAACATTACAACATTTACCTGGGGCAACATGAGGAGGCGCAAAGTCTGGCATGTCGGTATCCATGTTCGACATGCCAAACACCTCCTCATCCTGCACACACCCCTTGGCCATCTCCTCCAAATCTGTGAGCTCCAGTGACACAGGGGTGGGACCCCCACCTGTCCCCCCTGCATGCCTAGCCCTATCTGCCAGTTTTTGCTTAAGACGATATTTGAAGTTGCTCCATCTGTGGGGTAAAAAGTTGCCATTATTCCTGTAGTATTCGGACCTGTAAACACTTTTTACTAAAATGTAGTTTTTACGTACCGGCGTTTGACCTCCCGGGTTGAACGTTCAAAATCACCCACCCTACTGACACCACTGGCTATGTCATCCCACATTTTCCATTTCTGGCTTGCACCCATATTCCTTGCTGCCTGTGGCAGGTTGTCATTGCACATTTGCACCAAAACCTCCATTTCCTTTCTTGTGAATTGTGACTGCCTTTTTTTTTTTTGTTTAGTTGGCCTACTAGGCCCAGCAGCCTCTTCCATGGCATCCTCAACACCTTTTTTTAAAATGGGATTAAAATTTATAATGTAAAATTTTCCAAAAATTATTGTTAAACATAAGCCTTTTGCCCAAAAAAGAGAAATACTTACCTGGCGCCTCTTGGCCAGTGCTTTGCTGCTCTGTAGTCATTTTGGACTTTCAGGTCTCACTACAGCAGACCGATTTGGGTTTTCAGTGACGTTTTTATACATGCGTCAGCATTATTCGGCCGCATCATTGACTGTGCGCTCCTATTGTCCGTCCTTAATTTGAGCGGGAAAATAAAGACTATTTATGGCTTGGTGTGACTCGAGTCGAGGTGGCATGTTTTGTTTGTTGGAGGTTTTGCGTTGGAGTGGATTGTTGGCTTATTGAGTAGAAGGAGGAATTTGTTTGTGCGAGTTTTTGTTTTTTTTCTAATTTCTTTCTTTTCTGTTGGCTTTTTTTTTTATTGTTTGGCTATTTTTATTGGATTTTTTGAGTAAGTATTTTAAAAAACCACCGTAAAAAATAATCGTAAATAGTTTACACATTTTTGTAATATTTTTTTAATTTTTTTTACAGTTATTTTGGCATTGCCCCAGTGACGTTTTTGAACTTTGGGATATTTGTCTGTTTTTGGTAAGTGCTTTTGGTTTCATGAATTTAGAAATTTGATGTGTTAGTCTTAGCATATGTTTCGCTAAGTAATGTTGTTTATTTTCTGGGAACAATCATGTCTTAACACTAAATGTAGCGTACTATTTTGCAAACTAATGTGTTTTGATTTAACTGTAAAAGTAGCGTACTATTTTGCGAACTGATGTGTCTTGATTTAACTGTAAAAGTAGCGTAAAATTTTGCGAACTAATGTGTCTTGATTTAACTGTAAAAGTAGCGTACTATTTTGCAAACTAATGTGTCTTGATTTAACTGTAAAAGTAGCATACTATTTTGCGCACTAATGTGTCTTGTTTTAACTGTAAAAGTAGCGTACTATTTTGCGAACTAATGTGTCTTGATTTAACTGTAAAAGTAGCGTACTATTTTGCGAACTAATGTGTCTTGATTTAACTGTAAAAGTAGCGTACTATTTTGCGCGCTAATGTTTTTAGAATTTTTCAGTGTAAAATCATGTCTTACCACTAAATGTAGCGTACTATTTTCTGCACTAATGTGTGCTCCCTTCTCTATTTTTTCACAAAAAGAATTTGTTTCCTATCCTATTTTTTTAAATTAATCTTAAACATATTTTCTACTTTTGAAATGTAGGTTGTTCTGCACATGACACGGCCCAGGCCTGTAAGCATCTTTGGATTTCTTAGAAAAGACAAGTATATTTTTCTTTACACATTTGTCTAAAACAATAACTACCTGGCTTACCATTTCAGGTTGATGTTGGTCGTATTATATTGGCCATGGTTCCAGAACCCGACCAACCTCAACTTCGTCCCAGGCGTAGGCCTCCTAGGCGTGCAAAGCCCCAGATATATAGAACACGTGTCACCCTTTTTGGAATGCCAGATGATGAGGTATTAAGGCGATACCGTCTGCTGCCACAAATCATCATAGACACTCTCTCATTAATAAATAAAACAGTAGTACAGAAATTCCTGGCGCAAAAGAATAGGATTAAAGCTGCCTTTTGCCAAACGGGGTTAACACCCTTTAACCCGAGCACAGAATACACCAAACAAACAATTGAGTGGAAACACCGGCGCTAATTCTTCACCACTGAATACTCAAGAAATAACACTTCCCTTCTTTTGATAGTTATCTCTCCCTTGTTCCAATTGGAAGTGTTAAAAGATCATGTGTTGCTATGTCCCATATATGAAAAATATAAAAACATAGAACCGCAACATAGTGCAATAAAATTAAATTTTAATATATAAAATAGCATAAAACAAATATACACCAAGCTGGTAAATTTCCAATCAATATTGTACAGGGAATGAAATGGAGACTTTTACCAAAAAGAGGTGATACTCAGGCATATAGTTGGTAACAATATGAGGGGTATAGGTTCCGAACATGTGAATACCAATTAAGGTAATTAATATAGTGATTGCCATTAATCGATTCAAGTATGTTTGCTGAATGAAATAGCAGGCAATCGAAAACTGACAGGGCCACTTCCGGAATTGACTTGTGCGAGTGTTCCCTGCAACCAGAGAGGACGGTCGCTATTTAGAACGTTCACTAGCTAGAGGAGGGGTTGGGAGACTATGGGGCGGAAGATTAGCTGTGAGCGAACATACGAGCGAGCGCTTGATTTTACATTTTTAGGCTCGTACGCCGAACGAGCGAACGGACACTTGCGTCCGGGTCTGAATCAGGCCCAATGTTGATTACCTGCTGTGATTAAATAAGTATCAACATCAGAGATGTAACAATTATAAGCTGTTCAAAGCAGTAATGTGTATGGCAAGTCTGTGCTAGTGCAATGCTGAACTCATGTGCAGAACTTGTCCTGCATGATCGCGCTATGCCTATGATTGACAGGCAGAGGCATTTAAGGGGCGGTGCGGGGACAAGGACGGCCAGCGCTCCCAGAAATGGGGACGTGTCAGCCTAATTTTACGGTAGTGGCAAGGCCAGGGGCTGCCTCCACGGATGCAGTTTCCTGGCCACACAAGCCAGCCAGCCTGCGTAAGTTGAGGTCTACTCAGCTGGCCGGGCTGTACGCTATTGTGACCTCAGTCGCAATGTTGGGATTGCAAATGCAGTAGGCAGTGCCAGACACCTACTGCCGCATTTGCATATTTGCAAGGATGGAATTGCTAAGCTGCTTGCGTGCTGAATCATCCCCTGTATTCACATATTATCCGAATGTAGCTGAATGTATACAGTTTAGTGATACCATGGAAAACTTGTAATATTTATAGAAGATTCATTTTTTGTGCTATAGATGTGTGGTTAGTTTTTCCTGAAATACGAACACACACCCGAACATAGGGGTTCCGAGTCTAATTGAGTTCCAGTTCGGAATCACTTTGGGGTTTCCAAATGGAACCGAGTCCCAGCTTGGGTCTGCTGTCAGTTCGGAATTCGGATTTAAAAACCAAACTCTGGTCCAAATGACATGATTTTTAGCTGTTTTTATTGATTTTTATAGATCTTTTAGGAATCCAAAACCGAACCAAAATTGAATCCAAACCAAACACTTGAGGGTGGTTTTGCCAAAACCAAAACTGAATCCAGACAAAAACACTTGAGGGTGGTTTTGCCAAAACCAAAACATGATGATGAATTAGAACCTAAACCAAAACACCAGGGTTCACACACATCTCTACTTTTTTGTAGCTCTGGAGTCTCTAATCCATCTCTATTTGCTAAGAGGATAGCTTGTCATGTGGGTAACCTTTAAATCCGGCTTATGCAGCACTTGACTGCTCATGTAATTTAGTGATGTGGTAGTAAACAGAAGGACCTGATGGACAGTAGGTCCTTAATCCCCAGCTCACTTGGAGAAGCTGGAGTGGATACCTGGTGACCCCGTGAGTGATTGCAGCAGAGACCACTGACACTGTGATTCTACTGGTTGGAGGATGAAAGATTGACAGAAAAAAGGTGGACAAGCAATATGTCGATATCAGATGGTCAACAGTCAATAGTTCGACAGGAGTAAAAGCTCATCAGGTCCAAAAGGTCGACAGGAGCATAAGGTCAACATGGGAATGGTCAACACATTTTTGGGAGGGTCAGTTAGGGTTAGGCACTTACCCCGACAGTTAGGGTTAGGAACTAGGAGGGACGATTAGGTTTAGGCCTTAAGGAGGGACGGTTAGGGTTAGACACTAGGATGGATGGTTATAGTTATTCACTTACACTGATGATTAGGGTTAGGCACTCAGGGTGACAGTTAGGGTTAGGCACCAAGGGGAAGGTTATGGTGAAGATTAGGGTAAGAAAAAATATATGGGTTGACAATTTTTGTGCTGACCATTTCCGTTTCGACACTTTGACCCTGTCTACATTTTGTATATGTCAACCTACACACCTATTGACTGTTGACCATCTTGTGTCAACCTATTGCTTTTCAACCTTTTTACTGTCGATCTATTAATCCATACCCGATTGGCTCCACTCTTATTACTGATAGTTACAAGCAACTGCAGACAATTTCTTCATTACTTGGCTTTTAATTAACATCTTATAGGTGATTCCCAAAGGTCTGGGGATTAAGGGCCTGATTCAGACCCGCTCGCGAGCGCTGCGCACTCGCAAGCGGGTCGATGGTGCCCAAGTGCGCATGCGCACGACGGAGGCGCCTCCGTCGTGCGTATGCGCGAGACCCGAATAAAGACGGAATGTCTCGCATCAAAGGGGGCATGCTGTCGATGGTGATTGACAGCACGCCCCCTTTGGTGGGCGTGCCGGGGACGCGGCTGCCCAGACGGAGGCGTTCCCATGGGAACGCCTACTGTCTGGGTCCGGCCCCACTGACATCACTAGTGATGTCAGTGGGAGTGCTTTTGGCTCTGGTAGAGCCAAAAGCACTCCTGGGCTTGTGGCAGCGAGACCCTACTGCAGGGTCTCGTCGCAAGCCCGATGGTCGCGATGGTTTTGACCATCGCGACCATCATTTTGGCCGCTCGCTATAGCTGTGGGTGGTCACCCGCAGCTATGCGAGCGGCCAGGAGGCTGCTCCAAAAAGGAGTAGGGACGGCCCTGATTCAGAGCGAGCGCTCTGTCAGAGCGTCCGGCTCTGAATGAGGGCCTAAGGACGGAACCGGTGTCTGACAATATATTTACATTTATTTTATTTTATTGTTCATGCTTTATTAGAAATGTTAAGAAATGTTATACAATAAATTGATACCTTGATATTCATTCCTTCTGTGCTCACTATTTGTGTTTGTTTTTGATTCTCCTATGGATTGGGATTAGCAGCCCCTTTTTTTTAGTGAGCAGCATTTGGATTGATTTCTTTTAGGTTGATGCGTCTGTTTTTCTTTCTTTCCTCATAGAAGAGTAAGCCTGTCTCCAACAGAGTACATGGAAGCCAAAAATGTAGGTAAAACGCGTTTCCATTACAGAATTACAAAGGAAACACATTTGTTAATTGAAACATTTTATGTTTAAAAATTGTGAAGGACAAAAGAAAAACACCTCTTTATGTGCATGCCACCACTAACAATTCCTGTGATCAATGCTTTCCTGTTAGTGGGTTAAAATTAGGGATGAGCGGGTTCGGTTCCCTGAGAACCGAACCCACCCGAACTTCGGGGATCCGGGGCGATCCGAGCCCAAGCTCGGATCTCCCTGTCTGCCCCGGATCCCTCTCCCGAGGCAAAACCTTGAGATCTGCTGTCGGATCTCGAGGTTTTGCCTCGAGCGGCCATTTAAAAAAAAATGCCTTTGCCTTTAATGGGCAAAGTGCTGATTGGCTGACAGAGCCGTCTGTCACGGCTCTCAGCCAATCAGCATTATGGTGCTCATTTGCATGTAGCACGGACTCGTGAGATCCGTGCTACATGCATCTGTGTGATTGACAGTGACACAGAGCACAGATGGGTCAGTGAGACCCGTCTGTGCTGCTGTGTATTTCAATGACACAGATGCACGCACGGACCAGGAGATCCGTGCTACTTGCATCTGTGTCATTGACACAGAGCACTAACGGGTCCGTGAGACCCGTCTGTGCTGCTGTGGTAAATAAAAAAAAAAAAACCTGTGTAAAAAGAGAAAAAAATGGCGTCCTCCCCCCCCAAAAAAGAGCAACCAGCCCCGGGCATTAGTGACCCAGTGCTGGGTGTGCTTAAATACAGGGGACAAACGACATAGGGGTCCCCTGTACTTAAACACAACCAGCACCGGGCTAGTCAGAACCAGAGCTGGTTGCCAAAATACGGGGGACAAACGACGTAGGGGTCCCCCGTATTCTGCGCAACCAGCTCTGGGCTCTGATCCGGTCCTGGTTCTGGAAATACAGGGGAAAAAAATGAGTAGGGTTCCCCTGTATGTTCCAGAACCAGCACTGGACTTTTTCTAGCGGGGGGCTGATGCCACAGCCAGGGGAGCCCTTTCACCGGGCCCCCCAGCCGCAGCATCAGCCCTGACCGCTAGTCAGCCCAGGCCGGGGATCCCTGGAGAGCTGGGGACCCCCCCAATAAAGGGGTCACCCTCTCCAGGGCACCCCAGGCCCAGGCTGATAGCCCGGGGCTATCCCCGCCACCCCTGGTGGCGGTGGGTGGCGGGTTGATTGTGTGGTGTGGTGTAAATAAAGAATATCAAACATTGTCTTTACAAGTAGAACTGCAAGTCCCAGCAAGCCTGCCCCGCATGCTGGTACTTGGAGAACCACAAGTACCAGCATGCAGGGCATTAAGGGCCCACTAGTACCTGTAGTTCACCTGTAAAAAAATGTTTAAAAAAAACACAGGACACACACACCGTGACAGTATAAGTTTATTAAACATACATACACACACACACACATGTACACATACTCACCTATGTAACCCTGTAGCATCGGTCCACTTGTCCGGTAAAGTATCCCTAGGGGACCTGTGAAAAAAAACATACTCACCATCTCCTATGCGAGGTTCTGTCCTCTTCGTTCCAAAGTAGGCATCCCCGGACTTGGCAAAAAAAAAAAACGAAAACGCGATCCACGAACTTAGTACCGTTCTATAGAACGGTACTTCCCGAATGAGAGCTTAGCGGCGGGGTATCACCATGGAAACCCCGCTGCTAAGCGTTCATTGGCTGAGAGAGGCCATCTCCCGTCTCTCTCAGCCAATGAACGGCTCCCTCCATTGTAGTCAATGCTGGGAGCCGCAAGGTTATTAAAGTTTACCCTGCGGTTCCCACCATTGACTACAATGGAGGGAGCCGTTCATTGGCTGAGAGACGGGAGATGACCTCTCTCAGCCAATGAACGCTTAGCAGCGGGGTTTCCATGGTGATACCCCGCCGCTAAGCTCTCATTCGGGAAGTACCGTTCTATAGAACGGTACTAAGTTCGTGGATCGCGTTTTCGTTTTTTTTTTTTGCCAAGTCCGGGGATGCCTACTTTGGAACGAAGAGGACAGAACCTCGCATAGGAGATGGTGAGTATGTTTTTTTTCACAGGTCCCCTAGGGATACTTTACTGGACAAGTGGACCGATGCTACAGGTTACATAGGTGAGTATGTGTACATGTGTGTGTGTGTATGTATGTTTAATAAACTTATACTGTCACGGTGTGTGTGTCCTGTGTTTTTTTAAACATTTTTTTTACAGGTGAACTACAGGTACTAGTGGGCCCTTAATGCCCTGCATGCTGGTACTTGTGGTTCTCCAAGTACCAGCATGCGGGGCAGGCTAGCTGGGACTTGCAGTTCTACTTGTAAAGACAATGTTTGATATTCTTTATTTACACCACACCACACAATCAACCCGCCACCCACCGCCACCAGGGGTGGCGGGGATAGCCCCGGGCTATCAGCCTGGGCCTGGGGTGCCCTGGAGAGGGTGACCCCTTTATTGGGGGGGTCCCCAGCTCTCCAGGGATCCCCGGCCTGGGCTGACTAGCGGTCAGGGTTGATGTTGCGGCTGGGGGGCCCGGTGAAAGGGCTCCCCTGGCTGTGGCATCAGCCCCCCGCTAGAAAAAGTCCAGTGCTGGTTCTGGAACATACAGGGGAACCCTACTCATTTTTTGTCCCCTATATTTCCAGAACCAGGACCGGATCAGAGCCCAGAGCTGGTTGCGCAGAATACAGGGGACCCCTACGTCGTTTGTCCCCCGTATTTTGGCAACCAGCGCTGGTTCTGACTAGCCCGGTGCTGGTTGTGCTTAAGTACAGGGGACCCCTACGTCGTTTGTCCCCTGTATTTAAGCACACCCAGCACTGGGTTACTAATGCCCGGGGCTGGTTGCTCTTTTTTGGGGGGGTGCACGCCATTTTTTTCTTTTTTTACACAGGTTTTTTTTTTTTTTTTACCACAGCAGCACAGACGGGTCTCACGGACCTGTCATTGCTCTGTGCCAATCACACAGATGCATGTAGCACGGATCTCCCGGGTTCGTGCTACATGCAAATGGGCACCATAACGCTGATTGGCTTCCTGTCTGCCACTGCAGTGCCACTCCTAGATGGGCCACGTGTTTGTGCCGCCCCCTTGTGTCGCTTAGCATAGTCATCCAGCTTCCTCGGTACAACCTTTTGGCCTAAAAACAATATTGTGAGGTGTTCAGAATAGAGTGGAAATGAGTGGAAATTAATGTTATTGGGGTTATTAATAGCGTAGGAACAAAAAAAGGCCCATTTATGTGATTTTAGCGGGTTTTTTTTATTTTTTAAGAAAAAATCCAGATCCAAAACACAAAACCCAGAACCCAAAACACGGAAGGGTGGTTTTGGCAAAACCAATCCAGATCCAAAACACGAAGAAAGATCCAGATCCAAAACCAAAACACAAAACACGAAAAGTGTCCGGTGCACACCCCTAGTTAAAATACATCTTTGCTAGATCCACTTTACCCTGCATGGGTTACAAGTACCTTTCCTATGATCAAGTAGCTATAAATGAATAAGGAATCTTTTTAATATACACGGACTTTATCTTAAATTCATCAACATCTGGTTCTTATGGCTTTCCAAATAGAGATATATTTACCAGAAAACTGCAGAGTCAGTTCTCATTGATCTATAACTGCAGAAGACAGAAGAATAAAGATGAAAAGTAATATGATATACTTACAATGTACTAATAACATTGCACAATCCTACACTTTAAATTTGTCTTTTCTTAGAGTTAATATTTAATATGCTTGAAATAAGGGTTTATAAAAACATCTAAATAACAACAACAACAATAGCAACAATTAACCATTTAATATACTGTACAATAGGCAGCAAAACTGCTGACCGGCAAAAATGTATCATTGTTATTAGTTGTTTTTTTTGTAATCCGATTGAGTAAAACTGCATCTCGTCAATTATTATTTACAGATATATTTGCAACTAATTGATTAATTAAATTATGGCATAATAAGGCATAAAAGCTGGACATTTTATTAAAATGGGGTAGTAGATATACAATTAATGACTAGAATGGGCTTCAAAGAAGGGTACATATTGTGCTGGTTGGATTATGCAATCAGAGTTACCAAAACGAATACTAGAGTACGTATTAAGATCAGTTTTTGGGGTTTAAATAGTAGCTAGAAACATATTTGTCCTTTTAGGAATATTCTATAACTATGGCCCTGATTCAGATCCGCTCGCAGCCGCTGGCCGCTCGCTGGGTCTGTGGGCATTTTTTTTCTCTCTGGCCACTCGCAATAGGAGACCACCCACAGCTTGTATGAGCAGCCAGGAGACCATCGCGAACATCGGTAGGGTCTAGGCTGCCGCAAGGCCGAGCGGACTTCCTGCTCTAAAAGTCCACTACTGACACCACTAGCGATGTCACTCAGCCCTCCTACAAATGCCAGGCGTTCCTAAGGGAATGCCTGCGTTTATCCGGCCACCCCCCCCAACCCGCCCACAAAACGGGGCGAGCGGTCAATCAACATCGACAGCCTTGTTGTGATTGGATGAGCCTGAATCTCTAGGGAGGATGATGACATCCTCCACTGCAACACCCAGTGGCGTCAGCAGGTGAGTAACCTCTATCTCTGTCCCTGCCGCCGGGCTCCTTCCAACACATATATTGTGAAGCCAGTGCCATAATTAAAATTCTTCATATTCAAAAGAAAAATAATGAAATCCTTATTGCACCCCCCTTACTGCATAACAAATATACAGTTAAAACAAGTGTAAAGAAGCTGCGCTAGTTTAATTGCACATAAATGGATGTACTGTAATTACGGGTTGCTGCTATGGGAATAAGAAATGGGGGTGCACTAACCGAACCCCTATAATCATATACAGATAAAACAGTAATTACTAGCGCATACCTTATAGTGTAAGTATATATCCAAATCGTTAGATTCATAAAATATATATATATATATAATATACTTATACTATAAGGTATGCGCTAGGAATTACTGTTTTTTCTGTAGAACAAATATACAACTGTTGGAATATTGTTTTCAGAATTGTGTTGCCAATTGTACATTTTCCCCCTGCTAATTGCAGTAATGACATTTGCTGTATCCACATTAATAATTAATTGATTTACTTTACAAGGGTGGATGATGCACACATGTGATGAATGTGCAGTTTATTCAAACACTAAACTACACAGGAAAGGTTTGTGTCAGTGAGCTAAACGGCAGAGGAGCTGATCACATGAAATCCACTCTTAAACATTCCAAAGTAAACTCTTTAGACTTTATGAGGCAAAAAATTTGGTCAGCTTATTTATTTATAGGCGGAACCAATCCCGTTTTCTAAAAATGACGTAACTTAAGCCGCAAGCTCCACTCCTTAAATGTGTCACTATTATCCAAAATAAATGTTTCCCCCATGCTTTCATTTTCCACAGCGGCTGTCACATTTTATGAACGATGTGACTTGGTAGCTGTATTTATCTTTCACCAATATTACACTGTATATTTTAATAGATAGAACTTGCAGTCATATTAAATATGAAATAGAAATAATATTTAAATGAATACACTTATTTACACTTCCATTAAAATTTGCAGATCCTTATATTGTTTGTTACCACAAGTTTTGGGCCGGGTACGGGATGCAGGCACTCGGGATCCCGGTGGTCAGAATACAAACCCCGGCATCCCGACAAGGTTAAGATACCGACAGCTGCCTGTGAGAGAGCTACGTGACAGTGAGACATGAGTCGGCAGTTTCGCTGGTGCTATAAGTATAATAATATAACTAATTTTAGAGTATTGCCACACAGTTATGATTGTATCCCATGATGATTTGATAAATACTGATAATAACAAATGAAATTATGGAAAGCAGCCGAATGGATTAACCGGCAGATATGTGACAGGACAGTGTTTCAATCAGTCTTTATGCTTGATTTTGACCGTTGATATTATTAACGAGTTACATTGGGGGACACATTCTGTGAACAGAGACTCGATAAACCAATAATTATTACAACCTGTCCGGGGATTTCTGTGAGGCACTGAATGTATATATAATACTATCTAGCCCTATACCCACAACAATATGATAGTGGCAAATGAACAGCGTTCTACTCTGTATTTTTATTCTGCTGACATAATATTTAAAGGAAGCAGGAATATTGCAAAGACTATCTTTTAACACAGAAAAAAAGGAGATTTGCCCCCCAGCACACTGCAGCAAAAACAATACTTAAATCCTACATGATAATAGCGATTCAGAGGTATTAGTTACATACATTTGCAAATATATGAATAAGCGCCAGGCCAATCGTCAAGGCTCCTCTATACTGGCGTCCCTAGCATTAAGGGGTTCACGTCCGAGAAGCAAGGCACCCCAAAAAAATTCCAACCAAGGACCATCCCCAGGGCATCACACGAAAAGGGAAAAAGGTGATAGTGAAGTATAAAGAAAAGATGTGTAAGTATAAATCAATAAGTGTTAATGAAATGAGAAAGAATTAAAATGACATAAATAATATACAAACAAATAGAAAAGTGATAAAAGTATTCTATGTGAATTAAGTGGTGATGCCATGAGAAAGGCCCAGTCAGAACCCCCCGGGGGCCCCACTCCCAAACGCTCACCCCAAAATAATTATTGCTACATAATAGTAGCACCCACTCTGGGTCATATAATTACAATTGATGTAATGCATGATACCAGTACATATAAAAGCTGAGAGCTAACTTACCTTGGAGGTACCCCAAAAAACCTCCACATGGCACTACAAGGATCAGCACATCCTCCTAATGCTGACTGCCTTCATGCCTCTCCAAACTTGCAAAAGAAATGGTAGTTGCTCAGATCAGCTTAATTGCATAACACAGGTGCTTGTAAAGGGCGGGGTTTACTCTGAACACAGAAAAAAAAGAGATTTGCCCCCCAGCACACTGCAGCAAAAACAATACTTAAATCCTACATGATAATAGCGATTCAGAGATATTAGTTACATACATTTGCAAATATATGAATAAGCGCCAGATGTGTGATGCCCTGGGGATGGTCCTTGGTTGGAATTTTTTTGGGGTGCCTTGCTTCTCGGATGTGAACCCCTTAATGCTAGGGACGCCAGTATAGAGGAGCCTTGACGATTGGCCTGGCGCTTATTCATATATATGCAAATGTATGTAACTAATACCTCTGAATCGCTATTATCATGTAGGATTTAAGTATTGTTTTTGCTGCAGTGTGCTGGGGGGCAAATCTCCTTTTTTTCTGTGTTCAGAGTAAACCCCGCCCTTTACAAGCACCTGTGTTATGCAATTAAGCTGATCTGAGCAACTACCATTTCTTTTGCAAGTTTGGAGAGGCATGAAGGCAGTCAGCATTAGGAGGATGTGCTGATGCTTATAGTGCCATGTGGAGGTTTTTTGGGGTACCTCCAAGGTAAGTTAGCTCTCAGCTTTTATATGTACTGTTATCATGCAGTACATCAATTGTAATTATATGACCCAGAGTGGGTGCTACTATTATGTAGCAATAATTATTTTGGGGTGAGCGTTTGGGAGTGGGGCCCCCGGGGGGGTTCTGACTGGGCCTTTCTCATGGCATCACCACTTAATTCACATAGAATACTTTTATCACTTTTCTATTTGTTTGTATATTATTTATATCATTTTAATTCTTTCTCATTTCATTAACACTTATTGATTTATACTTACACATCTTTTCTTTATACTTCACTATCACCTTTTTCCCTTTTCGTGTGATGCCCTGGGGATGGTCCTTGGTTGGAATTTTTTTGGGGTGCCTTGCTTCTCGGACGTGAACCCCTTAATGCTAGGGACGCCAGTATAGAGGAGCCTTGACGATTGGCCTGGCGCTTATTCATATATTTGCAAATGTATGTAACTAATACCTCTGAATCGCTATTATCATGTAGGATTTAAGTATTGTTTTTGCTGCAGTGTGCTGGGGGGCAAATCTCCTTTTTTTCTGTGTTCAGAGTAAACCCCGTCCTTTACAAGCACCTGTGTTATGCAATTAAGCTGATCTGAGCAACTACCATTTCTTTTGAAAGACTATCTTTTGCAAGCTATTAGACACAGAGAAGGTCACATTTTTGCAACATTGTATGATATGTTTAGAATTCCCTGAAATCTATGTAACTCACTAGGAGCACCTCTGAAACTATCATAAAAGAGTATGTTCCTAATAGGGAAACATAGCCGGCAATTAATGCCAGATTATTATAGCATTAGTATACACACAGTAAATAAAGATATCCACTGAGTGTGTTCTAATAACATCTTTTAGGGCTATGATGAATCAATACTAGCATCAGTACAACAGTCAATCAGAGCTCCACCTATAGGGTATACAGTCCTTGATTAAGGTGATCGTGGATTACCATAATGTATGTGGCATAAAATAATTTATAAGATACAAACACAAATAAAACGCGCCAGCAAACCAGTTTTTTTAGACACATCTTTATTTCTTTGCACATTCTGTTTTGTTTTTATTTCGCTTGCTTCTCATGTGTAATATGTTGGATATGAAATAATAACATTTAACTCAGCAATATAATAAAAGTTAACTTTTAATATAATACCTTGTTATCTGTGTGCACCAGCAAGAGACTTCTTTCTCCTCTTTCCCACTCACTGTCATGAGATCTATCATCTATGTCTATATACTGTCTTTAGTAGCACCCCCTCCTACGGACCTTCTGATAAATATATCATTTAGAATACACTATTATGGTCTTTAGTAGGGTAAGATAACCCTAACACTGGACATACTGTATACTTAAGCTCCAGGGCAGTGGACATACTTTTGGTTACGGTAAGTATGTTAACCCTTCCCCTAAACCTAACCCTCCCTCCCCGTGGGTTGGGTATGGGAGACAGGCAGTCAGGATGCCGGCTGTCAAAATACCGACAGCGGCATCCCAATGCTCAGAATCTCGACAGGGGCTAGGTACATATCATAACCCTCCCCCCTTTACCCCCTAACCCTCCCTTCCTGCATCCTAATCCTCCCTACCACACACCCTAACCCTCCCGGTTAGTGCCTAAACCTAACCCTCCCCCTTAGTGCCTAAACCTAACCCTCCCCCTTAGTGCCTAAACCTAACCCTCCCTTTAGTGCCTGAACCTATCTCTCCCCCCTTATTGCCTAACCCCGCTCCCCCTGATGGTGCCTAATCCTAACCCACCCCCGGCATCTCAACTGATGTCGGGATTCCGGCGCCAGTGTTCTGGCTGCTGGTTGGGATTCCGGTCCGGGATTTCAAAAGCCGTCATCCCAATCATAGGTAAATTCACTATATCCCCTCCCCGGACTCAACCTAACCTCCCCCCCCAGTGCCTAAACCTAACCCTCCCGCCTAGTGCATAACCCTAACCCTTCCCCCAGTGCCTTACCCTTCCCCCCAGTGCTTAAACCTAACCCTCCCCCCTAGTGCATAACCCTAACTCTCCCCTTAATGTCTAACCATGACTCATAACCCTAACCCTCCCCCTAACCCTCCCTTCCTGCATCCTAATCCTCCCTACCACACACCCTAACCCTCCCGGTTAGTGCCTAAACCTAACCCTCCCCCTTAGTGCCTAAACCTAACCCTCCCTTTAGTGCCTGAACCTATCTCTCCCCCCTTAGTGCCTAACCCCGCTCCCCCTGATGGTGCCTAATCCTAACCCACCCCCGGCATCTCAACTGATGTCGGGATTCCGGCGCCAGTGTTCTGGCTGCTGGTTGGGATTCCGGTCCGGGATTTCAAAAGCCGTCATCCCAATCATAGGTAAATTCACTATATCCCCTCCCCGGACTCAACCTAACCTCCCCCCCAGTGCCTAAACCTAACCCTCCCGCCTAGTGCATAACCCTAACCCTTCCCCCAGTGCCTTACCCTTCCCCCCAGTGCTTAAACCTAACCCTCCCCCCTAGTGCATAACCCTAACTCTCCCCTTAATGTCTAACCATGACTCATAACCCTAACCCTCCCCCTAACCCCACTACGTCGGGAAGCTGGCGTTGGGATTCTGACTGGTGTCGGAATTCTGTCACCGGCATTCTGAGTGCCGGATTACTGCTCGCCGTTTTGTGACCAGGCTGGCTTTATCTTTACAGAATAAAATTGCCATTTTTACAAATCGCTGTTCATTACATTTCTCCTTAATATTTTTTCCCTATAGACTTATACTCCCAACTTGGGACAGTGATATATCTTTTTGTCCCACTGGTTGAGAATTAAAGCTACTTATGTTCAAGGATAACACCATTAAAATTGTATAATTTCCAATCGTTTATACCTTTAAAGGTTAGGAGACAATATATAACATACTGCGGCCTCTATTTAATGGTTTTATTGTCACAGATCTGGCTGTTGGTGTTGGTTTTCTTCATTTTAATGGCTGATAAAGTTGCCTGTACTGTAAGTAGCCTGTGAGTAACCGCAGTTAGCAGTATCTAACGTGAGACCTGTATGGTGTTGTGGAAAGAAACACAGTGGACAGCCGCACACAGGGGTTAATGCACAGTTGGGCAGACGTATTAACCGCCGAAGCGGAATGAGCGCACGTTATGTGCGCTGATAACGCTTCTCCCCCATGTATGATTGGGGGGCTGGGCGGTAAATGACAGGGGCGCATAGCCCAGTGGAGCCGGCTGGGAGAAGAGACACAGCGCATCAGCACTAGTTTGATGCACTGTGAGCTCTAGCAGGGCGCGCCGGGGGGGATGTGCACTCCCCTGCTCCAGCCAATGAGATGTTAATACATCTCATCGTTAGTGCTTCCTGCTTCACCTCGGTAAAGAGACAAAGCAGGAAGCGTTATAGTGGCACTTATCGCGCCTTTATAATACATCTCCCCCATGTTTCATATTGTACACGTTTGTGTACCAAATATAGTGTAAAACTTCCCTTCATACACTAAAACCTAATGGGGCCCTATGTAAGACACTGATCTGGGGCCCCCTTCCTCTGATACATCCAGAATACAATTTATTTATACAGTACATGCAACCTAAATAATTTTTTCTTTTTACTCCTTGTATTTAACACTATGGGCCAAATGTAATAGGGTGAGAGTTTAGAAAATGTGAGCGTTTAGCCATAATCTCTCACACTATTACATTGGTCTAGTTGTATTTTCAATATGGGAAAATCTGGATGAGAATTTAAATCATGAGAGTTGTCTGATTCTGTAAAATATGCGAGTTTGCCTGTTCTCTGGCTCTATTACACTGGCTGAGTTTAAAAAGTGTGTACTCTCACGTTTTCTAAACTCTTACCTTGTTACATTTGGCCCTTTGGGCCTGATTTAGAGTTGTACGGTATTGCACATCCACAGGGAAGCGGCAGTACAATACCGTACAACTAATATGCAATTGCAGCAGGAGGCGTCTGCTGTAAATGAAAGCAGTGTGAGGTATGCTCTGGGTGCAGTCAGTCTATCAATCTATCACCAAAAATCCTACAATTACCCCCCATCTAGCAGAAAAGTGGAATCACCATCTTCCCTAAATCAGGTAAAAATCACGTGGTTGGGCCATAAATAGATGAACTGTATCATTTGTAAAAATTACGAGAGAAGTCTAAATCAAGCTTAAAAATGCTTACAAATGTCTTTACATTGCATCAGAACACACGTTACATTATAACTAATGAGCAAGTGTACGTTTAGTGTGCAGGACTGAAATTTCACTAAGAGTAAGAGGACATGATACAAAGAAATCATCACACTGACAGTGTTAGTGACTGAAATGAAATATAGTCCTCTGTACTAAAACCGACTAATTATTTCAATGGAAATACTGTGGTACAAACACTGGTGTAAACCAGAGTCCATGACACATTTCCATGTTGATCTGGGAAAGGCCTGACCTGCACAACATCTGTGCTCTGTATGAGAGACAGTAATTTAAAGCCCTTCTACAGTGGTTAGACAGATGGTGTATTTAAACTTACAACACTTTACATGTGTATTTATTACAAAAAAAATATGTTTTCTTTAAGCAGGACACCTTCATCTGTGTCTGTAATATATCCGCTGGCAGGCGGATAGCGATAAGGGAATGATTTACTAAAAAATCCAGAAGAAAATTTTTATCTTTTTACTTTACAGAACCTTCATATTCTTTTATCAATAACGCAAATTAATTGATTAAAACCCTTACTGCTTGTTATATTGTATGATCATTTGCCAGCCTACATTCTTAGTATGACTGCCCAGTGGCAAACGCAGGATTTCCAGAGGGGGGTTTCCAAATGCCTAATTTTAGAGTGAGTGTGGCCAGTCAATGAAGAGGGCAGAATTAGTACTTAACCAGCTTTTATAAGCGTCATACAAAGTGCAGTGTGTCATAATTCCAGCATATTCAGGACCAGTGATCACAGTAAGCCATTAGATTCGGCAGTAGGGCCATTTATTTTAGATGTGGGGACCATTCCAGACTATTGGAGCAAGTCCGAGAGCCTTGAGGAGCAGCAGAAGAACCTAGCACTGCCCTGGACATACTGTATATGTACATATTGGCTCTATAGCAGTGCATCTCTAACAGTGCATGTTTTCCAGATCTTCTAGTTGGTGCACAGGTTATTTATTACTGGCTGATATATGTTAAAAGATCCACAGGTCCACAGGTGGTGCTAATTGTTCCATTTGTGATACTGAGAAGAACATGCAGCACTAGTAACAGTCTATTATACTACTATTTCTATTGTGGTCATGATGTGGGCTGGGGGGTTCCAGGCAGACGGAAACCCCCCCTGCGTTTGCTTATGACTGCCTGGGTTTGTACATCGCACGACTGGTATCCTTGCATAGCATTGCAAAAAAACACAGTCTGAGTACTGTAAGGGAATGTAAGGGCTTCTTTGAGTAGTTTTATCAGTCCCAATAGTTAGTCTGCTCTATGGTATATGGTGGGTTTGACGCCAATGTGAATAGGTTAAGAAACACATGGAGCACGTCCAGATTGTGGCCCCGGCTTCAAACAATCTGTCCTTATGCCATGTGTTTAGTGACCATGTCCAAACAGCATCGTCACCACCATATACCATAGAGTAGCTACCGGGAAAGATAAAACTTGTTGATAATTGTATAACAACATAAAATAAAACTTTGAAAGATTGTAAAACCCAGGAATCTCCTCAGATTCCAAAAGGGCACTATAAATAGCCTGGCCTAAGGTAGACTGGTTAGTGGGTGGGAGGAGTAGGTTTTGACTGGGTGGGACGCATCATAGAGGTGGGAGGGGCAGGTGGGTAGGGATGTGGGTCAACTATATAGGGGATGGGGAGACAAATTATTTATTATTGCCCTGATCACCAAATCATGTAGCACACGCTCAAATTCAAGCTGCATGTCAGACCTCAACTACCTCATAGAGCTACTTATGTGGGTCGCATGGTGATCAAAGTGGTCGGGGGGCCTTTTTAAGACCTCTTCAGACTGCCTCAAGAAGTCATCTGAATGCTGCGAGTTCTGAGGCTACTTTCTTCCCTGCCGACGCCATCTTTTCTGGGTAGCAGTTGGTGGTGGGCATGGAGGAAGTGATACCTCCCCATCACTTTTTCCAATCAGACTCAAGTCAGGCGTCCCTACCAAATCCAATTCTTGGGTGGGAGTCTGTAGAGAAAAAATCAACAAACTATTAATGTTCATGTTTTAACCAATATTTTCATCTTTTTCTAGTTTCCTACAACTATGGATGAGTGGAAAATCATAGCTGAAGAATTTGAAAGGCGTAGGAATTTCCCTAACTGCGGGGAGAACCATCGATTGGAAACATCGATAGGAAACATAGTCGCATCACCCCATCTGCCAACAGCGGATCCTACTATTATAACTATAAGTGGTACTTCACTATCGTTGTCATGGTAGTGGTGATTGCCAATTACAAATTTCTATTTGTGGATGTTGGCAAGAATGGCCGTGCTCAGATGGTGGGCTGTTCAAACAGATGGCATTCTACCAGAGGCTCACCTCCAATACCCTCAACTTGCCGACAGTGGAGTAAACCAAGCACGACCTAAACTTTGTCTTTGTGGCTGACTCCTTGGATTTGTTGGCATAGTCACGACAGTTGACCCTCCAGAGACATTCACCCCTGGCTTGAAAAAGCTCCAGGAAGCCAGTTATAAATTTGCGTTCCTTATCCAAAGACATTTCTACGGGAAAAAAAATATATATATATGAAATGGACATTTGTCATAACAATTTTTAGTGATTTGAAACAGTTTAATTTTTTTTTTAGTATTATTAATGTTGCCATACGTTGTAGTTTTTAATGTTCTTTATAGTTATAGTCTTTTAATATTGTTTTAAATTATGTTGTTTTAATGTTATGGTGTTTTAATTTTTGCATTTTTAAATAAATTTTTAATTAGAATAGTTTCATTATTTTATTATGTTCATAATATGCATACATGCTTAAAAAAAAAAGGTATATACACATTTATTTCATGTTCAGTACTGCACCAAAGGTTATATACACAATAGGGCTGGCACACATTGGTGGTCAGTGGGTCATGCATTTAATACACATTGGCGGACAGGGGAGGGGAAACATTGGTGGTCAGTGGGTCATGCATTTAATACACATTGGTGGTCAGTGGGTCATGCATTTAATACACATTGGTGGACAGGGTTTGCACTAATAATACACATTGGTGGTCTGTGGATACATTGGTGCTCAGCAACACTATCTATATACTTACCAAAATAAGGACCGCGCGATCGGGTGTGCCAGCTGCTCAAATCAAGTCCTTCTCCTTCCAAAGCACGATGCTGCACAAAATGGAGACTGTCAGCAATATGTCAGTCAAGTGACACGGATTGGACGATATATCGTGTGATAGATCATTAGTGCCAAAACACAAACGATCTGCACAAAATCATGTACAAGATTGTCAAATCTTGCCTGCTGTAGTCAAGATCTGAAGATGCGATGTACGACCCACGAGGACATGCATTGGCATCTTTATTGTGAGTAGACACTTTGGACACGGTTTGTAGTTCTGATGAGTCGAAATCAGGCAAATCGTGCAAAATATCATCTAGTGTGTAGGTACCTTTAGGATGGGTACACACTTGGTGATATATCACTCATTTTATATATATCTATATTGTATATAGCGCAGGTGCATCTGCGGGTGTGTACGACAACGTCATTCACAGACATATCAGGTCGGCCCTGCAGCACAACAGATGCCGTTATATCTGGAAGATATATCTATGTACCTTGCTGTGTGTTCAGGCATCCCACCGACCGAACGTATACTTGCTGCAGGAAACCACACACTGACATCTCAACTCGCCCAGTTGTGATGTCAGCCAAGACACATGTAGCGGCTGATTGGTAAGTGTGTATAGCTAAGCTTGCCAATCACCTGCTTGGATGGTGAATGGGTCTGCTGAATGATTTGTTGTCCTAGTGTGCACCCAGCATTCGTTTTATCCTGAAAAAACCCACCATGTCTAGAGCACACATAATAGACAATCTGATGATGTAGGGCACAGTTCTCAAACTCGGTCCTCGGGACCCCAAACAGTGCATGTTTTCCAGGTCTCCTCACAGGATTACAAGTGAAATAATTAGCTCCACCTCTGGATCTTTTAAAATGTGTCAGTGAGTAATGAACACACCTGTGCATCTGTTGGGTGACCTGGAAAACATGAACTGTGTGGGGTCCTGAGGACCGAGTTTGAGAACCACTGATGTAGGGACTAGTGTTATATTATACAAAGTTTATTTGGCACATAAAATAAAGGGTTATTTTTTTACAGTGTCTTGCAATGCGCCAGAGGCTGAGATTACAAAGCCAAGCAATGCCAGTAAAAATGGTGCAGTTCTGCAAATGTAGATTGTAAGCTTTCGAGCACGGCCTTCCTACCTCTATGTCTGTCTGTTATCACCCAGTTTTGTTCTATTAATGTTTCCAATTGTGAAGCGCAATGGAATATGTTGCGCTATATAAGAAACTGTTAATAAATAAATAAATGTAGAGGAACTGTTACTGCTTAGCTTCTACAATTATTAAATGACCTTTAATATTTTTGTGTTTATCCCATAATCCCATACGCCCTCCCACAGCCCCCTGTCAATCTTAGTTATGTATAATAATCCTCTCAAGATATCAGGTAGAGTTTGAAACTATGTGCACGTGGCCAGACCTACAGGATATGGTCTTGGTCTTATAGAGGCAGAATCAGGCAATGGGGGACAAGTAGCACATGCGTTACTACTCCTAGGGGTAAATGTAATAGCCTGCTGGCTGTAGTCATCGGCGAGTTCCGTGAGAGACTGCCCAATGTTTTAAAGCAGCAATCATTTAAAAAGCAAAACCAGGTTGATTTTGCCTTTATATATGACTGCTACTTTAAACATCGGGCAGTCTAGTAATGGACATCGCCGATGCCTGCAGCCCACAGGATATTACATTTACTCCCTAGCCTGTAAAAAGATATCCAATACTCTAAACTAGGTACAATGAAACAAATAACATTTTAACATTACAATGTCTTTAAATCAGTTAATGTATACATAATTAACAATGAGAATGCATAAACTAATAATAATAATACAAATAATAATACAAAACAAGCTTGTAAAATAGTGTTACGTTGTGGTCAGATTGGATATCCATAGCAATTATTATTTTCTCTGAAAGTGACCACAGGGATGTGTGTGACATAACTGTCATGCTCTGAGTACAGTATGTGCAATGTACCTTAGATACAGTGGCAAACGCAGGATTTTGAAAGGGGGGTCTCCTATATATATATACATATATATATATATATATATATATATGTATATACGCACAAACTGCACAGCAAGCTTAGGTTCAGCCTTTGTCTTCAATGTGATTAATGCAAAAATACATTAGGTGTCAAATATATTCCACATGCAGTACAGTATCACATACTAAAGGTGCGTACACACTGGGCGATATTACTGAGCGACTGCATGATTATGACATCATAATCGTGCAAATCGTGCACTTTTATGTCAGAAACGACCAGCGATGTGCACTCCCGCTGGTCGTTTCCGACATTGTCCATCGCCTGAACATGCAGCACAATCTGCCGATAACGACCGAATGGCATGTTCAGGAATGATGGACAGTGCCTGCACTGAATGACTGATCGTTCAGTGCAGACACTACAGGGCATCAGGAACGATGGTACGATTACGATGTCGTAATCATACTGTCTTTCCTGATTGCCTAGTGCACAGGTTCTCAAACTCGGTCCTCAGGACCCCAAACAGTGCATGTTTTGCAGGCCTCCTGACAGAATCACAACTGAAATAGCTTCACCTGTTGATCTTTTAAAATGTGTCAGTGAGTAATGAGTACACCTGTGCAGCTGCAGGGTGCCCTGCAAAACATGAACTGTGTGGGGTTCTGAGGACCGAGTTTGAGAACCACTGGCCTAGTGTGTACGCACCTTAAGAGTAAGATACTGAACTCATGTGAACATAAAATATAGGAGAGAGTCTGTGCGCCAGATAAGATGGACCTTTTTATGGTGTAGTCACAGGGAATCACGAATAACAATGACAAAAAAGAAGCAGAAGCAATGAGCATCTAATTTAAACAAAAAAATTTGGTACTTCCGTATCTTTGCGGCCCCCTGTTTATGCTACGTAAGTAGCGTAAACTTCATGAAATACTATTCCACCCCTTGCGGGCTCGCTGCGCTCGCCATGCTGCAGGCACGTTGGCTCGCTTCGCTCACCACATGTATTTATTCCCCCTCCATGCCCACTTGGATGGTAGGGAATGACGTTGGACACTGGCTCATCTTTACGCTAATGTCCAACATCATTCCCTACCATCCAACGTCATTCCCTACCATTCAAGTGGGCATGCATGGGGAGTAAATCCATGTGGCTAGCAAAGCAAGCCACCAAGCCCGCAAGGGGCCAAATAGTATTTCCTGAAGTTTACGCTACTTACGTATCTTCACTATTCAGAGAAGATATGTAAGTAGCGTAACCAGGGGGCCGCAAAGATACTGGAGTACCAAAAACTGTAATAACCAGTAAATGTTTCTTTACATAACAATGAAATTAAATCATAAAGAGGTCTCAGTAATATTCCACATTATTTTATGCTGACTGAGTTATAAACATACAAATATTATATAGATTATATTATTACACACACTGGCAGACTACACACGTACACACTCTGACAAAGACTACACACAGACTCACTGCCACACACACACTCTAAGACTATACACTGACACACACATACTGACAAAGATTACACACTGACACACACACTGACAAAGACTACACACAGACTCACTGCCACACACACACTCTAAGACTATACACTGACACACTTATACTGACAAAGATTACACACTGACACACACACTGACAAAGACTACACACTGACACACATACACACTGACACACACACTGACAAGGACTACACACTGACACACGCACTCACAAAGACGATCCCCCTCCTGTTCCCCCTCCCTCCTCACCGCCGGCATCCCCCCACATGTGATAAACACACCTGCGGATCCGGGGGAGAGCGCCGGGTATACATTCAGTGAGACCCCCACAAGTGATAAACACACTTGCGGCTGCGGGGGGAGAGAGCCGGGAATACAGTCGGTGAGTTCCCCCACGTGTTAGACTCATTTGCTGCTGCGGGAGAGAGCGCGCCGGGAATACAGTCAGGGAGACACCTGGCGGCAGCTCAGCCTCTCAGAATGCTCCATGGCAACTGTCTGCGCCTGGGAAGGGCAGCGTGCTGCAGCTCCCCATACATTCAGTCAGCCCACCTAGTATAGCAGCAGAGACAGTTACCTGAACTCCGGTGCTCCCTCTCTTTCGAAAAAAAAAATATATATCGTTTAGCAGCGCGGCGGCCAGGGGGGTTTCTAGGTACTCAGAAACTCCCCCTGCGTGCGCGCATGAGATATACTAGTACTAGAGAGTGCATTGAGGAAAGTCAATGTAAAGGTGAATCCGTAGAGACTAGTTATGTACAGAGGGTCTGATTCAGCATGAGTCGCTATTGTAGTAGTGTACGCAGATAAGCCGATGGTGCATACTGCACATGCGTAGTTAGCACTGCGATCGCTCTGCATTTACCTACGCAGATACGAAGCCATCGCAGACAGAGGGACGGGACGTCAGCATTTAGGGGTGGTGATGGAGGAGTGGTAGGAGCAACGTAGGAGTGCTAGTCCGTTTGAACGCAGTTGCATGGGCTTACATAAATTAGCCACTGTGATGTAGGGCCTGTGCAAGGTTTCTCGGCACCCTAGGCAAAACTGCAGCCTACTGAATCGCCCACCACCACCACCACCACCACCACCATTAACCACTTTCCAGCCCATCAGGTGAAAGTGAGGAGGCGTCATCTTAGTTCCACAGCTGCCATATGCATTTAGTACAACAAGAATGTTTCTCTCAGAGACATCCTTAATATTGTGATGGGCAGACTCTGGCGCCCCTTCAGATCCCGGCGCCCCTAGGCAGCTGCCTAATGGTAGAGCCGGCCCTGCTGTGACGGCATACGCAGCTTGTGTACTCATTGCGGGCGTCGAGGTTAGCAATTTTTGAGTATGGTCAGACCTGCTGTAATTGTGCATGAGGGGCCGATGTTACTCGATGTTGCCGATGTATACGCAGGATTGCAAAGTATTACGGATGTGCGAAAGCGTTAGTGGGCGTCTCTATGCTGGCTCTTTGGGCGTCTCTATAATAGCTTTGCAATTGCAGTCATTAGCATATTTTTGCAGCATACCTGGGTGCATAATCTCAGCTGCGATCCCAATAGCGACACGTAGTGAATCAGGTCCAGAGAGTGTTACTGAAGGATACTTGGTGCAAGTGGAGAGTTAGTGAGGAAGAGGTTGTGTGAGTAATGTGTTGTTATATAATATGTGGGCGGCAGGGTTAGTGGTCACATGGTTGGTTAGGGAGAGATATAAGTATATGGGTAGTTTAGCAGTAAGCAGCACTGCATGTGGCTGGTGTGAGTTAGTTAAAGGAGTAAGTGTGAATGGGTGGGTACTGAATGGTTCTAAGTTTAAGAGTTGGATAAGTGAGGAGGAGCAAAGCTAAAGTAGGACTTGGAGGACACTTTGGGTGATGCTGGGTTGGTAGCAAATTGTAGGTATATTATTATAGAAATTTGTCTCCTAACAGCCAAACATATGTAGACTTTCTGGCCTGCATGGGCTGGATTTCAGTGAACACGTCATTGGTGTTTTGATGGAGGGTGTTTGGTGCACATGGGCCCTTGGGTCAAGGGTGGCCCGCATTACACTCCTTGTATCCAGGACATACCCCACTGTGTGCTATGCATCGCGTGCAACCATGTATTCTGCTTATCTGTCAGTGATATCTTCAGAAACATAGTGCCAGTGCCAGTTATAGAAAAGACTGTGACCCTGAGCGGGCAGGTTTCAATAGCGGCACACGCATGCGTTCAGTTTCTGAGCACGCGCAGAGCGAATTCTTGCAGATGCGCTACACAAATCGGTGTAGTTCTCAGGTTGATTCGATGGATGAACCCCAATAAGTTCCAGGTTGGGTTGATGGATGAGAGTAAGTGCAATGGTAAATTAGAAGGGGAATATATTCTGGGAGTAGATTAATGGATAGATATAAGTGGTAACTGTTAGTGACAACATTATGTGGTTAGCAGAGCTTTTCCTGTAAAATTTGGTTTGTTGAAATATTGCTCCGCACAAAGCCCCATTCATTTTGTAAGCTTTACATAATACTCGGAAGAATTTCCCTGCAGAGAAAATCAATTCAGGCACAATACACTCACTGAAGTTAGCAGTGATAGCCTGTCGTCTATATTCAATAAATCAGCACATGTATGAGGATATGGAAGTGAATACATCAGAAGGATGCATTTAATATAGACTATCATAGACATTAATAGCATCAAAAACAACCTTTGTGCATTATTAAGAGTAATAACTACTTATTAATTTATTCAAATACCTAAAATAATTTTTTTTTCTAGCATATAAGGTTGTTTTAGTTTATAGATTTTTTTGTATCTATATGATAGTTGACACTGATCTGTCTCTCAGATCATCAGGAGAGCAGAGGGCGGCAATGGTACAAGAAGGAGGTGATGGTTCGGGGATGGGGTACAGAGGTGGTGATACACCCAGTGCCGGATTTCCAAATAGGCAGAGTAGGCACCGGCCTATGGGCCCTGCGGCTTTTAGGGACCCCGCGACAACGGATGAAAATAATATTGATTTGATCTTGAAAGAAAAATTACAATCAAGCTTTCTTAAAAGCTAGAAAAAAATGAATCAACTCAAAGAAACGAAAACTTTACATTAAAGACTCTATGGAGAAAATACTGTATTAATGTAATATCCCCATTAACAACTTAAAGTACATAAACCATAGATATTAGATTCACATCACAGTTTGTCGCTTAAAAGCTCATCTGCCAGCTGTCAGTTGGTAAAATAAAATTTAGTTGCAACCTACGTACGGTTTATTAATATTCTTGGTTGGTAAAATTAAAAATGTATTAGGAGCAGTGATGGCTCCAGAGGTGGGGCTGCAGCACAGTCCAAAATTCAAATAGGGGAGACAGAGCAACTGCCATATCAAACGCTGCCGAACACAGATGGCCGGGACTCACTGGCAGTTGGTGGGGCTCCCCTATTGGAATTTTGAACTGCGCTGCAGCCCCACCTCTGGAGCTGCCACTGATTAGGAGATAATTTGCAAGGGGGGCCCTAAGATTCCGACTGCCTAGGGTCCTCCACAGGGTTAAATCCGGCACTGGATATACCTGTACCCTTTGTAAGACGGGTCCAAAACTACTAATTATATATATGGGGCAGCACAGATGGTGTAATGGTTAGCATTACTGCCTCACAGCACTGAGGTCATGGGTTCGATTCCCACTATGGCCCTAACTGTTTCTTACCACACTCCAAAAATATACTGGTAGGTTAATTGGCTCCAAACAAAATTTAACCCTAGTGTGTATGTGTGTGAGCAGAATCGGTATGAAATACCAGCAGGTTCAAAGCCCGACAGTAGGAGATCCCGATGCTGGCTGGTAAGTACCCTATACTAACCCTCCCTTAGGGGTGCCTAACCCTAAATCCCCCATGGGGTGCCTATACCTAACCCCCTTTCCCGCACCCTAACTCTCCCGAGGGGGTGCCTAACCCTAACCTACCCCTGGGGGTGGCTAACCTTAACCCTCCCCCCTAGGGGTGCCTAACCCTAACCTCCCCCTAAAAAAAACCTAACCCTAACCACGGCTAACGCTAAGGACGTCCCGGACTTACCTCTTTCTGGCTGTCATCCTTAAGCTAGGTGTCAGTATTTTGACGCCTATCTTAAGTCCCCCGTTGGGCTTCTCCTGTCGGCATTTAGTCCACCGGTCTATAAACTGCATACCGTGTGAGCATGTGGTAGGGAATATAGATTGTAAACCCCACTGGGGCAGGGACTGTTGTGAATGGACAAATATTCTCTGTAAAGTGCTGCGGAATATGTGTGCGCTATATAAATAACGTAATAAATATACATACTGTATATATATATATATATATATATATATATATACACACACTCAGGGCATATATGCATATATATATATATATATACTGTATATATGCACACGTGTACAAATATATATTTATAGAATGGAGTCACCTGTGCTGCATTGTCTTGTTGCCTGGCACTGTGCCCTGCCATTGGGCAACAATGGTTTCAAACTCACCTTGGACTGATTGAAACTTAGGCCTTGCCTATCTCCAACCGGCCCTGAGCATAGATAGAGAAACTCTCATCGGGAGCAAATTTAATTGTGTATATGTACAAATGTACTACATCATATTGGTTTGCACTTGGCTTGTGTTGCGTCAGTGTGAGAGTTGCCAAAAACAGTCTGGTGATAATTCCGTAACCACACTGTATATATGTACAGTATGTTAAGAAAGCCATGCCTATATATTTGCCTGATGCCTGTACACTGGTTATAAAACGTGTTCACTCCCTTTGGCGGTTTTTAATTTCTGCCATCATGGAATCAAAATGATTAACTTTGGGACTATTAACCAGCACAAAAAAAAATGGTAATATCAAACAGAACACGAGGTCCAAAGCTTTTTCTTAATTAATTACATAAAAAACAAAACGCACATAATATAATTGAATTAAAGGAATTATTTAAAGTGTACTTAACCCTCCGAAACATTCAAAGAATTAATCTAAAGACTTCACTAATGAGCAGTAAACATTTTAATATTCACCTTTGTGGTTATTATAAAACATCTTAAAACAAGCAGGTATAAATGGCTCACTAAATTCAGATTAACTCTCCGTGCTAAACATTTAATTTAATATTGATCCTATTTTAATTAACTTAATGCAGAAGCTTTCCAGCGTACATACAAGCCTGTTTTTATTGGAATTTCATTGCCATTGTTTAGCAGTCTTTTAGGAAAAAAAAATATTCAGTGATTTGTTGTTTAATGGTATCTCAGCAACTGGGTTTGGCATTTCAGTAATCTCTTCCAAACAATTCACATTTCCAAATTTGCATTTGTAATTAAAATATTGTACATACTGACACCGGAGGGGACGTAGGATTGGAAATTAAACTCGGTGCTAATTGATTTAACTAGTCATAATTGCTTAGTAGGGGGCTCTATGGAGTATGCCGGGGTGGGTGCATGGAAGAATGTCAACGGCTGCGTAAATCTATCATTTACGACCATGAAATAGCAACCTCTGACTAGGACGGCCCTCTAATAACTAATCCCATGTTAAATGCAAATTATTCAATTACAGCACTTGATTTACAGAATAAGTCTGGGTAGCCACATATCACAAGGATGAATTTGGTCAAGTGCACATAAGCAGCTGTAAATAAATAGTATAATGGTGACTGCCTTAGTTTCAGAGGTCATTGCACTGTGAATGCATTTTTGGGGGCATGCAGTCATCATGTGGGCAATGACTGTATAGAGTTAGACAGTCATTATAACGACATGGTTATCTTCAGGGCCGCCAAGAGCCAAGGCGGGCCCCGGTAATAGGGGGCGTGGCCTAATCTCGGGAGACATGGCCACGCCCCCTTGGCGGGAAACAAAAATAATTAAAAAAGATTTGCAGCTCTGAGCCCCCTCAGCCCGGCGCAAAGCCAGGGGGGGCGCAATCAGTGTGATCGCTCCCCCGCACAGGCATAGGAGACTGCTGTGGCTGCTGCTCAGCAACCACGAGCAGTCTCCAACTGCAGCTCAGCGCACGCTGTGTGCTGGGCTGCTGTGAGGGAGGGGGGGGCGGCGTCGGACCCGGGCCCCCGCCAGGCCCCCGCCGGGCCCCTCAGGAAGCCCGGGCCCGGATAATCTGCACCCACTCCCCCCCCTCTCTGCGCCCCTGGTTATGTTAAGACATACCTTCAAACTAGAGACGTGCGAGTTTGGTTCCCAGAGAACCGACAACAACCGAATGTAGGGATTTCGAGTTGAAACAAGTCAGAGTTGGGAATCACTTTGGGGTACTGAGTCGAACCGAGTCCCAGTTCGGATCCTCACGCGTTTGGAATTCGGATTTAAAGAACGAACTCAGATTTTGGATTGCATGTAAACAGGTCAAAATTATGTCTTTTTTTTTTTTTATTTAAATACAAATCTAAGACCAAAATTAAATTATGAAGATGAATCCCGAACCAAAACCAAAACATGGGGGTCGGCGCACATCTCTACTTTAAACATTTCATAGGCCCACGTTTACGCGGAGGGGCCATGTACCATCGAGGTCACGCTACCTGGTGTATGACATTTTGGGAGCATGACTGTGTGTCACGCCCCCATTGCTATTCATGATAAAGGGTTTGTCCAGTGCTCCGGGAGCTGCTTGAAAGCCCCCAGCCTCTTCCTGCACAGTGCGAATGATATGCAGAGCAGTGTGTTACAGAGGGGTCTATTTACTAAGCCTTGTATGGAGAACAAGTGATAAAGTGGACAGAGATAAAGTACCAACCAACCAGCACCTAACTGTCATTTTTCAAACACAGCCTGTGACATGACAGTTAGGAGCTGGTTGGTTGATACTTTATCTCTGTTCACTTTATCTTCATCCAAGGCTTTGTAAATAGACCCCTAGAGTGTCCCCCCAGCCTCCCACCCTCCTGCAGGACACTGTGGGGGAAATGTATTATACAGACCCTCCAACATGACCCGTTCCATTAGGTACAAAATGCTCTGCTCCTGGACTTCCCTCTTAATTGATGATTGCAGACACCAGTGCTGAAACACCTGTGTCATCAATTACCTAGTTCAGCACAGGTGACTACGATCATCCATTAGGTGGGAAGTTCAGGAGTAGAGTGTTTTGTACCTAATGGAATGGGTAATGTTGGAGGGTAGGTATTATAGTAGCACGTTAAGTGCTGCTATATCGCTTCCTGCTTCGCATCTTTACCGAGGTAAAGCAGGAAGCACTAAAGATGGCATGTATTAACATCACATAGGCCGGAGCGGGGGAGCGTTAACTCCCCCCTCCGGCGATCCCCGCTAGAGACCACAGCGCATCAGCCTGATGCGCTGTGTCTCAGTCCCGTCCGGCTCCACTGAGCATGCGCGGGATCTCGCAGGTATCACTAGATTCCGCATGCAGCCTTGGAACCGGCAGCCACCACAGCAGGGACAGCTGTTGATAGCAACAGCTACAGCAGGCGGAACGGTCAGATGAGCTGTGTCAAGAGTGACTAGAGGCTGTGCTGTTATAATAATAAGTGACTGTGGGGGGACACTGCACGCTGATGTATGCTGCGCTACTCTGCTCTGCTAAAGTGACTGTAGTAGCCTGTGTCCTGACTCCAGACTCTAGTGGCTGTGCTGTGTTAACTGTTAAGTGACTGTGTAGGGGGTCACACTGCATGCTGAATGTATGCAGCGCTACTCTGCTACTGATTAAGTACTCCAGTGTAAAAAAAAGTAAAAATAATATATTTTTTCAAGTAAAAAAAATAAAAAAAAATATTAAAAGTAAATAAGTAGTCCTCTGTGTGTATAAGCACCGTGACTCCTTGGGCAATAGCCCTCTGTGTGTATAAGCACCATGACTCTTTGGACAGTAGCCCTCTGTGTACACAAACACTGTGACTCCTTGGGCAATAGCCCTCTGTGTGTATAAGCACCGTGACTCCTTGGGCAATAGCCCTCTGTGTGTATAAGCAATGTGACTCCTTGGGCAATAGCCCTCTGTGTGTATAAGTACCGTGACTCCTTGGGAAATAGCCCTCTGTGTGCATAAGCAATGTGACTCCTTGGGCAATAGTCCTCTGTGTGTATAAGTACCGTGACTCCTTGGGAAATAGCCCTCTGTGTGTATAAGTACCGTGACTCCTTGGGCAATAGCCCACTGTGTGTATAAGCACCATGACTCCTTGGACAGTAGCCGTCTGTGTGTATAAGCACTGTGACTCCTTGGGCAATAACCCTCTGTGTGTATAAGTACAGTGACTCCTTGGGCAATAGCCCTCTGTGTGTATAAGTACCGTGACTCCTTGGGCAATAGCCCTCTGTGTGTATAAGCACTGTGACTCCTTGGGCAATAGCCCTCTGTGTGTATAAGCAACGTGACTCCTTGGGCAATAGCCCTCTGTGTGTATAAGCACCATGACTCCTTGGGCAATAGCCCTCTGTGTGTATAAGCACATGACTCCTTGGGCAAAAGCCCTCTGTGTGTATAAGCACTGTGACTCCTTGGGCAATAGCCCTCTGTGTGCATAAGCACAGTGACTCCTTGGGCAATTGCCCTCTGTGTGTATAAGCACCATGACTCCTTGGGCAATAACCCTCTGTGTGTATAAGCACCATGACTCCTTGGGCAAAATCCCTCTGTGTGTATAAGCACCGTGACTCCTTGGGCAATCGCCCTCTTTGTGTATAAGCACTGTGACTCCATAACACACAAGTACTGTGACTCGCAGTGAGTGTTGATTAGTAAATAAATACATGGGGCCAAATGTAATAGGGTGAGAGTTTAGAAAAGTGAGAGTTTCTGACACTTTTTAAACTTTGTCAATGTAATAGAGTCCAAAAACAAAGTAACAGAGCGAACTTGCATGTTTTTTTAGACTTAGAAAACTCTCACGATTTAAAATCTCATTCAGTTGTTTTCCCATTTTGAAGATAAAACTCAACCAATGTGAGAGTTTACTGCTAAACGCTCACATTTTCTAAACTCTCACCCTATTACATTTGGCCCATAATGTTAGTAACTTAGCAGTTTTGTACAACTTGAATGTTTTCATCAATATGGATCACGACAACCAACTGAGTGTAGAGCAGAAGCAGCAAGAAAATGCTAGCAGTGCAGCTGCTGGAACCAGTCATGATGACGATACTAGTCATTCACTATCATCTAAAACTGATGCTCAAGGGTGTAGAGGCTTTGAAAAATTAGGGTATCTGAAATAAAAAAAATTGAGATTTCACAGGGGTAAAGACAAAAAAACCTCTAAAAGTTAGTGCAGAAAAGCATAAAATTGGCAACAAATCAATCACCATACACAGTGGTGGCACTAATGAGGATATTGGGGATGAGGATGTTGTTGGTGTAAGTCAGGCACCAGTGAAAGCAGCTCTTGGCCATAATAAGAAGAAGGCCATTGTCATGCCTGGGCATAGGACCATCAAATCCACCTCTTATGTCTGGAATTATTTTTATCCAAATCCTGACAACATTTGTCAAGCCATTTGTAGCCATTGTGGAACCACAGTAAGTAGAGGTAGGGACATTAAGCATCTAGGAACCTCCACGCTATTACGTCATCTGCAGTGAGCTCATGACAAGTATTTTATAACATCAGAAACTGGTGCTAAAAAAAATGACAACAAGCAGTCCGGCATCAGCTAGTTCTCTTCTCTCTACTAGATCCCAGCATTTGCAATCTCCACCGCCAACACCTTCATCCTCAATATAATGATCAGAGGTAGTCCGGCATCCAATTTGCTAGATGACTCATCCCCTTTCCAGGACTCCTCAGAAGAATCCTTGAGCACTAGGTCTGCTACAGCTGCTGCTAGGGGTGGATCTTCATCCCAGAAGTGGACCAAGAAGACTACTAGTAGTAGTTTAACAAAACAATTAACTGTTAAACAATCTTTTGCAAGGGGAAGCAAGTATGACAGGTCTCACCCAGTCGCACAGTGGTTCACTGACGCCAAGACGGCTATGCTAGTATAAGATCTGCGTCCAATATCCGCAATTAATGCAGTGGATTTTACACAGTTAATTGAAGTCTTGTGTCCCCGCTACCAAATTCCATCTCGGTTTCATTTCACCCAAAAAGCCATTCCTCGGCTGTGCCAGGACGTTAAAAAAAACCTATTTATTGCCCTACAAAATGCCATTGTTACAACTGTCCAGCAGTAGTGGACAAACTAAAGATTACATGACTGTCACAGCCCACTGGGTGAGTGAATCGCCTTCAGCATAACTCCATCTGAATGGTGGAGGATTATTTTCATGACACCGTACTAATAGACATGTCACAGAGTCCTTTCCAGTACTGGAAGGAAAAAAAAGGCAATTTGGAGGCCCTTGTATGAACTGGCTTAGCATTACTTATGCTGCCCACCCAGAAGCAGTATCCAACAAACAACACCAACTCATTCAGAGGCAGGCTACTCTGTGTATCACCGGATTCAATACTGTACCGCTAACAACCTCTTGGCTTACCCCACTTGGACTATCCTCAGGATTTGTGATTTCTGAAAATGCCACAAATATTGTAAAAGCATTACAGCTGGGTGAATATCAAACACATCCCCTATTTTGCTCACATGATCAACTTAGTGGTGCAGGGTTTATAAAAAAATGACAGGGACATACAGGAGATGCTGTCTGTGGCCCGAAAAATGTCAGGACATATTCAGCAACAGCATGCAGGAGATTTCAGCACCTGCAAGATCAGTTTAATTTGCCTTGCCATCAACTGAAGCAAGAGGTGGTAACAAGGTGGAACTCCACCCTTTATATGCTTCAGCCGATGGAGGTACAGCAAAAAGCCATCCATAGCTATACAACAAGCCATGACATTGGGAGAGGAGAATGTACCTTAGCCCAACACAGTGGAGAGTACTTTCTGTCTTGTGCAAGGTGCTCAAACCATTTGAAGTAGCCACATGTGAAGTGAGTGCTGACACTGCTAGCTTGAGTAGTGTGATTCCCCTAATTAGGCTTTTGGAAAATCAACTGGAGAAATTGGAAGGAGGAGATTAAACATAGCGAATCCGCAAAGTATGCCGGACTTGTAGATCAAGTCCTTTATTCGCTTCACCAGGATCCATGGGTGGCCATGATCTTGAAATCTGATCACTACATTTTAGCAACCATGCTTGATCCCAGGTTTAAGTTGTATGCTGTGTCTTTCTTTCCAACTGACCCAGATCCTAAAAGATGCAAAGAGCTACTGGTGAGCAAGTTGGCAGCTCACATTTTGACATCTGGTTGGGTCTAAAATAATTGCCCAACATTAGTGACACCTCTAAATAGAAAAAAAGAGAAACCCAAGCGCTGTCAGAGAGCTGCTGGTAATAAGGGGATGTCAGCCCCTAATATAGGAAAACACAAAATAGAAAAAAAACCAGCGCTAAAGAATAAAATATTACCAAATGGACAGTAGGTCATAATAAACAATGGATAATTTAATGACACTAAATGACTGACAGAAAATAAATAATAAATAAAAAATAAAATGAATTTCAATAAATAAACATACACATAATAAAACATGTATGAATGTAATGAAGCCACATAAGAATATAAAATTCAGCACTGCTGGTTCATGGTAGATAAAAACACAGTCATAAGGGCTCCCACAATTAGTCAGGACTTATCTCCCTCTAGGCATATGCTCCTGAGGAAGCTGGATGTATTTTTGGGCTAGTGAAACGCGTTGAGCTATTCGACATTTGGAGGTTCTCCTTTCCACTATTGGGCTATCCTATATCCTGGACTGCAAGTACCCCTTATCATTTGGGCGAGTTACCACACTCCGGAAGAGGACAACAGCCCCATCTTTATTATCCGTCCATTGCAGGTGGCCAGAGACTGTGGACTAACATCCATTGGGAATCTGGTAAAACTCTATGCCTAGAGGGAGATAGTATCCCCATCACAGAGTGATTGACAGGAAGCACTGTTTAGGGGTGGTGACGTGGGGATGGTCGGAGAATTGCAGGCATGCCAATGCATTTGAACGCTGTTGCAGGGGTGTGCATACATTATTTTGGGCTCCATCCACACATTGGAATGCTCTCTCCTGCTCAATAAGACTTTTCTCTAGTCTCCAAGCCTTCAAGTGTTTCCTGAAAACTCACCTCTTCAGGCAGCTAATCAAATTCTAGAACCACCCACATAACTTAGATAAGTTATCCTACCCAGTTACATTCCCTATATACAGTTCAAACACAACTTTGCATATATTCTCTTTTTATAGTCACACATCCCACTGAGCCCATTCCTGTGTGACTGGATCATATAGCCTACCAAGATCCCCTGTAATCTGGCTGGACTAATATGCAATATGTAGCACTTATCCTTGTGTATCAATTAGAGATGAGTGGGACTGATTTCCAGGAAACTGAACCCACTTGCACTTTTCCCATCCAATTGGATCCGAGTCGGGACTCAGATTTCCCCGCCAGTTTTGGATTCTAAAATGAGGCAAAATGTAATCTTCCCGATGTTGGATCTCTCGTGTTTTGGAACCGATATAAGTCCCGCAGTGTTTTGGGCACCATTTCACACAGGACCATCAGAGGAGTTGGATGTTTGACAGGAGGAGTCCCACAAGTCCCTTAATGTAATACTGGCTGAGCTAGATTTTGATGTAGGCAGTTAGCAAAACATTGTTTTTTATTTTTATAGTGCAGAAACATATAGACACTGGTGTACAACTACTGTGAAGTAACTTAACTGTGCACTGCAGCATTAAGTTCCATTAACTCTTGTTGCACAACCGCACACTGTTTTTTTTGTAACTACATGCAGTGCAGCATTATCCTTTTATTGGTGCACACTGGTGTCTGCAATTACAATCAGTGATTCATAGCAGTGTGTAAATTTTTTTTTTTTTAAACATTTTTTTTTTATGTGTGCTCCAAAAAATTCAGCCTGTGATACAGTGTCTAAGGGTGGCTTGTATGGTCTGTATTTTGTAGGGAGGATTGGTGAAATTTAGAATATGTGCAGCTCTGCAGTGCAGCTACGCGTTTCATCATATAGGACTGATGCTCAGCTTAACAACGTCAATATTGTGGAAAAAAGTGGCACTCATCCGTACTTTGTAACAAATGTACAACAGAGTCTGCCCTCTAATCCAATGTTTTGGATCTTTAATCCATCATCAGGGAATACAAATACAACAACAGTGTAAAAACAAACAGTCTTACCTAAGGTAAGTCCTGTTCATGTTCTTTGACTATATCACCATTGTACAAGTCAATCCATGTTGAGGATTGATGCCAGGTTCTTTCTCGAAATTGTTCTGTCAGAAATGTGTATTTCAGTGAGGCAGTGATGTGTATTCTGTCAGTGAGGCTGTGGTGTATTCTATCAGTGAGGCTGTGATGTGTATTCTGTCAGTGAGGCAGTGATGTGTATTCTGTTAGTGAGGCAGTGATGTGTATTCTGTCAGTGAGGCAGTGAGGTGTATTCTGTCAGTGAGGCTGTGATGTGTATTCTGTCAGTGAGGCAGTGATGTGTATTCTGTCAGTGAGGCTGTGATGTGTATTCTGTCAGTGAGGCTGTGATGTGTATTCTTTCAGTGAGGCTGTGATGTGTATTCTGTCAGTGAGGCAGTGATGTGTATTCTGTCAGTGAGGCTGTGATGTGTATTCTGTCAGTGAGGCTGTGATGTGTATTCTTTCAGTGAGGCTGTGATGTGTATTCTGTCAGTGAGGCTGTGATGTGTATTCTGTCAGTGAGGCTGTGATATGCTGCTTTTCTGTGAGCAGTGTCTCTGTGAGAGGTAGATCAGTTGTGCGATCATTGGGAAATAATGCACTGTAATGGGATTTAGTGTGTCCAGTTATGTTGGTGGGATTTGTCTCAACATACCACACCATTATATATGTGTGTGTATCCGTGTGTATGTGGGTGTGGGTGTAATAGATCTACCACTCTTGTGTGTGGTCAAGCTCAGATATAAGCATACCCTGGTGTGCATTGTGACGCACAAGGCCAAAGGCGTGCGTATATGAAAACACGACCGCACACCTAAGAGTCATATAGCGATCTTATAAAATGGTCCTTGTGACAAAATAGTTCTACATGGAGATGATGAAGGATGAAACAGATACTCCTTGAGCAGTCTTTCTGTGAGTGATAGTATTGTTTACACTTGTGGAATGATACTGCTGTGGCTTTGTGATTAGGTTTTGTTCACAGTGGGAAGTAGCTCAGGCGGGCAGTCACGCTGGGATGTGTCCAGTCATTACGAAATGATGCACGGTCATGTGATTTAGTGTGTCCAATCATATTAGTGGGTTAGTGGGATATCTGTCGAGTTAACGCACCATTATATACAGTATATATATATATATATATATATATACACAAATAGCCTTTAATGCCTGTACCAACATCAATATTCAATCACTGATTTTCCTAAAATAATACTGCATGGAATGCGGAGTTACTTACTTGCAGAAACTAGAAATGTTGACTCCGCCTATTTAAATATAATATGTAAATGAGGATTCATATTTGGCTTAGTATGGGACTATATTGTTTGTATATTGCCATTGCTTGCCGTGGCGTCAGTGTGTCCCTGCCATGTGTACATATTTTTATACATGTTTAATGTTTAACCTTCAGATTTGCACTTTTTTTTGTTTTTCGGATTGCCAGCTGTCATCTCTTGTATACTGGTAATTTAGATTCCTTTACAACACAATGAGAAAGAAACACATGAAGAGAATATTTTCGCATGTATCTAATGTAGGACGACTAGGCAGACAAGGATCCTGATGCCGAGTATGAGCCAGTATAAGCTTGAGAACTATTAACAATGAGCAATTCTTCATGGAACAAAACTATTACAATGGGGAGCCTTTGATCTTTCCTGGCTCCTGTTGCCAATTGAACTTTGTCACCATGCACTGTCATCCACAAGGGAACACTTTTGTGTGGAGCAATCGGCAGCAATTTAGTTTGGCCCAGCTTTGAAGTGCCAACATCACTCAGCCGCAGTCTTAACCTCTTTTCCCATTTAACCATTTTTTTGTTTTAGTGTCCTATCTTGAGTTTGCTTTTCTTATATCAAGACAGCTATGTAAAAATACCATGACATCAAAAGCATCCTAAAAAAAGTGTAGCCCCATCATTAAGGTGTAATATCCACTTCAAAGCACACTGATTAGAGGATTGCCTAATTTACACGTTTAGAGAAATTGCTGCCAGCAATGTTTGTAATCACTGAATAATTCTTTACAATTGGAAATCATTCCCAACCTTATCAGAGTGATATGGAATGGCAGTTATTTTTTGTTTACTTCGAAATGTGACTTGTGTGTGTCTGTGATTGCGTGTGTGTATATACTGTATATTGATAATTAACTGCTTTCCAAAACTTTGACTTATGTATATTTATTTCCTCCCCTCTCACACACAAATTCTCCTTCCAAGCGCCTAATTTAATAAGTATACTTTTGGTAGTGGTGGTGGGAAGTAGGGATACCCAACTTCTCACAATATTACCAGTATTGTGATGAAGTTGTCCCCCATACAATATGACTGATATAGTGTAATTTGGGTATGCCAATAATCTACTGGACCAACTACCAAGACCTGGATATGTCAGCCCCAGTTTGGCACAGGTGCGATAATTTAATGCTTGTATTAGTCGCTTACAGACTAATGCTACTGCTTACCGCAGATACCAAGTGACAGGATTGATGTTCAATTTGGATATGTATTTGGAGCCAAAGGAGCAGATGACCCTGTATTTTTTGCACCATTAGGGCCTTTTAGTGCTGTGAAGATGACCACATGCAAAGGCTGATAATGACTTTCTGCATGAGGGGGAGACAGATAAAGTGGAGAGAGATAAAGTATCAACAAATCAGCTCCTGTCACTTTACAGGCTGTGTTTGAGAAATTACAGTTAGGAGCTGATTGGTTGGCTCTTTCTCTTTCACCACTTTATCTCTCTTCAAGGCTTAGTACGTCTAACCCTGAATCTCCAATTCAACCCTATTCAAACTCCTCACACTCACCTTTTAATTTACCCAATCTTCTCCCCCTAACATCTCTAACCTCATCTCTATACACACTCCTGCCCGCTTTGCTCTGCCAAAAACTGCAACTTCTCTTCACAACCAGGGAGTAGGTACTGTAGTGGGCATGGCTTAGTTGTGGAGGTGTGGCAGGTCAGTGCTGGGGTTGGGGGCGATCGGTGTGATTGCTCTTACTGCACATCATGCAGGCAGATGAGACCCACTGCAGCCCAGAAAACAACAGCGTGTGCAGGACTGGGGAGAGAGGCTGCTGCCACTGACAGGTAAGAAGTTGAGGGGGGTGAATGACCAAGGTAACTTGTAGATGCCTCTCTCTTTGCACCTTTGTTCACAACTGACAGGGCCAGTTCTAGACCTTGTGAAGCTCAGCGTGAGTGTTCCCTATGGCCCCCCCTAAAAAAATGCAAGAAAAAGGGGTTGTGGCTTTGTGGCACATCCCCTGTTAATCATTCTAGGGAACACGTCCAGCAGAAAGTAGATGTGCTACTGCTCCATCTGCTCTCGCCCAGCACCACCAGCATTCTGGGAGACTGGGAGGGATTGGGAACAGTAGCACAGTTTGTGAATATGGCACCACCAGAGTTTGTATGTCATTCCACACAGAACCCATTCACGTTATGCCACACAGTAGTGCCACACAGTAGTGCCCCTTATAACACATTATGCCTCACAGTAATGCCCCTTACACATTATGCCGCACACGGTAATGCCCCTTACACATTATGCCGCACACTGTAATGTCCCTTACATATTATGCCGCACACTGTAATGCCCTTTACACATTATGCCGCAAACTGTAATGTCCCTTAGACATTATGCCGCACACAGTAATCCCTTACACATTATGCCGCACACGGTAATGCCCCTTACACATTATGCCGCACACTGTAATGTCCCTTACATATTATGCCGCACACTGTAATGCCCTTTACACATTATGCCGCACACTGTAATGTCCCTTAGACATTATGCCGCACACAGTAATGCCTTACACATTATGCTACACACAGTAATGCCCTTCATAATACATTAATTAATATATAAGTAGCATGCCATGCTTATTTCATAAAATTTTTAAAGACATTACTACGGACAGTAAACACTTTCAAATTCTAGAAAAACAGATTACTGGTAACTTATAGTTACTGGCCTTCCTTATCACCCAAAACATATTTGCCCACTACCCAGAGGGACAGAGAGGGGGCTGCAGGCAGTACTTTGATGCTACAAGTAGAAAACCTTCATTCTTCTCCCCCTCTTACTGCAGAAGGACCTAAGAACAGTCACTGTGCATGGCAGCCTCAGCAGAATGAAGATTTAGATATCCATTACCTGCTCAGTCAGTGCACAGTAACCAGCGCCAGTGTGAGCCATTGAAGAGATACAGTAAGCAGCACCGGCAACGGGACAGCACATACATAGGAGCATATAGAGAGCACTGACACTAGGTGACAGGCCCTCCCTGCACCTGCACTGCTGCCTGCTGTCTCGCAGGTCTGTCCCCGCAGGTGGCTGTCAGTGGTCCCAATTTATCTGGGTCAGTGTCCGTACACCCCACACTCCGTGTGATAAAGCCTGTGCCCTACTGGCCACCACAGTCTAGTGGCCGAGCCAGGCCGACATGGTAGTGACCGACTAGTGCAGTGGGATGTCTCTCCCTTGCGTGCTGTGATGTGGACGCAGCTGCCGGCCGCACCTGGCATTCTGGGATTCCCAGAATGCCGTGGGGGTTGCTGCACTATGGGAAGAAAGTGGGAGTGAAAGTGATGGCGCCGTGGTGGGCTCAGGTGGAGGGCAAGCGCAGACAGTGCTGGCTGGGACACTTTGGCTGTCCCCTTAGGCTGCAGCGCCCCGGGCAATAGCCCTGCTTACCCATCCCTAGAACCGTCACTGACAACTGATTACCTTACTCCACAACCACCTTCAGGATTTTACCTGTGTTTCTCCTCACCACTTCAACTCTCTCTCCCTATAAGACTCCTTAACTCTCTACAAAGCTTCAAATGGACACTCAAAAGTCATTTCTTTAATAAAACCTTTGTGTCAGACACTGGAAAGCTTGACAATGGGAGCTATATATGTTCCAAGTTTTTAACTTCTGCCTGGTAGACAGAGTCTGATTACTGTAGCAGCCTTGATTTCCAGACCACCTGTGAGAGGCTAATAAAGGGAGTGTCAGTCTTGGTAGTCAGTCTCTGACTGACTGGGGAACAGATCAGAGACCTGTTGAGAGACACTGTGATTACTATATGCAAGTGCTGTGCTAAAGACTTCTGTTTTGTGAGATGGATCCTCTCTGAAAGAGGGTATTATTTTGTTTAGTTAGAGCTGGACAAGCCAGGATTTACTTTTATGTTCTGTTTTACTCGTACCAAGTCCTTAGACTGGTTTCCTACTACTTGTCTTCTGCATCACAAGTTCAACAGTTTACTCCAGGAGACAGCACCCTTACCCTGATCTTGCCACACATGGTGTAGACTGCAAGCATTGCAGTTAAATTGGAGCCATACAAAAATCTATGTAAAGTGACAGGCACCCATTTTTTTATTTGAAAAAGGCTGCTATATTGTGAACTTCTTGGTGTCATCATCATCAGATTCTTAGGGTTACCATATTCTGCTTCTCACTTGCACTAAGAGATAACATTTAGAATACATCGAAGCAGAAGATAGCCATCAGGATTCAAGAAGCTACCAGGGTGCAACCACTGGCCATTGAGAATGCCAGTGGGCAACAGCAACTGGTTGATGAAGAGATCTGGAGGCAACGTGCAAGACTGCAAGGCCTTAAAAGATGTGGTGCAGCATCTAGCAGCCCTGTCTGGAAATGCTTCCATGGATGTCACAAATATCTCCAGCTCCATAAGATCACAAAGACTAATGATGTTGAAGACTATTTAAAAACTTTTGAAAGAGCTGCTGAGAGGGAAAGTTGGCCTCCTAATCAGTGAGGAGGCCTTTTGGCACCTTTCCTGTCAGAAGAACCGCAAAAGACCTATTTTTACTTGAGCCTTAAACCCTTACTGATGCCAAGGACTATGACAAACTTAAGACTGAAATTTCTAACTCGTTTGGGTGTCAAGATATCTGTTCAAGCACAATGAGTTCATTACTGTGTATTTCAGTGTATAAACCTCTAAAGTCTCAAATGAAAGGGTCTTTATAGATTGATATCTATGGTCACTGCCTGCTGTTTAGCCTAAAGCTGGGTACACACTTTTTTGATTGCAGGCTGATCAGGTAAAACTGTCCCGATCAGCCATGCAGTCTGTGCCCAGTGTGACCCCGTCAGCCGCGTACACACTGTGCCGACATAGCATAGTGTGTACGGGCTTCTATGGGATCTGGTGGTCGAGCCGATGAATATTAAACAGTACATAAGATGCAACCTCCCGACCCTGACCGTTGCAGGAGCATTAAAAGCCATTTATTGGCTAATGCTCCTGCATCGGGACAGCATATACACCTATACAATCCAACAGCCATTCTCTCGATATTGGATGAACAGCCCAATGATTGTATAGGTGTGTACCCAGCTTAAGTCAGCAAAAGACGGATAAATGGTGGAGGGGTATGTGGTGGCCGAGGAACTGTTGAGTGTACCTGGAGATTGACCAGCTGTGCCAGGAAGGTTCAGATGTTTTAGATGTAGTGTCTTACCTCTGAACCTATGCAATGTAATACTGCTTATGTAAATCACAGATAGCCTTCACTGCAGACCGACAGGCTGAGACATATAAACTAATGTGTATAATTACTGTAGAAGGCAAATGGGTAGAGGCTGTGTTAGATTCCGGCAGCCTGGTTACTCTTATAAAAGCTGAGTTGGTGAGCCCCTTAAAATATAAACTGTTGGTGTAAGCTGTATACATGGGGATACTCTGTATTATGATACTGCTGAAGTGAACATAGAATTACACTGTGGTCCCACGATAATAACTGTGGATTAGTTCCTTATTTAATGTGTGATGCTATATTAGGGAGAGATTTTTGCTACTACTGTAAGATGCGGAAAATCCAATTGGTTACAGAAGTAAATAAGCCACACCTGTTTGATAATGTTACTTACAGATACAGTGACAGTGGAAATATTCCTCCAGTCTGAGTTGTTTTTTTTTTCCAGGTATGATTGAGGAGTCAGAAAATGAAGAGAGCAGCAGTTGGTCGCAGAATGATGTGCATCCTACTGAAGTAGAAAATGTTGTTGAACCAGTTGACTGTATGCGAAGTGAGAAAATAAAATTATGCCACAGAGCAGTTAAAAGACCCTACTCTGGTAAAGGCTATAGAGAATGTAAAAATAGTTGATGGAAACCCAGTAGAGCCTGATAGTAGGTTGTCATAACCTCACATGGTAGTGCATCAAGATTTGTTATATGAAATGTACACAAAAGGAGATGATATTGTGGAACAATTAATAGTTTCTAAGGCATATAGAAGAATGTTGTTATACCTGGCTCATAATCACATAACTGACATCTAGGGGTAGAAAAAACTACTGAGAGAATTTCGCAGCATTTTTTCTGGCCGCGGGTCCATACAGATGTATCTGACTACTGTGCATCTTTATAGAAGTCTGCTTGTCCCATTACCCATTATTGAGGTCCTATTTGAGAAAATAGCTATGGATTTGATTGGACCTTCTAATAAAGTCTGTCTAGGGTCATCAATATATTTTGGTGATAATAAATTACGCTACCAGATACCTGAAAGCAATACCATTACATCAACACCATTGCTATAGAACTAGTACATGTCTTTAGCAGATTGGGGATACCTAGGAAAATCCTACCTGTTCAGTGTACTCCATTTAGGACAAAAATAATTAAAGAGTTATGCCACCTGTTTAAGATTACTCATCTAAGGACCTCCATGTATCACCCTCAGACTGATGGTTTAGTGGAGGGGTTTAAAAAAGCTTTAAAGAATATGCTAAAGAAAGTGGGGGATAAAGATGGGAAAGATTTGGATTATTTGTCCGATGCCTATCATAATCCTGATGCTGGAATGCCGAGGATGACATCACGAATGAAGGTAAATCCGGGGCACCCTTAGCATTAGCCATGGGGGGGAGGGTTAGGATTAGGTAATCTAGCAGTGTTAGGGTTAGGTTTTGGGGGGTAGGAGAGATTAGTGTTAGGCACCCATAGGGGGAAGGGTTAGGGTTAGGCACCCCCAGGGAGAGATTAGGGTTTGGCTCCCCCTGGGAGGGTTAGGTTTAAGGAGCAGTAAGGGGGGAGGTTAGGGTTAAGCACCCCCAGGGAGAGATTAGGGTTAGGCTTTCCCCCAGGTGGGTTAGGTTTAGGGAGCAGTAATGGGGGATAGGGTTAGGCAACCCCGGGGGTAGGTTAGGGTTAGGCATTAGGGGGGAGGTGTTAAGGGCAGAGGGTTAATCTTGGTCTGACCTAATTTGTGAACAGCCTTGAGGGCTGATTTGCATGGATTATTTGTAGCCAAGAGGCTAAGGGTGAGAGACAGCCTTTGAGCTGTTGAAGCAGCCTTGAGGGCTGGTGTGCCTTGGCAGACAGTGGCCTGTGGGACAGGAGTAAGATGCAGCCATTGGGCTGGTGAAGCAGCCTTGAGGGCTGGTTTGCCTTGGCTGGTAGTGGCCTGAGGGCCTGGAGCAAGATGCAGCCTTTGAGCTGGCGAAGCAGCCTTGAGGGCTGTTTTGCCTTGGCTGGTAGTGGCCTGAGGGCATGGAGCAAGACGCAGCATTTGGGCTGGTGAAGCAGCCTTGAGGGCTGATTTGCCTTGGCAAGTTGTGACTGATGAGTCTTAGATGGTGGAAACACAGGGACGTAGTGCCGCTACCAATGTCGCCGGGTTGACACTGGCGGTGGTGTGCCAGAATGCGCACTGGAGACACTGAGCTGCTACCAGAGTTGCCGGGTGACACTGGCGATGTTGCGCTGGTTTGCTAACAGAGGATGCTGAGTAGCTACCAGTGTCGCCGGGATGACACTGGTGACAGTGCGCTGGTTTGCGCACTGGGGAAGCTAAGTTGCAACCAGTGTCACCGGAATGACACTGGTGACGGTGCACTAGATTGCGCACTTGGAATGCTGGATTGCGGCTGATGTCGCCGGGTTGACACAAGCCGCAGGGATACACTGGTGCTTCAGGAGGAATAAGCACACCGTGCCGCCTAGATGACACGAGCAACATGAGCAGGTGGAATGCAGACTGTGCCGCCTGGATGACACAAACGGCAGGAGACAAACACAGTAATCTGGCTCAGGAACTCGACTGGGAATCAGGAGACTGGAACAACCGGAAATACGAGAAACTCTATCATCAGCATGGAGTGAAGGGCTGGCTGGAATTTAACAGAAACAGGGCCCAACCAGAGCAAGCCTTCCTTAATGACAGACTTATGTGTATCTGGGCTGTGCACAGACAGGAGAATCAATCAGTGTGCACCTGACACTGCACACAGACAGGCAGTAATTAGTGCAGTGCCTCAGCAGCAACTAAAATGATCTGCTAAGTGCAGATCCTAACAGGAGGTTAGGGTTAGGCACCACTAAGGGAGAGTTAGGGTTAGAAGGGGGACATGGGAGGTTAGGGTACTTCCATGCCTCTGACGGGATCTTGTTCCTGTCAGGCAGCCGCTGTTGGGATTTGAATCGGTGAATAAACAGCCGCCGGCATTTCAATCCCATTCCATTTGTTCACCTATTTATTACTGCCCATTAGAGACGTTCTACATGTTCCACAGGGTTCTCGCCTTTTGATTTGCTGTAAGGGAGACATCAAGGGGATTGCTGGATATTACAAAAGAGACATGGGAGGGTCAACCCAGTCCTTATAAGATAATTATTAAGCTTGTATCTCAGAAGAAGGAAATAATAGCTACAGTGGTGCCTATAGACAGAGAACACGTGGAACAGGCCCAACAAAGGGTGTACAATCATAATGCCCAATTAAGCACCTTTGGTCATGGGAAAAGAGTGCTTCTTTTTGTTCCCATGGTAGAAAATAATCTATTGGCCGAGTTACAAGGACCATTTGAAATCATAGAAAAAGTGGGTGAGGTTAATTATAAGATGTACCAGCCTGGGAAGAGAAAGCCAGAGCTGATCTAACCTGTAAACCTTATAAAACCTTGGAAAGATAGAGTAGTTCTGTCAGCCACCCCGGTCCCTCTGTTATTATTATTATCCATTTATGGTGCCACAAGGGGTCTGCAGCACCTTTTAGTACGTAAATAAACTGTATGAACAAAACAAGAAGGAAATGACTTAAAGTACAGAACATTGCAGGACATGGACAAGGTTTTTAAACAATGCTGCATTAGCAGTCATGATAAAAAATAAGCAGAATAGGTGACGCTGTAGGCAGTGGGGATGAGATGCTCTGCTCATGAGAACTGAAGCCGGGTGCACACTATGGCCCGTATTCAGACCTGCTCGCAAGCACTTTGCGCTCGCAAGCAGGTGGATGGTGGGGCACTGCGCATGCGCAAGCCCCGTAGCGAGAGAGAAATTTACTTGCTCTGGGACTCACTTCAAACGGGGTGGCTGTCGATGTTGATCGACAGCTTGCCCCATTTTGTAGGCGGGGGGGGGTGGCTGGACAAATGGAGGCGTTCCTGAAGGAAAGCCTGCCGTTTGTGGGCGGTCATACTGACATCACTCGTGGCTCACTGGGGCTTGCGGCAGATGAGACCCTACCCAATGGTCGCGATAATCGTGACCATCACCTGGCCGCTCGCAAAAGCTGTGGGTGGTCACCCACAGCTTAGCGAGTGTCCTCCCTCATTCAGAGCGAGCGCTCACTTTTTGTGAACGCCTCTGAATGAGGTCCTATGTGATCCATTGAATGATCTATCATTCCGATGTGAATTGGAATGATAGATTGTGCAAATCGCAAAGTGTATATGAACTATCTTTGTGCTCCCGTGATCACATGTGATATCGTCCGGTCGGCCGTGCTGCATGGCCAACCGGACAATATCACATGTGGTTCCATTGCAGGTAATGAAGGACGGAGTGAGGGAATGTTTCTGTCATTCATTACATTGCTCAATGTGTACCCGCGGTACAATATGTCCGGGTACACATCGGCAAGTGTGTACCCAGCATTACAGTCTAAAAGGGAGGGGCAGACAGATGGCAGTGACACAGAGGGGAGAGACAGTCAGAGAGGAGCATGGAGCAGCATGAGAACTGGAAGGCTTTGATAAAGAAGTGGGTCTTGAGGAACCGTTTGAAGTTTTGTAGAGAGGCGGTGAGCCTGATAGAGAGTGGGAGAGAGTTCCAGAGGCAAGGAGCAGCATGGGTAAAATTGTAGAGGCAGGAGTGGGAGGAAGTAATCAGTTGGGAGGCGCGTAGGCATGATGTAAACAGGAGAGGAATGGGTAAGGGCTTTGTAAGTTAGAATTGTGTTCTGAAGGGGTGGGAGAGCTAGTGTAGAACTTTTAGAAGAGGGGGGCAGATGTACGTTTGGAGAGGAAATGATTTGGGCAACAGCATTGAGAACAGTTTGGAGTGGAAAAAGGCGGGAGGCAGGGGGGCCAGACAGGTGAAGGTTACAGTAGTTCAGTCTGGAGATGACTAGTGAGTGGATGAGGGTCTTAATTGCCTCCAGGGTGTGAAAGGGTCTGATCCTGGAAATATTTTTGAAATGGAAATGACACTGATTGTTTGTAGGAGAGGGAGCAATCAAGGATAACTCCAAGACAGCGCACTTATTGGCTAGAGGATATAGTGGTGCTGTCAATAGATAATTCAATTGTGGGAGGTGAGGTTATTCGGAAGGGTAGGAATATTATCAGCTCAGTTTTAGACATGTTAAGATTAAGAAATCACTGGGACATCCAGGAGGAGATAGCAGAGAGACTGTTGGAGATACAATTGAGGAGAGAGGGAGAAAGGCTAGGGGAGGAGAGGAAGATCTGAGTGTCATCCACAAGACATTCTATTGGAGGCCAAAAGGAATTGGTGAGCTCACCTATAAGAGGATGTACAGAGGGAGAATAGGAGAGGTCCAAGAACAGAACTTTGGTGACATCTACTGGTAGAGGAAGTGGATTCTTGAAAGGAGAATGATCAGAGAGTAATGGCTCTTGGATTTGGCTGCAAGGAGGTCATTGCTGACTTTAGTGAGGGCAGTTTCTGTGGAGTGGAGACTGAATTGGGTGAAGAAGGGAGTGGGAGGAAGGAAGGGCAGTGAGGCAGTTGTAGACAATCCACCCAAGGAGTTTGGAGGCAAAGGGGAGGACAGAGATGGGTCAGTAATGAAAGGGAGTGCCACGACCAAGGGTGGATTTTATAAAAATGGGAGAGACAAGGGGGTCTAATGAGAGGTATAGTTTTAAGAGATTGGCAAGATGGGAAACAGGCATCAGGAGAGTGGGAACAGAGGAGGAGGGAGGGAGGGAATAGGGTCAAGTGGGGAGGTAGAACGGGGGACGACAGGATTAAGACCATAACTTCACCTTCAGATACTGGGGAGAAAGAAGTTGGTCAAATGGAAGGGTAGGATGGGGAGAGGCTAGCTGGAAAAGAAGGGGATGGGGAGCTAAGGATCTGGGGGAATTTTATATCCTGACATATGGATTACATTTTAGATGTTAAGTGGGTGGAGAAGTCAAGGGCAGAGATTGTGGAGTGGAGGTGGGCAGAGGACAGAGTTAAAAGTGGCAAAGAGATGACAAGGATTGGAGGACTGAGAGGATATAAGGGTCTTGAAATAAGATTGTTTAGAGAGGGAAAGGGCATCACTGTAGGTAGAGAGCATTAATTTCAACTGGAGTGTGATTTTCTCCACTGTTGCTCGCGGTTCCTGAACATTTTTGCAGGTATCTTGTGCAATTGGAATGCCAAGGCTGAGGTGTGGATCTGTGAAAGTGAGTAGTAACTGCTGTACCTTTGATTCCTGAAGTATCAACAGATAAAACCATCTCAACTACTGTATTCAACAGCATGAGGCTATTTTCTGACATACCTGGTGAAATAACATGACATCACTGAACCAGGAGTTAAGGTTAACCTAAAGCCCTATAGAATACCAAAAAATATATATTTCTCAAAGAAAGTGCTTAATTATAATATTTATTTAAAGATTTAATAATATCACAGAGTAAAATACTAGCATAAAAAACATCAAATGTTAAAACATTCTCTTTACATAAATCAGACAAACTCAAATTGCATTTTAGATATGCAAGAAAATAATGTGTCAATATTGTATCAGTTCATCACATCACTTGTAGCGGCTAAATTTAGCGGCTGTAAAAAAGAATTATAGGAATACTCCAATATCGTTGAAAAAAATGGAAATCTCTACTACTGGTTTATGATAATGCGATTAGTAAAATAGCTCCTTGGATAAATTTTACTTTTGTATTTATATTGCCTGCACAGTCTCAGTTTTTATATTAGCGGCCAAAGTTTACCTCTACCTCCCTCACCAAGCACCGCCGTTCTTTCACCAAGCTGTTTCTGGATGGTAGCCACAGCGCCAGGAAATAACCCCAGATGGGGACCGACAACCGCGAAGTGTTCCTTTTGTATTCGGCAGTGGGGGATGGAGCACGCTGCCATCACAGGTAAGTATGGATAGCAGGCTGAGCAGTGAACAAACACTTACAAGGGCTTTCAAAAAAATCAGAGAGCATACAAGTGCTGATGCTAACGCGTTTCTCCTTACTGGATCCTTCAGTGGGGTAAATGCATCCACAGGGTTGTCCTTTTTATACTGGGAATGTCCAGTCATTAAAGTTTACTAAGAAAGCACTTGTTGCAAACAGCTGTGATGTGGTGATTAATTACTTCTGGTGATCATGAGAAAAATACTTAATAGTTAGAGAAAATTTATATTATTAGATTAATATGTATCAAGTAAAAACAAAACAAGCATTATAATATTCATAATAACAAAAAAGACATAAAAGTACTTAGTAAATTGCAATCAACAGGAACATTGGAAATGGTTAATCTAGCCTAGCTAGAGAGACAAATCCATAGTTTATCACTCATTATTTCAACACTGCTGCAATGGTCAAGTGGGAAGTATAAAAATTGAATTCAACTCCCTGCAGATTGTAAGAATATATAATTTTATTTATTCTATAAGTACTTTAGAATAATCAGAATACAAATAATTATATAAACTAAAGTTCGATAAGTGAAGACTGCGGCTATAATAGTCTAATATAATAAATCTTATAACACATATTTTTTAAGTTGCACACATCAAAAGCATTGAAAATAGTTAGTCCAACCAAACTAAAGAAACAAATCCACAGTCTATCACTCATACAGCTGCAGTGGACAAATTCGCTAATGCTGCATAATAGTAAGTATAAAAGTCAAGAGTTTGAACCAAGCACCTGCAGATTTGTAGGAATGTCATATTTTATTTGTAACATCACTAGTGATACTTTATGATTACTTTTTTCCTTACTATTACTGGTTAGAACAAACGGAAAAAAGAAAACAAATAAATTATATAATTTGAGAAACAATTAGTGGAGATAACGGATATTTACAAAAATCTAATATATATATATCAAATAAATTTTGGGACATTATTTATTAATCTTATTTCACACGTTATTTGAACAGGAGATAAGAAAAGCCTAGACTAGCAATTAGACACCAATAGTGCCCCCAATGAAGGTATAGATCAAATAGATCAACCTCATATGTATTACACCTAGCTAAGGGAAAAGACAACAAAATACTCAACAGTTCAGATGTTGTTTAAGTCAACAGATTCATTTAAACCCATAGACGAGAGGGTCCCAAGGGATAAAATCCAGTAAGCCTCCCTTTGCACAGGAGGTTAAATTGGTCACCCCCTCTCGCTGTGGCTTTAACATGTTTGATCCCTTGTAAACTCAAAACATCCACATCACATTTATGTTTTAACTTAACATGTTGGGATGAACTGTAACGTCAGACCTTTCTTTACATTCCGTTTATGCTCAAAAAATCTAGTATTTAACGAGCGTGTGGTCCTGCCCACATATTAGGTGCCACATTTACAGGTAATCAAGTAAATAACAAAAGTAGTCTCAGAGGAGCTGATAGCGGTGGCGGGACCAGGAGCGGGGTTTCAGGTAAGTGTTTTTTTTTATTTTTACTACGTGTGTCCCTACTGGGGAGGAATACTACTGGGGGCACTACAAGGGGGGATTACTACTGGGGGCACTACAAGGGGGGGCTACTACTGGGGCACTACATGGGGGCTACTACTGGGGGCACTACAAGGGGGGCTACTACTGGGGGCACTACAAGGGGGGGACCACTACTGGGGGCACTGCAAAGGGGAGACCACTACTGGGGGCACTACAAGGGGGGCTACTACTGGGGGCACTACAAGTGGGGGGACTACTACTGGAGGCACTATTACTTATTTATGTAGGAAATTGAAAATGCATGACAGAAATTATGCCACTTTTGAAAAAGAAGCATTGGCAATTAAGTGAGAATTAGAAACACTAATTTACTACCTTTTGGGGTGAGAATCTAGATTTATTACAGATCATACTCAATTGTGGATGGCTGAGAATAAAGAGACCAATGGGAGAATAACTAGATGGTTCGTGGCATTGCAACATTTTAGATTTTCAGTACAGCATAGAACCGGGAAGCAAACTGTCCAACACAGATGCTTTGTCCCATATTTTTTTGCATTGGGGCTACTGGTGTTCTGCCCAACATGTTAAAGCAGATGGGGGTTGGATATGTGGAAAAAACACTGGAAAGGTTGTCTTTCATCATCATCTTTCATGGACAAACATCAAAAATCCATGAAAGATTATGTTTGTCCATGAAAGATGATGTTTTGCCTCTTTCTGAGACCCAATTTTTGGCGGGGAGAAACTGAATTTGGCGGAAAAATCCATCTCTAGTTTAAATATGAGTGAAGTTCCCCCAGCTGTGGCGGTAGCAGAAAATAACTGTTTCGATATTAGTAACCTTAGTGTATTTTTCCATTTGCTGCATTACACGCAAATCTGCAAGTAACCAATCATATGTTAAGATGTTAACTTGTTAAGAATTAGTTGATATCATTAGTATGGTCATTACTAGTAGTTACCAGGAGTCTGACAGCCTCAATATATAAGGCTGCAAACAGGGGAGTAGCGAGGGTGGTTCCAGTGGAGCATGAGCTACGGGCGGCAAAATGGCCAGAGGGCGCCTTTCGGGATTCCGGAATTCATGTGGTGCTACACAGTATGATGACCACCTGTTAGTTTTATCTCGGTTTGTTTGCTCTATATCCTAAATAAGTTATGGATCTGAGATCCGTTTCTACATTTCATGCTCCCTCAAGCTGCCCAGCTTACCTCCTCTCCGGCCCCCATCCTCTGTGATTTCTGTCACCTCCCCTTTCCTGTCAGATTGATTACATTCACTTCTCACCTCTTTAAATACCTCTTCTCTCTACCATGGGATCAGCTCTTTACCCCCTGTCCACTCCTTTCTTTTTGGCTTCTGTCACCACCCCTCTCTGATCTACTCTTTGTCCCTCCCCTCTCCTTTCTTATTGGCTTCTGTCACCACCCCTTTCTGATCAACTCTTTGTCCCTCCCATCTCCTTTCTTATTGGCTTCTGTCACCACCCCTCTCCTCTCCTTTTCTTATTGGCAGGTATGAGTTTAAAAAAAAGTCACTGCTTTGCTATATAAAGTAATGGAGGTGTTCCTAGGCATGACCACAAAGCGTTATTTGAAAGGTCTTTTAAAAAATACTGTATTAGGAGACCTGAAATAATGGTGGTAAACAGAACATGATTAGTAGCACTCACATTAATATAGGTGCAATTAATATTTGCGAAGTAGGAGCATAGCTGAGAAGGGAGCTTCCCATAGGTGTTTCCACTCCAGTGATAGCTTCTTGGGGCCTGACATTACAACTGGGCAGGCAAATTTAAATGCCAACCCAGTTGTGATGTCTGGCCACACATATTGAGCGGCCAATTGGTAAGTGTGTATAGCTTACCTAACCGGCTGCTCTGGTTTCATGTGTGAAGTGTGTACCCAGCATTAGATAAATGAGTGTTTGACAGTATCAGATAACATCTCAAGAAGCTCGGACAGGCATAGGTGCCAAGGAACGCAGGAAATGAATTGAGCGAGGACTTGCACGGGCAAGAGAACACCTTTTCATATTAGATCTTGTTAATCTTGTCCTTGAGGAAGGAAGCAAGATCTGGGGCAGTAATTGTGGTCAGAGAGATTGGTGTGGGAGGGCTGAGATGTATTAAAGAGGCATTTGAGGTTAGAAGTAAATGTGTTTGCTAGTGGTCAAAGCTTTAGTAAATGTGGCCAATAGCAGTTTTTGTTAGAAGTCTTCAAAAGTATAAGACTTTGTGGGAAAGTCTTTCAGGGCAGCACATTTCCTGTGTGTATCACTGCTGAGGACTTGGCCACAGGTGAGAAGAAAGAATTGCTGGAGCCACTTGAACAGGTGCTATTACTAGCATGTGAGTAAGATGTGTGACTGCCATGTTTGGAAAGGAGGGCATAGGAATTGCAAAGAGAACTTGTTGAAGAGAGGTTGAGGCTTGAATGAGTTAGAAATGGAGGCAAAGAGTACTAAAGAGCGGTTTTATAGAAGTGGAGATATTGCCCATAGCAACCAATCAGATTGTACTTATCATTTATCTAGCACCTTCTAGAAGATAATAGCTAGAATCTGAATGGTTGCTGTGGTCAACATCTCCACATCTATTACCCCGCACTTTACTAAATATATCCCGAGAAGAGATGATCAGGAGATGGATGTTCTAAGAGAAGGAAAGTAGTGTTAATGTAATCATAAGCTGAACATGAGGAAGCCAGGCAGAAAAATGTTTCTAGGCTTATCCATGGGAATTACAGAACACAGCAACACACAGAGAGAATGGGCGGAAAATGTAGACAGAATGGACTTGCTAAGATGGGAACATGAGTGACTGAACAGGTGGGAGAACATTGGATGTGCGTGGGGAAAGGAGGAGTCCTTTATTCTGGGAACTTCTTCTCCTTATTTTGATCTCAGGATAAGTACTCATCTTCCATGGCATAATGATCAAATTATGGGCATGCCCCTCATTGCTTCCTTATGGACATTTTAAATCATCCGTTCTAAAGAAGTATGCTGGTAATAATGTTTATTAGCTGCTTTCCCCACACTTCTCTACTACTGCTTATGCTTTATGTTTACATTGGAATCCACATATGATTCCTTCCTGATTTGCCCCTTATCTGTGCACCAATGAAGGCAATGGTAGTTGTGTATGATGAAGAACAATATGTACTACACTTTTTTTTTTAAATTTCATTTTCTACAACTTACCATGTAAATATGGGGCAGACCACCGTTCTGCATTTTTATGCTTCATCTGAGCAGAAGCAGAGCCTGATGTACTGTGACTGAAATGCACACGATCATAATAATAGCTAAAAACCTCACCACAAAGTACAGCCTACTGGCACATATGGACCATACTGCTTCTTGGTCACTTATTTATGTGTTATATACATTAAGCCATGATATATTGGGGATTTGATTAGTTTAAATGTTACAACTTATTTCATTTTATTACATTTAATTATCTGCATTCTAGAGATGAGCGGGTTCGGTTCCTAGAGAACCGAACCCACCCGAATTTAGCATATCCGAGTCGGATCCAAGCAGGCTCAGAGGTTCCCACCTTACTCGGTTCTCGAAACCGAGGCAAAACCATGGAGACAGAAATCTCGCGGTTCGCAAGCTTTCATCTCTATGATCAATGTAGTATATAAGGGACCACGCGACGGACGCCATTTCACTCAGTCTGTGGAGACTGAACATGGCGGGTGGGTAGTGTAGGGCTGGGAGAGGTGCTGGTGCTATCTGCTGTGTCCTGGGCTGGTGACTGCTGATCCATTCTGGTCTCTGGTCACGGTGCTGTCACTGTGCTGTCTGCTGATCCATTCTGGTCTCTGGTCACGGTGCTGTCACTGTCACTGTGCTGTCTGCTGATCCATTCTGGTCTCTGGTCACGGTGCTGTCACTGTCACTGTGCTGTCTGCTGATCCATTCTGGTCTCTGGTCACGGTGCTGTCACCATCACTGTGCTGTCTGTGCTGATCCATTCTGGTCTCTGGTCACGGTGCTGTCACTGTCACTGTGCTGTCTGGTGATCCATCTGGGCTGACTGCTGTGTCCTGGGCTTGTGCTGTGTCCATCTCTGGGTCCAAGTTCTGGACTCCCCAAAAAAAAGTAAAAAAATAAAAAATCAAAGTGTCTTTTTAGATTTTTCTGTGTGTGCATGGGTGTTAGGCTTAACCACATTAGCACACAAGAGCCAGCCAGCAACGCAAATTGCAACCTAGTGCAAATAAAAACAATAAAAGTGTCATATTTTTTTCTTGTTTGTGTTGGTGGGCTTTTGGCTTAACCGCAGTAGTGCACAAGATCCAGCCAGTAACGCAAGTTGCAACCTTGTGCTGCCTGACTCTAGTCATTCTTAAAAAAAAAAACAATTAAAGTGTCTTATATATTTTTTCTTCTGTGTCTGCGTGGGTGTTAGGCTTAACCGCAGTAGCGCACAAGAGCCAGCCAGCAACGCAAGTTGCAACCTTGTGCTGCACGACTCCAGTCGTAATCAATTGTTACTCTGGGGCCAAGTTCTTCTGGAGCTGACAAAAAATATAAATCATCATTTGTTGTTTTTTCTAATATTTATGTGTGCGCGCACGACTGCACGTGTGTGAATTTTGTAACCGCACCTTGGCTACACTATTGGTGATTGTGACACTGCTTCTAGACTGCAGATAATATATGGAGGGCTGTCACATGACAGGAGAGCAAGGCCAAGAACCACATGTTGTAGCTGCCACCAGCAGTGCAAGGCCGTCAACTTCCTTGACCTATAGGAAGGCCAATGCCCCAGGGCTTGAGTCACGCCATCGATATGGTAAAGCAGGTTTTACTGAAATTAAGAAAAAAAAATTGAAAGGATATTTACTTTAGATAAACAAAAAATTGGCAATATGCCATTCACTACACGAAGTGGAAAGGAAAGGATAAGGCCTTGGCCTTCTTACTTTATGAAGAAGACTACTGATAGCCCTTCTGCTTGTAGTAGTAGTGGTGGTGGCTCAATTAAAAATGTGAAAGTTGTTAAGACAGCTTCGGGAAAACCAACGGTGTGCCCTGAGACATCGAAATCACAAATCCCCGAAGAGAGTGCAAGTGTGTCCGCGGTTGCCATGTGTGAGCCCGACCTAAATACTAGTGTACTGGAGGATCCTCCAAGTTCCAACAGTTGTGTGCCCTCTGTAAATGTGGGGAAAGGCAGTCAACATCTTGCACACGTAGTAATTGAGGATGCTTCTGTGGAATTGCACATGGAGGAGGAGGATATTTTGGTAGTTGAAGATGCTAAGAATGATGTTGATGATGAAGATGTTGGTGATGAGGATGTTGATGCCGAGGATGTCCTTTGTGTAAGTAAGGCAACAGCTGTTGCCCATGGTTTGAAAAAGCCAAAGCCCATTGTTGTCATGCCGGGACAAAAGACAAAAAAATCTCCTTCTCACTGTGGAATTATTTCCATCCTGATCAGGACAACAATTGTCAAGCCATATGTACCCATTGCCATACAAGAGTGAGTAGAGGGAGGGACCTAAACCACCTAGGAACCTCCTCCTTGTTACGTCACTTGGAGCGCAGTCAAATATCAAAGTGTACGTCGCCAAGTTCCAAACCATAACAAGTCCAGTGTCACCTACCTGCTCCCTCTCTGTGAGATCCAAGTGCCTTCGATCACCAACACCAACACATGCATCATCATCTACATCCTCATTCGTGATCGGAAGTAATTTAAAAAAACTATTAACTATTAAACAGTCTTTTGATAGAGGAAGCAAGTATAACAGCTGTCACCCAGTTTCACAGTGGATCACTGATGCCATGATGGCTGTGCTAGTATTAGATGGTGAAATAATAAATATGAGGATGATAGTGTGGAGGAAGTGCAAAAGGAGGATGAGGGGGAAATTTGTGTCCTATCTGATGCTAACGGTTGTAAAGGCATCTGTTCCATTTGTAAAGCCAAAGTTAGCAGAGGAAAGGACGTTAACCATCTAGGCACCTCCTCCCTGTTACGTCATTTGCAGCAAGTTCATGCAATTTGTTTAACAAAATTATAATTTGTAAATTAATAACACGCAGTCAACAAGTTATGGTCCAAACGGCAGGAAGACACTCACCACTGTCCAAGGGATCTCTGATGACTACGACAAAAAGAAACTAGTTAAAGCCTTTAAAAAGAAATTTGCTTGCAGCAGTTTGGACCATAACATGCAATCTCCACCACCAACACCCTCATCATCAACCTCTTACTTAATAATTGAAGGTAGTCCTTCCAAAAAATGTCTTGTGGGGGCCCAAACAAACCAAGGAGTTCAGCCACGAAAGTATCAGTCCTAGTGACTAAAGTGCTTGGTTTGTTAAACTGTGCATGTCCTTTTTAATATCCCACATAAGAGTGGGTGGGAGGGACAATTCCATCTTGCACCTCTTTCCTTTACATTTGGCACAATTTGGGGCATTGCCGACTGACATTATTATAGTTTATTAAACTGCCATCCTGTCTGCCACTGCTGTGTGGCAATGTTTCATAGATGTCTGATATTTTTTAAACTGCCGTTTGTTTGTGCTGCTGCTCTGTTGCTTACTTTAGCCAGCCAGCTCGCTGCAGCCTTTGGCCTATATTGGTGAAAAATAGTGAAATCAATATTGTGAGCTGTGAGGTGGTTAAACATGCCTAGAAATGCCTGAAAATGATTGTTATTAAGGTTAATAATACTGTAGGAACAAAAACAGGCCCAAATTATGTGGTTTTAGCTGTTTTTATGATTTTTAAAGAAAAAATCCAGATCCAAAACCAAAACACGAAAATAAAACACGGAGGAAAAAAATCAAAAACCAGATTCAGATCCAAAACCAGGGGAGATCCAAATCCAAAACCAAAACACAGGGGTCGGCGCACATCTCTATTGCATACACGTGCAAAAGCAGACTCAAAAGTTCTGCTGGCTTTTTCTAAAACTGGATTACCATTAAATATTCCCAGTGTTCACTCAAGATTTTAAAAAATAATGCACCAACCCACTAACCTGATTTCCCAGGACCCCTCCCTTGCTCTAGTGATATGCATATGATTTGCATATTATCCTTTTCCTATTTTTTTCATCCGTTTGCTATCATATGCTATTTTGTTCTGGTTTTCTGGTCACTTGCTCTTCACTTCTCAAGTACTCTGGTGATTTTGTCATGCTTGGAGATATATCTTCTCTCTTTTTTTTAGGCTGGATTCTTAGATCTGGAGGGACGCTCTTCTTCGTGGCTTTGGAATTTGGTGAATTCTCAATTCCGGCACAGACTTCTGCCTTTGAATTACAGCAAATTCATACTCGGGATGAACAACTGCTGGTCCCTTATTGATCTTTTGGAATGATATGGGATTGGCATGTTTTAGGGATGGCGATCGGTGGTGTTATCATCGATGGTTGTCATCGATGGCAAAATAGCAAGCAGCCATCGATGGTAACAAACTTAGCACTTTGACCCGGAAGTAATATCCCACCATCTTATAAAAGGACAACACTGAGTACTCCTGCCATATTGTCCTGAGGAAGAGCATGGTTCGATATGCGTTGACTTGTGACAGGCGTACCACACCATTCTGGTAAGCTTTGGAGGAGGAACTGGACAGCCGTGGCCATAAGGGAGCCGAGTGCGAGGTTCCGGAGCCTTCAACTTTATAACATCTATATGCCCCATGGTTAAGGTTTCCTGGTAACATCTCCATCTACTACCATTAAGATTGTGACATTAATGCTGTGGATTCTACTTTAATTTAATTGTCTTTTATGTGTTATAACTCAATAAATTGTGTAAATTGTACTATGCTACATTGCGGTGAAACGCTTTATATCTTTCATGTGTGACAGACGTTTACCATTTATGTGACACCATACGTCTTGTCAACAGGAGAAGCAAATTTCTAAGGGAAGTGTTTGCCATTTATTTGCCTTTTGGCTTTGCCAGTATTGAATTATTGTGCATTATATGTATTGAAATTAGCGCCTCGTGTATGGTCATCTTTCTATATAACGGGTCAAATGTAATAGGGTGAGAGTTTAGAAAAGTGAGAGTTTCTGACACTTTTTAAACTTTACCAATGTAATAGAGTCCAAAAACAAAGTAACAGAGCGAACTTGCATGTTTTTTTAGACTTAAAAAACTCTCACGATTTAAAATCTCATTCAGATGTTTTCCCATTTTGAAGACAAAACTCAACCAATGTGAGAGTTTACTGCTAAACTCTCACATTTTCTAAACTCTCACCCTATTACATTTGGCCCATAGTGTCTTTTTGGGTGTATAACCAGACCAGACTGAGGCAGCTTGCTTTTTTTTTCTTCTCTTCCATGTGGCCGGGTTAAGTCCACTCATTGTTACATATTATTATTATGCCACTTCTGAGGTCAAGTCATCATTCAGGGGAGGCAATTTAATCCGGGGATCTCCTTGTTATTATTCCATCTATGACTGTGCCTTATTTGGAAGGCCAGATACGGTATGAAGTGTTTGTATTTCTGCACCATTTGGAGTTGATTATGCTTATTTTGCATATGAGGACATATATCTTCTGGGAAGACTAAAGGTGGGTACACACCTGAAAGATATATCTGCAGATCGAGTGATCTGCTAATATATCTTTAGATGATGGTCATTTATACACATTGAACGGCCATCATCTATCCGGCAGCCGCGGGTCCTGCTGGCAGGGAGGTGGGTCGGGGCCGCCCCCCTCCCCGCAGCTACCGCTGTGTGTGTACAGGCGGTCTGCAGACCGCCCGTGCACACTTGCCGATGGACAGTTATGTCTGGACAGATATCGCCTGTACACACTGGCCGACGGGCAGCAGATATATTGGCTGATCAATTGATCGGCCAAAATATCGGCCAGTGTGTAAGGAATAGATGGAAGATAAGACAAAGAAACCTTTCAGTGCACATTCCATTTATTATTGAGGTGAGCTGTTACCAATCAAACCAACTCCCTTTCAATAGAAAATAATCCAACACACAGGGGCATCTTTAGACAGAATGCACACAGGCCCCCTCCTCTCACCCCGGTGGCCGGCAGCCAACTGATGCGACTGGCCGGCCACCACAGAATCAGTAGACTTTAGGCCCTAGAGTGTGCCCAGAGTCTACTGTGCATGCTCAGATAGCCCAGTAAATGACACGGCTGCATTTTTTCAGCAATTTCCACAAAGCGCATGCGCAAAACGCCGGAATAATGGCCGCGGCGGCCATTTTCTGGCAGCAGTGCAGGAGTGCCGGCCATATCTTTAGTGCAGGAGTACCGGAGGTGTGGGCAGTGCCGATGGTGTCCTCTGTGCTGGGGTACCAATGGTGTCAGGAGTGTGGAGGTGGCGGTGGTGTCCTCAGTATGGGAGTGCTGCCGGTGTCAGCAGTGCAGGAGTGCTGGTAATGTTCTCAGCGCGGGGTGCCAGCAGTGTCGGCAGTGCTGGAGTGCCGGTGGTGTCGGCAGTGCTGGGGTGTCGGCACTATGGGGGAAGGGGGGTCCATCTTGTGGTTGTCTGCCCCATTGAAGTCTATGGGGAAACGCTGACAGATGGCTCTTCAGCCAATCAGTTGACAGTGGGATCTGAAGGTTTTGGCTCGGTTAGGGATCCGAGGCAGACAGTCACCTCTGAGCTGTGGCTCGGATCGTCTTGGATCCGAGAGGTTTGGGTGTGTCATCTCTAATATAAGTAATGCTCCATAATAATAATATTAATATTATAGTAATACAAACCACAAGAAGAGCACCATGTCACCAGTCTGCTGCAGCCGCTAATGGAAAACAGTGCCAAATATTCTGAAAATTAATGTGCATTGACATCCGAAGTGGATAATGTTTTATTCGGGCATATTACTCTCTGTCCCTGTGGAACGTACAATCTAATGTAAATACCACATACATTTTCTAAGCGGTAAAACTTTGGACCATGGGTGGAAGCTGGAGCAGCAGAACAAACGCAAATCAATAACAGGGAACCTACAAATCTAATGCAGAATCAAGCTCAGGACTCCATTCCTGGACCTAAGCAAGATACAGGTCCGAACACCCCTTCCAATTTATCCATTTTCATCGATAAGAGATCTTTGTGCTGAATTAATTTGTGCTGAATTCATGACAGTCAGTGTCTTAAAACTTCATCAGCAGGTTTGCTATTTTGAACTTGATGAATAGAACCCATGTATCAAAAGGCTCCTGTTCTGTACCTCAGCAAAAATTAATAAAAATTAATAAAATCAAAAGATTACTGGCCATATTCACATTCAGTTATCTGGTGTTGGACATCTATGTTACTTCTGGTCAGTAGACACCAGGATTCCAAAAACTTCAGACATAAAAACAGGTAGGGTGGTTTGCAGGACACATGTTTGGTAGAGAGGTACACATACAAAATTGGAGATGTGTTGGAAAACAGAAAGGGGAAAACAAAGACGCAAGCAAGCGATGAAGACATACATAGAGATGGGGGTCGTAATGCAGTCAGCGGAACAATGAAGAAAGCACGGAAGGAGATGTTCTCAGGAGCAGTACACCTAGTATAGGAGTTGTAGATACAGAGGTCCGGGAAAGCAACTTGTGCACAAAAATAATCTGCTACCTCTATATGGCAAAAGGGAGCATGCTACCAATTTTGGAAGTCCATTGGCAGAAGCTCTGCAGAGAGAGTCTGGCAGAGAAAGGTGGGAACCAGTCAGATGCTAAACAGAGCGAGGGGGTATACAGCCAGATGTTGGACAAAGAGAGGAGGGAGACAATTAGATGCTAGACAGAGAGAGAGGGGTAGACAGACAGATGCTGGATAGAGAGGCAGAGGAGACAGCCAGATGGTGGGCATAGTATATAGAGAGACAGTCAGAAAGAGAGAGGCAGAAGCTGTGCAGAGAGGTAGGCAAAGAAATGCAGGAGCTATGGAGAGGGAAAAGAGACATGCAGGATATGTACTGAGGTGTAGGGGATACAGACAGGAGCTGTGCAGAGGAGGGAAGAGACATCCAGGAGATGTGCTGTGAGCGAGGAGAGATGGATGGCAAAGAGGCATGCAGGAGATGTAGTGAGTGTAGCGTGAGAGACAGACAAGAGCTGGAAGATAGAGATAGGCATCGATATACCATATTTTAAATAATCCATATTTTTGCCCAATGCAAAATGTTTTTTTTTACTCAATACAATTCAGGTAATTTACAGAGGTGGTGTAAGAGAGGGTGTCTGTGTGCAGTCTCTGTGCAACCCGCTTCTCTCACCGGCACAGATGCAGAATAGACTATGGCAACTGCAGAGTCTACTGTGTATGCGCAGGTTTCTGGGAACATGGAGCCTTTTGCCTGTTCCCAGTGATTTCTCTACCGCATAAGCACAAATCTTTGGGAAAATCTCAACCATGCCACTTTCCTGGTCATTTTGCAGTGCTGGACTTTGGAGAGGTAAATGTAATATATGGGTGTAGGGTGTGCAGTTTGGGCCCCCCTGGACCAACTTGTCCATGTGCACTGTACACCCTGCATCCATTATAGATACGTTCATGGCTATATATCATGCTGATCGATTCTGCCACCCAACTGGTTTTCCATCCCACCTCTCCCCCTGCATCCATTTTGGGCTGTCCTAACAGCAAGTTGAGATTCTCTGAGTGGCAGAGAGAACCTAGAAGAACTTGGTGCCTTCTGATGGACTACCTCAGCCTCTCAGAGTATCTCAGAGCAGCAGCTCCCATCCTAGACCTGGTGCAGCCTTGCTAATCCATATGGGCAGTATCAAACATCAATGTTTCAGCATACCAATATTATTCACTTGATGTTTCTTCGATTCACTAATGATGATCCTGTATCAATTTCATAATATTGGTACTGGACTCCTCGATTGTCCATCCCTACTGCGAGACACAGGCAGGAGATGTACCGAGAAGTGGAGAGAGTCAGGAGAAAGGAGCTGGAGCTGTGGATATACAGGAGGCAGCCTGGATACTGGAGGACACAGATGAACTGGAGGACACAAAGGGGCTGGAGTCCACCTACATCATTCGAAGGGTTAGAGAAGCATGTGCAGACTAAATTCCTCCAAACAGGGGCTTCTGCAATCAACACATACTGTGCTCCTCTATACAGAGATCCTCACATTCAGTTCCTTTGACCCTTATGCTAAGACTCATGGGATGATTGACTCAGAAGTGGGAATACTGCATGGACCTGGGCCCCACTTTGTTGGTTACCTGTACAACCTTGTTGGTAATCTGACCCTGCAGCAATGCTAACCACTGTGTCATTTTACTTACCTAAATATCCCAAACCAACTCTAAGCTCTGTTCTGCAGTCACAACACTTTAAAAATAGTGCTATGGTAATGGGATATGCTAGGACAGTTACTGTAACAAGCATCTGTCATGTGATTACTAACACCCATTTTTTCGAAGCTGATCACAGTGGTTAAAGACTGAGCAGCTGGGGTCCATCCCCATAGTTTTCTTGAGCATGCGCCCAAAAAGAGTTGGAGGGAGGGGAGTCTGAAGAGACCCCCCACCACACTCCAATGCTCTATCTGAAAATGGGGTGATCTATGGGACACAGGGGCCTATTCATCATCGGAGGCCTTATGGCCTCCGGTGATTAAGTATTGAATTCGCTGTGAGGGATACTTAAGTACTCGCAGCGGAGGATAGATTATGCCACAACAATTCATCATTGCTCCGGTGTGGGGACAGCTGCTCCAAAAAGCAGCTCTCCCCTCGGTTAGTATTGCAGCTACAGATGTAGCTGCATTACTTACCTCCTCCCCGTCGGCCGGCTACACATGCGTGATCCGAGGTCACTCATGCGCACAGCCACCGGGAAGTCCGTGAGAAGGCGGCGGAGGGATCCGTTTGGATCCCGTTTCTCATCCCCGGAACTCCTTCCCATAGGAAGAAGCGAGGCTACTAGAGCAAGCGCCGTCTGAAGATGGCGCTTGTTCTTGTGAGCAAACTCCGAAAACTTTCAGTTTTCAGAGTTTGCTGAATATCAGGGAATCCTATCGGACCCCTGATGATTTATCGTTTGATGAATAGGCCCCACGAGCCCTGAAAAGCTAAGTTTGATCAATTGGGGCAGAATGTATTATGGGGCAAAAAGTTAACAAGTTCTGCTGAGAGGTATCCCACTAGAAGCATCGGGACAGGGACCCCTTCAAAATGTTACTACGGGGCTCACAATGTTTTGACTATGCCCCTGCATAAGTGTCAAAGCAATCAAACTACATACGGCTGTGCATTGCTCATGTTACAGTAGCGTACGTTCAACTGTGGAGCATGCGCTCTATAAAAACACGTTCCGCATGCAGGCATATATTCAAGTCTGCATCAGCTCCAGATACCACATACTAAATGAATACTGTATACCTCCTAAACCAGTCAGAATAAGCATTGGGGGATCATAAAACAACCTGATTACAGTATACAACTCACCTAAAAGCTCAGCTTTCCTTGTTCCATGTCATTTACTCATTGTAATTGCCTGTGTTTTATCAATTACCCCGTCTTCACAACATTTTAATACAAATTTTAAAAAATAAAATAAAAAAAAACGGAGGCTTGGGAGGGAGGCTCACTTGCCATGGGCAACTAGGACTAAAAAACCACTTAACAAACCACAAATTTCAGAGCTCTGGCCACATCTGCATTTTATCAGCTTTTTCCGGATAGTGTTACACTAAAGAATTGTCTGCAGATCGGTAGACAGCTGAGACTTTAAAGTGCAGAATTACTGAGAAAATGCTAGAGATAAAAAAAACCCCAGCACATGTATCCTATCAATGTAATGAAACCAACCTGCAGCTAGCGCCATGGTGCCTCAGCTGTTAGTACCCTGTAGAGGAAGGCTTTCATTTAACTCATGAGAGGGAGGCAAGGAAGAGAAGATTAAAGGTCACTTCATCCCAGGTCTAATTAGCTAACAGAAATACCTTTGGAAATATGAAAAAAAAAAAAGAAAAGAAAACGTTGAAAGCTTTGGTGTTCGGAAAACAAGCACAGCAAATTCAGACAAGAGACCATGTCTGATCACACTGAGACCTTCATTTCCTGCTGGAGGTAGGCACAGAGGGTAGTGGGCGTGTGACGGACAGAGCTCTCACAACAAAGACAATTTTGAATGCGTTGAGAGCATTGAATAATTGTGTTGAAAGGCACAGTATTATCATACGAGTAGCTGTCAGTAGGCAAGGCGAGTGGTCCTTTCTCCAGAAAGATTTCAATCCTAATGTATCTAAAAGTGTGTCCTGGATTCCTGGCACCTATATATTAAAATAATTACGGGGCATACTACAATATAAAGGCTAGGAAACAGTTATAAGGCTGGCAAACTATGTTGATGTACAATCCCTCTTATGCTGGCTACACGCTAGACGACATGTCATGCATAGAAGCGATCAGCGATATGTCGTAGCGACCATGTTTACATGTGTACACCCAATTCATTCTTCAACGACGTACAGTAAATATATATTGGCTATGCTGCACGGCAGATGCGATATATCTGTAAGATGTGTCGTTGATATCATGCAGCGTGTGGGTCAAACAAACGACTGTGCGATAAGTTGACTGCTGGGTGTTTTGGAACCATCATCTTCAGTGACATTTGGCACAGTTCAGCATGACGATCTGACAGTACGTACAGAGAAAGGATTGATTGGTCACGAACCGCTGAACAGACATCTTGTTTGGATCACAACAATGGTTGGTTAGTGTGTATGAATGTGGTCGTTAGGGAAATCGTCAGGTTGGGCAGTAGGCAGTTACATCATTCAAGTGTGTACCCCACAGTCCAATTCAAGTACTCCCTGTAGCCTATAATGCCTTAATAACTTCTTCCCTTGTACACCTTAAACCTAACTTCTGTCCACCCCTCCAATTCCCTCTAAACACTTGTACTCCTCTTAATGTTATCAGTGACATCTGTGTTGCTTGTCTTTTGTCTCTTAGGGGTCTATTTACTAAGCAGTGTTAGGAGAAGTGAAAAGTGAATAGTGAAAAGTGATAAGATGCCAGCCAATCAGCTTCCAACTGTCATTTTTCAAACACAGCCTGTGAGATGGCAGTTGGGAGTTGATTGGCTGGCACATTATCACTTTTCACTCTTCACTTTTCGTTTCTCCTAACACTGCTTAGGAATAGACCCCCAAGTCCTTTGAGTGACTCTGATACTTTATGCCTGGCCTTACCTAGGGTACAGGCTCATCAACTGCCAAACTGCCTCCCTTCCCTTTTGAAACCCCTCCAATTTCACTACAAGATAGTGGGTTGCTTTACCCTCGCCCTGTGTCCTTGTATTACTTGGGCCCGTATTCAATTAACGGCGAAAAGCTGTAATCTGCAAAAAAGTATCGCGGATGAAGTCATTTTGCCAGGCAGAAACTTTTTGCCGTATTCAATTGCAAAGACTTTTCGCGTACGCGGAAAGTCAATGCAATGTAATAGGTGAAAAAGTTTTGCCTATGAATACCCGTCGCAAAAAAGTGCAGAATTATGGTTTTGAGGTGCAAAGGTGCGGAAACCACTTGCACCCTTTGGACAGACCAATAAAAGATAACTGCGTCAAAAAAACGCAAAAAAAAGAGGAACACCCCAAAAAAGCACTTTGAAAATGGGGGGCGAAAAAGTACAAAGTGGGGGTACAAAAGCAAAAACTAGCAAAATAGACTTTTAGTGGGTCCAGTATGGGGGAGGTGTTTTTTTTATATCAGGTGTTTGCTGAAGGTGCGTTTTTTGCAGCACTTAAAACTTGACTTTAGCGATTTTTAACTATGCTTGCACCCACTTTCAAGTACTCCAAATTTGCCAGGACTACTTATTTTCACCCAAAAAAACTGCTTAATGCTATTCTTCACCACTTGTGCAAAGCCGCTATTTTGGAGCAATTGACAGCACTTAAGTACCCCATCTTTTGGGGGGTGTCAGGCTGATTTCCCCAATTCTGCCAACACTTTTCGCCTGTTAGAGTTTCGCCGGGACGCGTTTTCGCGCCCTTTGGAATTGAATACGGCGAATAGCTGGGGCGAACACGATAAGTTTCCGCAGCTAAAACATGCGAAGTCGGCGAAAAGTGCGGCATGCGAAGAAGTATTGCGGGTGCGAAACTAATTGAATACGGCCCTTAGTCTGTTATTTTATTGCTATATATTGTTCCAAGATATATCAGCTTACAATGTATTGCACTTATAATAATGTAATATGACATGGTTTTAAGGCACCACAAAGTGCGCTCTGGACGATTTGGGGTGTCTTTAAAATAGACAATCATTTTAATAATAATAATAATAATAATAATAATAATAATAATGGTGGCCTGGACTTAGGTTAAAAATTTGGAAGCATGAGAGACATTTGTGACCATAAATAACACGTTGGATGGGTCATTATAGAATAGGTGGCACATACATTTTAAAAAACCAACACCCAACAACTAGCATTTGCACATCAGATAATATATATGACAACTATAGGAAACTATTCCCACAAAACATGGTACAGTAGCTAGAAGGGAACATCGGCAGAATTCGAAGAAATATCTATATGACAACGTCCCACAGAGGAAATTTTACACTGTCCTGGCCATCTGAGACACATGGAAGCCCTATTCATTGAGCTAATGCATTTTCAGCAAAAGTAACTAAAACCCAAATAAGTTTTAGTTGTTCTCAACCATTGTGTCAGCAGAAGCCCAACCACATACTAACGGGTTGGGTACAGGATACCGGCGCTCAGGATCCCGACGCCGTCATCCCGACTGGGTTATAATGCCTAACCGTAACCCTACCTGTAAACTTAACCCTCTCCATACCCTATCCTAACCCTCCTCGCCTATCCTAACCCTCCATCTCTAACCCCAATAATTACCATTGGGATGTCAGTGGTCGGAATGCTGGTGCCGAGATTCTGACTGTATTCAGGCACCAGCATTATGAGCGCCGGAATCCCGACAGCTCGGTTCATAACTACATCACATATTAACTATACAACAAATTTAGGGGTCTATTTAATAAACATAATTATTAAATTTCGCCAGCATAATAGCTGGAGAATGTGATAGTGAAAAGCCTGGAAATATCTCTGATTTCTCAGACTTTTCATGGTTTACTGAACACACTGCACCCCCCAATGATTGTAATGGGCGATTTGTCCTGATGATATTTATAGAAAGTTGTGTAGTGATATAACATAATACCATCTGTAGCTGTAACTGGTGTTATCTTATCCCACCACCTCGGTACCTGTCAGGGTCGGCCTGGGCCACAGGGGTACAGGGGAAACCCCCGGTGGGCCCTACTGCCTGAGGGCCCACCCCCTCCTCTAGGGATCAGGTTCCAGACTTTGCACTTGAATTATACTTATCTTTCATTATGCTGAACAGGACTATGGTGTATTTTCCATAATGCATTGCTGTTATTAATCTGGTACATTATCATTCATGCACTAGCAGTATTTACTATATATATAATATATATATATATATATATATTTTTTTTTAAAGGGACCCAGACCATGCACTCTCTATTGGTTAGCCAAGCCGCCTATGTGGACGCTAGTCACAACCCCTCTGGAGGCTGGCCACACCCCTAAGTATGGGCCCTTATCACGGCAAGCCCCTGGTAGGCCCTTCATGCCCTGTCCGACACTGGTACCTGTGATGTCAGATGGCCAGACTCGCCCAACTCTTCCCCCATGTAAACTTCTTCTTGCAAATGCTGCCATCCTGTTCTGTAAATATAAAGCTGCCAGAGATTCCTCACTGGCTACTTTTGCAATTCCTGGTGCAGACAGATATATACAATTATCAATGTGTGCTGCTATTCCATAAAAGCCAGTTGCTAGTCTGACATTAGATTAGTACTAGAAGAATGAGAGAAAATAGACTGCGCCCAAAATATGAAATCAGTGTATATGAGTAAAATATGTATAGAAAAATGTATTCAATTATGATTCCTTAAATTTTACTTAATCCGCCTGGTTGAGAAACCACAATAGACTTCTCATGTTAAATAAAAGGGCATTTATTCATATATAAACATAAAAACATGTATTTCCACAGTTATATAGCTGGATTAACTCCAATTGTATAGCTGGTTTTATAGAACTGAATCAATTAATAGTAGGGATGTGCGCCGGACTATTTTTGCCGGATTTGGATTGGTTCTAATTCGTGGTAATGCAGATTGTAGTGTGATATTACGAGTGAATTCTCATTGCGAATTCAGGCAATATCACAGGGATTTACTACAAATCCCTTGCAGGGACAGACCTTGCAATAAAGCTCTGTCCCTGCTAATCCCCTTCGGAGCCTTATCACGGTATTTTCGCAAAAAATACCGTGATTAGGTGCCCGCGCATGCGCCGACCGATTGCCGCTGCTACCCCCCGGCGCTAAGACCCACCACCGGCACTAAGCCCCGCCCCCCTCGATCACGGACCCCCCTGCAACCCCCCCTCCCCCCCGCGACACCACGCTCCCTTACTTACACTTACCTGCATGCTCCAGGCCTCCGGTGATGTTCTCCATTCCTCCGGTCAGGTGATCTCCCATACTGCACTGGGGCCCGATCACCTGATGACCGGGCAGCAGTGCACTGTGGGAGACCAGCTGACCGGAGGGGAGTCATCATCGGAGGCCCGATCACCGGTCCCTGGAGTCAGGTTAGTAATTTTTTTTTACTATTTTTTTTTCTTTTTTTTTACAGTAATCAGCTTGCGGTCTGTTTAGACCACACAGCTGATTACAGGGACCGACTCCCGGCTCTGCTCTCCCCGGTAACCGGGGGAGACCCTGGATAACGCCACCTCCAGGTGGCGTTATTATCACAGGGCTTTCCCCGGTATTTTTTTCACATTTATTTTTAGTAACTATGGTCAGATCACATTTCCCATTACAGTTATGGGAAATGCGATCTGCTTTACTAAAAATAAGTGATACTTAGGGCTTGGAGTAGAATTTTACGAATGCTACTCCAATTGCCCTGTAATAACTATAGGTGATACTAAAATAATGTGAAAAGGGTGTGAAAACACCCTTTTTCACATTATTTTAGTAAAAATAATGTCGATAAATAGAGCCCTTAGAGTCAATTTAGACCACCTCACAGCTCACACCATTATTGTCCAAAAGTTGCAGTGAGCTGATTGGTTACTAAGCGACAGAGCAGCGGCACAGACACCACAGTATAAAGCACATCTATGACACATTGCCACACAGCAGTGGCAGAAATTAAAAGTAGTGCAAGATGGAATTGTCCTTGGCCCTCCCACCAAGTGATGTACGGCCAGCAGAGTCACAGTACTTGTTTATACAGTGGGCTACGGCCCAAGAAGTCACAATCACATTACACCACACATAGGACCTGATTCAGATGTTAGGCCACTGCGCATGCGCACGCCGGAGCCGGCTCCGACGTGCGCATGCCCGAGACCCGGCTAGCGATGGGCGCTCCGTCACTCCGGGTCTCGCACCAAAAGGGGGCGGCTGTCGATTTTGATCGACAGCTCGCACCGTTTTGGAGGCGTGGTGTGGGGGTGGCTTCACAAACGGAGGCATTCCCATGCGACCGCCTGCCGTTTGTGGGCAGCCCCACTGACATCACCAGTGATGTCAGTAGGAGAGCTTCCGGCTCTATTAGTCTGTCTGACTCTCATTAGCTGATATAACAAACACACAGCTGCCGCTGGCAGCTGTGTTTGTTTCTGTGTATGGCAGACTGCTATCACTGCGGTCTGCCCTACAGTTGTGGGGCCCTGATGTTGGATTCTCTTGCGTGGATCCGACGTCAGGAGGCCGCCGTTCGGCCTGGAAGTGGGATCCGAGTCAGGCGGGGAACACTCCAACAGCATTCGGATGGACTCGGATCCCCGTTGTTCGGAGCGGTTCGGATTCCACAGAATCCTAACCGCTCATCTCTAATTAATACAATTACCAAGCTCACAGTCCATTGTATAGGAGATGTTTAGGGGGAAATATCCTCCAAATAGTTGTATCCTCCTCAGTGCTGGTTAGGAATGTCCTGGGATAAATATGTAATAAACCTGCTCTGTGACTTGTTTATTTGCCTCTGGTGCACACAGAGGACGTGATTCAGAGATTAACGGAATTGCAGAGCCACACACAAGCGGCTGTATTTTCTTTTCTTTCTTTTTTTTGGGGGGGGGGGTCCAAAGTGTTTTATTTTTTTTTCTGTAGGGGCCAATGTGTTTGATTTTTTTTCTGGTGGGGCTATTATGTGTGTGTTTTTATTCCTGTAGGGGGCAATGTGCATGTTTTTTTTCCCGTGGGGGGCAATGTGTGTGGCTTGTTTTTCAGTTTTTGTAAATTGAATTTCAGGAAGTGTTGTGCCATCCAGGATGAGATGTCTGACAGACAGGGGTGACACATGATAGAATAGAGGGAGAGAGGTCAGTGAAAGGGGATGTAATTATGAGACCGGTGTCTGCGATGCTGCCAGTCTCAACACCGACAAGGGAATCCCAACAAGGGACTTAAGACATTAGGCTACAATAAGGGAGGGTTAGGGGGAGAATGGGGGAGGGTAAGTATACTTACACGGCCCCTGTCGGGATACAAACCATTGGGATGCTGCTGTCAGTATTCTGACAGGAGGCATCCCGACAGTCGGCATTACATACCCATTCCCAGTGAAAGAGGTGTACAAATATGTATGTATCATTGGCATAGAGGTGGTTTCAAAGTCCAAATGAATTGATTAGCTCGCAGAGGGAACATGTGTAGAAAGAGAAGAGAAGGGGCCAATGGGCGACCACGACAAGAAGGGAGTGGAGTTTATGTCAGTATCAAGATCAGTGCATATGAGGCCGTCTGACCCTTTACAACTAGAGAAGTGTCACAGGGGGATGCAAATTCCTGTCAAGAAGTGTATCTGTAATGGGTGCTGGGAGACTGGTGCCAATATACACTCAATGACAAGGTGATGCACTATCTAGCTGATTCTGAATCTGATTAGCTATTTGCAGAACAGCCCCCAACTGATAATATTATATAATCATTAGCATCGTGGCTGAATCAATTCATGAAGTTAATTATCATCCATCGATTTGCAATACTTAGTTGTCATTTTCACACAGACTGCTGCAGGAATGACTATTCCCATTTCATTTTTAAAGGGATAAATACTGGATGTGAGAACATTGTAATTTATAAAAAATAAAATACCTTTGCCTTTAATTATAAACATTATTCTATATTGTGTTTCTGACCACATCACCTTATTTTTACACAATGTAATAATGATTTAGAAGTGCATTCGTTACGTCGCTCGCAGTGTAAAAATATTTAATTCCATTTCTTCATGGAATACTAACTCATTCTTGACTTGTTGGCATAGCAAGATGTGTTCAACCCTACATACACATGTGCGTTCTGTTCTAAAGGAATCCCTTTCTGCCTGGGCTTCTTCCGTCTGTTAGACTGCAAGTTCTTGTAGATCAATATATATTTGTAATTCTATTTATAAGTAATGATGTTATATTTTTTAACACATATTTTATTTACATTTTTTTAAACAGTGCCTAAACACGTTATTATTTTTTTTAACACCTTGCGACTCACGGCGCTTCTAGTAATGGTGGCACCTAATGTTCTTTTTTTTAACACAGTGCTACAGTCCAAAGTGCCTCTATGGGTTTTTTCTGTAATGACAGTGCCCACCCACTGCCTCTTTAAGATTAACACAATGGGCCTGATTCAGAGCCGGACGCAATTAGCGCTCGCTTGTCCAGAAAATAGGGGTGGATATTCAAATGAACCGTTCGCTGTTTGCGGTCTGTTCACGCCTCTAGGTCTGAACGAGCGAACAAAACTTGCGGTCGTTTTTTGGGAAACTACGCCCCCTGGCCGCTCGCATCCTACGTCATGTCCGCTATTTATTAGATTAATCAAGTACATCGACCAGGGTATGAGCTGCTCGCTATTCTTGTGGGTGGTTTTTGCTACCACAATTTTGTGAGCAGTTCTGGCTATAAAATAACCCAGTGACGTGGTCAGTGACGCTGCTGTTTTAATTATGCACACCCATAAAATGCCCATTTTGACCTTTAAGCACGCCTGCGATCAGATCTCCACTCCCCGTTTTCAAGCACCTTCCCCTGTTACCACCCACATACGCCTCTTTCTGTCACTCAAATTATCAGGCATTCGCTATTTTGCGAGCACATGAATTTCGACCGCACTGACTGGTTCGCGCATGCGTAGAACGATCCGTATGCATGCGCAGTTGGACAAACATCGCTCGGAGCGAACGAGCGGCCGCTTACGAGTGGCTCTGAAACAGGCCAAATGTTCCTAATGGTGTTTTTAAATGACACAGTGCCCTTCCCCTGCCTTTACTGGCTTGACAAACACAACACTCTATCTCCAGTCCGACCAGTCCACTCCTCCTAATGGCGTTTAGTGCCTCTGAGTGCTGCAGCCTAGTGTCCCAAAATGACACAGTGCCTCTAAGTTAGTTAGTTATAGCCTGTACTGGGCCTTTCACTGGATGGATTTGGACAACATCACATAATAAAACTTTATAACTTGAAGATTTAAACCTGGATAATGCCGAGTACTTCAGCTAGTTAATAATCACAATCCACTGTGTGAAATATTGGCGTCATGTTACAAATAAAGGGGGCGATGTTATGTGCGCTGATACCGCTTCTCCCCGATGTACGATCGGGAGGTTTGGCGGTGAATGACATGAGCGCTGTGCACCCCTGTCATTATTGCCGCTGCTATCTACAAAGATAGCAGCGCCGATAGCCTGGGCAATGTATGAACGGTTCGCCTGACCGTTCTGCCCGCTGCAGCTGTCGCTATCGACAGCTACAGCCTGGCGATGCCCTATCCCCACAACAGGGACAGCGCTGTCCCTGCTGCGGGGGTTGCTCGCTCCAGGGATACATGCGGGATATCACGATACTTGCGAGATCCCGCGCATGCTCAGTGGAGCCGGCCGGGACTGAGACACAGCGCATCAGCACTAGGCTAATGCGCTGTTTACTCAGGCAGGGATCGCCCAAGGGGGGAGCTAACACTTCACCACGATGGCCGATGAGATGTTCATACATCTCATCATTAGTGCTTCCTGCTTCGCCTCGGTAAAGAGGCGAACAATGAAGCGATATGGTGGCACTTAATGTGCCGCTATAATACATCTCCCCCTAACTGCTATAGTGAACTGAACAGTACATTAAGAGAGAAATGTTTTTGGAACTAAGGGCCTCATTTATCAATGAGTGATATTCATGTTATCACTCGTTACTAATCTTAAATGGTGCTGAAACCAATCAGCGCCTGTCATTTTTCAAACACATGACAGGAGCTGATTGGTTGGAGCCCAGTTTAAGACTAGTAAGAAGTGATAACAAGAATATCACTCCTTGATAAATGAGGCCGATAGTATGAACAATGTGGCTGCACCATGTTCCTCATTCAGAGATGTACAGTGCGACGATTTGTACGCGGTGAACGGCGCATGCATCGAAATGTACATGCGCCAAACCCCCTCGGCGATCGCACGCACATACCTTCAGGGATCACAGTGTGATTGATACGGTTACACTCTTTGTGGGAGAAAACGGTGGAGTGTTCGGCAAAATGCAGGTGGGTCTGTGCCGTTTTGGGAGCAGTAGTCATCTGTGATCCCCTACATACATAAGATGGCTCTAGCGTCTAAGTCCAGCTGCGGTGACTCCAGTGGGCGTCTCAGTGCTGTTAGGAGAGAGGGCTATTTTACAAACAATCACTCCTCCGCAGAATACGAAATCGCGTCTGCAACACTATACATCTCCGAATCAGGACCCTTAATATAGTCATCAGCTAGAAACACTTTAAAGCATCAGTGAATTCTGGGATTGTGGCTGAAGGTGACGACATGTGACCAATTATCTACAACCACTGTCCACATGCCACCCGGCAGTTTTCAAGTGTCTTTGGTCAATGGCTGAATATATAAGAAAATACTGATTACTCAACAAAGCATCAAAGGAATGTTTGTCTACTATAACAAATGGCTCTTGTTACAATAAATATGTGGATAAATAAATGCACCTACCCGATACCTGAAAATATCAATGCTCTTTAAAAAAAAAAATTAATAATGTGAAATACTGTACTACGTTCAATTCAGAAATTATTTTTTCATGTATGATGAAATTTCCGTTATTATTTTTATTGTGGGAATGGCAGGAAGTCTGGAAGCTTGTGTAGTTGTGTGTCAGTAAACAAGTGAAATGAAAGGCTTGTTTGTTATTGTTAGTGTGATGCTACTGTTTGTGCTATCTGTTGTGGACACCTTATCTGAGGATGCCTGGAGGGGGGATTCCCGACCATCTCAGTATGGAATCACCATTCAAAGCCCCTCGCTCCACAGGCCCTGGGTGGTCCTTCACTTCAAAGAGTAGGGCTGGTGGTCCTGTATGTGTTATACACTAACGTTTAGTGGCAAAGTGGGCCTTTTCTGTTTTTAAAGAAAACAATTGCTTCACGTAATACACTAAGTGCAGGTGTGAAGGAACAGTAAAATGTAATGAAGATCATATAGTTTGCCAGTGGAACCTAAACACCCTGAGCTATGCCTCATTGACGTCACTAATTCCCAGTGATCTGATAGGCTAAATAGTCCATAAAATACCTGTCTCCACTAAAGGTGACCGGTTTATCCTAACTATTCCATTAAAGCACTTTTCGAATAACAAATATGTTACTGCAGAAAGGGGAACATTTGCAAGTAGATGCAAAGATTTTCTATAATGGTTTCTAAAATAACTTCTAAATGGTTTCTATAATAACAATTAAAGGAAAGTACTGTCAAATTACACTTTATTTGGGCCCTTACCTTTCTTCAATTATCTTAATAATGCAACTGTGACCGTCTTTCCTCTGAGCGTCCCCACCCTTGGTGCAGCTTGAACAGATTAAGTTGCCCGGGGCCTGTAGGTCCTCTCGCTCTCATACAGGAATGCTGAAATCCCTACTAGAGGCAAGTTCCCAAACCATTGCATGGGATCTGTGTGTAAGGTTATGGGAATAAAAGTGTTTTTTATTACCATCAAATAAAGGCGAGGTGAATCCGTTTATTATACATGGTGTCTATACAATGACTGCAACAATTACCTTCTGATAAATCTGTCTACTGCATGTAAAACAACATGCTGTAATCCCATATTATATGGCGCTGCCTCTGAATCGGAAGCAGTCACGGCCGTCCTTGTGTCTGTTGCCGCAGTCGTGTCTGTGACTTGGGACCGGACGTACCAAAGGAAAATATGGTAAAAATCCAGTTTTTGGGGTTTTGCTGCATTTTTTTCCGTATGTATCAAAGGCTGGCCTCCATGGCTTCAATGCGGAGGGTAACGCCTGGCATTACCCTATAGAAGCCTATGCACCTTATTTATTACACATGCACGTTGTACACTTTATATTGTGATAATTGCACATTTTCTATGGATATTGTCCAGTATACCATTTACATTTTGGTTGTGTTTACTTAGCACAGTGCGCTTTATATCAGTTTTGTTATTTGTATATTTACTAAAGTGCGGGTTTTTAGAAGTGGAGTTGTTGCCCATAGTAACCAATCAGATTCTACTTATTATTTATCTAGCAGTTTCTAGAAGATACTAGCTGGAATCTGATTGGTTGCTACATCTCCACTTCTAAAAGCCCGCACTTTTATATTTCCCTGCAGAGTCAATGTTTAAAAAATGCATAACAATAACATATAAAAAAATACAGCAAACTGAGGGCCTGATTCAGGAGGTGATGCTAATTCTGGCACGACTACGACTTTTTATGCAGCACTACCATGGCTTCATGCTAGAGCCGCAGCCAATGAAATTCATACAGAGATTTCCATCGTCTGCATTGCTAATCCGCCACTTTGTGTAATGTAAACAGTTGCAACATCTGATGTACATCAGTAGCACCATCGAACTTATGGAGGCGCAGAAGTCCGTATGCACATGGCCGCCGGGGCCAGTGCAAAACAAATGCAGTTGCTGGTTGTGTCGCAATTGCGACAAGCCTGCGTCTATCTAGCCACCCCTCTGTTATCACCCAGGATTGCCCACTGAAATTGTCTCTGTCTTTGTTTAAATTCATTCTGCCTCCTCTGGCAGTAACCATGGGGACGCAGGCACAGACTGAAAACATTGTCTGCTTGCATCTGAAAGCTACACCACGCCCACCTTTCAGCGGTAACCATAGGGATGCATGCATGGGCGGAGCATGGTTATTGCTTTCGCCATATCATACCACTGTCTGCTTTTTTCTAAAGGAAGCACAGATTAAAGATATTGGGCAGCAATATCCATGTGCACAGAACCTAATACTGTAAAACTGCGTTTCTGGGTGGCAACTGCTTGGCAGCGCTGCGGTCACATGCCAGAGATCTGTCTCATTAGAGCGTCATGCACATGTATCTATGCTTCTGTGCGTACAGTGAAGGGAAGTCTGTTTCTGATGGATCTCTTGTACCCAGCATAGAGCAGGTTCAAGCGCCGATACTATCGATGGCGGCGCAGCTGTAGAAATACAGTGGACGGTGCTGCTTCCTGTTTGAGGCCGCATGGATCTTCGCATTAGCGGAGACTCGTATTAGTATGAGGTAGTAAATCTGATTTCCTGTAAATAAAGCCACACTGTGCCCATCTCAGAATCAGGCCCTATGGTTCATATGTAATAGACTGCAATTTTCTGATCCTGGCACTACAGGAACCAGCTCACCCTCCAAATGCTGGTCCCATCTATGCCTCTTAGAACAGTAATATAAAATGGTGGTTGCTCAAGTCAACTTAATGGCCATTCCCATCTGCATGAAAAAGGAGGAGTTAATCTAGACAAGAATCTTTCCATTTTTCTTTTTCTTATTACTGTTCTGAGAGACTTGGATAGGATCAGCATGGTGTCATCTCTATTTATGAAGCCATAACCACTTTGCACACAGAACCACACAACTTGACTCAACATTTTCCTTGTGCTGGCTGACAGAACACTGCCTGCATGTAGTGCACCAACCACACTAGCCTGATTCCGCAATATGGTTTTTGGACTCGCATCTTTGGGCTGCTCTTCTTCCAAGGGTGGACCTATTCTCTCGGTTCTTCCTAAGGGCTGGTCCTTGGACTCAGGACTTCTGAGTTTAAAGACTCTTGTTAACAATCGTGTTCCATGTGTCCACTCTACTGGCATCATCCACATTATGGGCGGTCCTGCCCATAGGCCGTGTCACTGGGTCACGTTCGCTTGATCATACTCCCATCTGATATTGTATCCAAGGGATATATTTACTAAGCAGTGTTAGGAGACAGAGTGAAAAGTGATAAGAAAGTGATAAGGTGCCAGCCAATTAGCTCCCAACTGTCATCTCACAGGCTGTGTTTGAAAAATGACAGTTGGGAGCTGATTGGCTGGCACCTTATCACTTTCTTATCACTTTTCACTCTGTCTCCTAACACTGCTTAGTAAATAGACCCCCAAATCTTTGATACGGTTGCCACTCTCTGTCTTCTAGATGCAGTGCGGATCTCTCTTTTAAGATGGGTCAAATCTGCTATTTGCTCCTTCAATATTGTCTTAGAATTGGTTAGTCTGGTTGTTTGTACAATTTGTTCAACTGTCTCCCGGGACATAGGGTCTGATTCATTACCGATCACAACTGCAATTACGCATGCAATCGGGCGATAGTTGCATTCTGCGCGTGAGTATGCGTCGCAGGGCATGTGCGCGAACCGGCCACTGCGATCGCAGTGACTATGCAGACCCATCGCAGAGTGATTGACAGGACCTGCCGTTTGTGGGAGGTGACAAAGGATGGTCGGCGAAACGCAGGCGTGCAAGTGTGTTTGAATGCTGTTGCATGGGCGCGCATAAATTATCCACTGCGATGCTGTATGCAGCTTGAGTACTTGTGAGTACTTGGAAGTTAGCAATTCCTGAGTAAGGTCTTGCTTGTGCAAGTATTTGTGAGGCTGCGATGGTATCGATTGTACCGATGGTTTCGCAATCTTACTAAACATTACGGATGTGTGTAAGGTAAAGTGGTCATCCCTATGTTATGCTGCGACGGCATAGTGATCGCAGTGGATTAGCATACTATCGCAGTGAGACAGCGTGTGTAGTTGCTATTGCAATCGCAGTTGCATTCGGTAATGAATCAGGCCCATAATCTGTAGTGGACCAAGAGCACCTGAGTTGTATCAAGAGCTGAAATACTTGAAAGAGAGATCCGCACTACTAATACTATATTAATATTTTTGTAATACCTCGCTCTGTGAAGTATTACGAAAGTAGTTATATGGTCCTGACGCAGAGGTAGGCGCTAAGCGCTAATGCATCCGCTGCTGCAAATTTTTGTGGCTACAGCGGCAGTAAATTGCAAATGCTAACTTTAGCCTTCACCTTGTGTTCTAGCGTACGACAGACTGCGCCCACATTCAATGCTCGTGAACAGTGCAACTCCGCTGGTGGTTGTAAACAAGCCAACCTCAGCGCTCCATCGCTTGCGCCATCGACAGTTACGACAGCCTATGGCTGGAGCTGCATCTCCTTTTTAAAATCCTCTAAACAAGGTCTATGTGGTTGTGGGTCTGCGTTTGAGAATGCAGCCGCGTTCACTGAGACACCCAGGACATTCAATTTTCCCAGGAACGCTCATGTCTGTCTGATGCCAGCTCAAATGGGAACAGTGCGACTCGGACGCAAGCATAGAACAATAATAATTGCTCAACTGCGTAAACTTCGGCTTTGAGTCCATCTATAAATCAGGCCGTGATAAAAATAATAAAAATAGTAACATATTAATATAGCCGTTACCATTGCACAGTCTGTCTTGTACGTCAGCTGCCATGGCTTACATGGCAGCTGACGTACAAATTAGTGCAACTGGGATTCACAACCACATAAACATTTGTAAATGTTTATTTTAATATGAATGTCTCCAAAGAGACTAAAGGCTTTGAAGACTCTACCATCTTCACCTTATCTGTCTAAAGATAAGATACTTTTTATACTGTTCAACATACATGTCAGTTGCTCATTCACTTCTTATCTTGTATGTGGTGTTTGATCAATAATGGCAGAACAATTTGTAGAAAAAGATTAAGGGTGAAGTGCCATAATTAGGAGATAGCTTTCAGCTAAAGCCGATTCCCAGAGGTGATTTTGTTTTTTGCCATACAGGCCAAATAGTAGTTTCAGCAAAGGCAAACATGCCCAGAACCATTCCTACATCCCTTGAAACTAATGCACCCAGAGGAGGGATAGACTGGAGAATATAGATAGTTCCCAACTACAACACTAGGGGGCCCTTTTTTATTTATCAGGTTTTAGACCCAATAATTAGACTTTCTTATCAGCGCTATTAGTGGCAATAAGAAATTCTGTACCACCCGGAGGTATTAAAAATAAAGGTACGATAGGAGTGGATCTCTGTGATGCGTAAAGTAAAGTGATAACATCAGCGATCACTTTACTTGAGGCTGTGGGACCTCGGGCGGCCTACTGCTCATGCGCGGTCATCAGACAGCGCAGGCGGGAGTGGCTATTGCCGCAGAAGTATCTATCGGTACATTATGTGATATGTAGCCCGCATTATGGAGCTTGGTAAATGTCACAATATAGCAGCTCCCAAAGAATCCTATATGTCTGATAATGCTATTGGATATCTGCTGCAGAACCCCTATAATACATTCAGGGGATACTCACATTTTGGGGTATCACCAGAAAACATCAGTTTTCCCACAAAATGTGTTTAATAAATATGCCCCCTAGGGGTAGTATTACTAAAGCTTTCCTATTCTATTGCATCCTAGAAAATGAGAGAATTAGATTGGTTACTAACGGCAATGTCCCCGTACCACACACTGCATCCATAATATGCTTACCGTAAGCCGGCGAGAGAGTCCGCCCTCCTCTGCTGTGACATCTTCCCAGTGACATCTTCAGGAAGATGGCGCTCCGCAGTGAAAGCAAAGATGCCACTGAATATCTCCCAAATATCACTGGGAAGATGGCGCCACGGAGGATGGACCAGCTTTCCGGCACAAGTTAAGATGCGTGGCTTGATGAGGTGGTGGGGGCGCTTCTCACGGCTCTTGTTTATACATCCCTGTAGACATATGTGAAATGTGAAAATGGAGACCATCCAATTACTGGTCAAACACATGAAAAAAAATTGGAACCTAGTTGCAGTAATCCTGTAAACGTTTGTGTATGGGCTCTGCAGTCACATCCTCCTGCGGCCCCTGCTCTGCTCCACTTCTAGGGCTTCGCTGTGCCTGCTTTGGCACTGACTAATAATGCTACTCCATTTCTGGGTCTCCTCTCACTGCTCGGCCCTGTGGCTGCTGCCCGCTCTGCACATATTGAGGGGCAGGTTCAATTGTATTACAAGCTCCAGTCAGCAGCTTGTAAAGGACACATAAGCGCAATTAGCGTAGCTGATTTTTACCCGCAACCTCTCAGGGTAAGATCAGAAAATCGGTGGGACAAATCTGACAAAGCCGCCATAAACCGTTCTGTCACCTACTTGCGGCTAATTGGACCAGCTCCATGGGGTATTACCGTAAATTTACCTTTTATAAGCATATTAGCTAAGGGAATAGACAAGAAATAAATGTCTGCGCTTATAACCACTATAACAAATACTCCTGTTATCCACAGTTTATTAGCAACATAATAATTAAAATAACATAAACAGAATAGAACGGCAGTTCCTAGGATAATAGATACAATGTTAAATTAACTGACATTAATGTAACAATCAGTGCACTGAATGATGAATTGAAATAAGTATCCAAAAAAATAGTCCCAACTAAAAAAATACATATCTGAAAAATGACTCATATATAATAAAAGAATGTCCTGTTGATCAAAATGTATGAGTACATATCTTTTCTCAGTAAAGGATGTATATATATATATATATATATATATATATATATATACGCACCATATATATATATATAATGGTGTATTAGTAACCTTTCCCCATGACCAGGGGGATAATATCCTGCAAATGGAACTGAGTAGCAATGTCACTCACCACTGCTTTGAGGTGGAATAGCACAGATTTCCAGAAATCCTGGCTTGCAATTAAACCTTGGTTGGTAATCCGGTGCAATGCAACTCCTGTAGTCTTGGAGTGAACAATAATACAGCGTGGTAAGCCTCCAGCAACTTGAAGTCTGCTGATAATTCCGCGCGCTATGCCAGCAGAATAAACACCAGCAGAGCGCGGTCAGCCTCCGGCAGTATGCGGCCCACTGATGACTCCACGCTACCACCTCCTCGCTTACAGCTACCGCTCGGCACAATGACCGACGGAGGACCCGGACAGCAGCACCAGTAGCTGGTCAGTCAAAACCAAGGTGAGTCAGCTGGTTGTAAATAGAATGCAGCGGATGAATGGAGTAGTCCAGTAAATTTAGCCTTAATAGATCCGCCGAATGCCCGTACACATGCAGAGGCAGCCGCAGGGAAGGGGCGGACATGCACCCGACTTGACCCCCGGCCAGCGGGACCCACGTCTGCCTGGAAGATGATGGTCATTCAGTGTATATGAACGACCATCATCTACAGGTATACCTGTTCAGTGTGTACCCAGCTTATTATGATCAATGGCTTTGACAATGCACTTGTTAGTAATTATAACCAATGGGGTTTTATTTAACAAAGGGCATAAAGACTTATGCTGGGTACACAGTCACACTGGCAGATATTTTGGCCAATCAATAGATCGGCCAAAATATCGTGTGCCCGTCAGCTAGTATGTACCAGTGATATGCATGTGAATGACACTATTCACAGACATATCGCATCAGCTGTGCTGCACAGCCGATGGCAGATATATCAGCTGACCACCCATATACCTGCTGCAGAGGCCGCGGGGAGGGGGGCGCGACACGCCCCCGGCCAGCGGGTTCTGCGGCCAGATGACAGATGATGGTTGTTTAGTGTGTATGAATGACCATCATCTGCCGATATATCTACAGGCCAGTCGATCTGTAGATAAATCTGTTAGGCGTGTACCCAGCTAAAGATCTGTCCTCATACACCTAAGGTCTTTTCGCCATATGTGGCGAGACGCAGGTCGTGCAGCATACTTTTCCCTAAATATTGCGTCTTGTACCAAAGGCACTAGGTTGCTACTTTTGTCACCAAGGAATTGCTATAATATATGTACAAAGTCACAGATTAAGCATACCGAAAACATGGCGGGAAATTGTTTTTACACAGATTTGTGACATACAGAGGTACAAGTACAGCAAGATCAGCTAGCAATGTAGTTTTGTTACTTCTTGTCGTTTTTAGCAGTGACAATAATGGGACTGCGATCTGAAGTGCTAATTAGCACTTTGAAAGAGATTTCTGTGAAATCTCCTGCATTGTGCTATTAGTACATAGACACAATACATAAAATGATGCAGAAGCTGCAGTTTCTGCATCATTTTATGTAAAAATCAGTTTGATACATAGGCCCCTAAATCCTACATGACAAACTAGAACTTTTATTCTCAGGTCCATGGTGCCCCTTTAAAATTTGCAGTATTTAACCGCTGCGTAATGCCCACGATCTAGCACTAGTTAGGATAATGTGTACTTCTATTTGATTATTTTATTTTATTTTCCCCAAATTGACCATTTATAGAGTTTTATTGCTGCTTTTTAGCCTCTTTACTGTGTTTTATTTGGCTTTTATCCATTTTTAAGTTTACAGAATGTTTTGAACATAACTCCAGGTCAGCATCACTTGGTCTTTTGTCATGTAAATCAAACCTGCATATTGGAGATTCAGCTCAGGAAACTAATCTTACAATGAAAGAAAACAGTGTAGGTATGAAAGCAGACCGGCAGCAATGTGCTATGCAGGTACTGAGGTACATAAATAAATGCTAAGGATCCCATTTGCCATGTAATAAGCCATTCCAACAGACATCGAGTGAAGTCAAGCATTAAGAAAAATCTTTGTCCGCTGAATCAGAGGGATTAAGGTAAACCAGAGACTTGGAGGGACTGGTAAGTGTGTAACATAACCTGCCTGGTACCTGAACTAAAGGGCAGGCTGAGTGTTCAGTATCAGTTCCTGGACTAATTACCCAAAAATCACTGGCTGGACTAGAACCAAGTATTGTCCGATCAGCTTTCATTGGGAGTGCTGTGGTATGAAGACTGGAAAGGGACCGGTAAATGATGAAATAAAAGAGATTTAGGAACGGGAGGTCATGTTTTTAGTTAGTCTGCTGACCTTTCCTGTAGCCTTACATTAAAAGGATGGCTGCCATGATTATCAAATTTCACTCGGCTATACCAGTCTGATTTTTTTATTTTTTTTTACGTAACCTAGAAAAGGAAAAGAGATCATAGTTATAACCAAGTTTTATTAATAGTGATTAGTTATTGCATTACTTGAAAACAAATTATTACAACAGTTCCTTGTTGTTTTATTACAAGTGGCAAGTGTGCCTGCAAATTTGCTTAGCCAGAAACCCAAAGGCATTTTAATTTATATATCTATCTACACATAGTATAAGATAAAGTCCTTGGTAGGTGTCTGTCTGTTTGTTCGGGATAATATTGAGAGCCACTGGATGGATTTTGGTGCAGTTTTCACTATTCTATATAGAGCATTTGTCGAGGAAGGTTCAGGTGTAGGAAACAAGGTTTAGGTGTACTGATGGTTTTAGTGAAGCAAGTCAATTAAAAAAAATGGACGTCCAAGCACTTTCTTGGCTTACGCTGCCTAAAACGTTATAGATATATCACAACGCTGGACTTTATTTTATACCATGTAGAGATTGATATGTATTATCTGATTTCTCTAAAGAAAGTGATGTAAGCCCTGTTTACTGCTATAAAATGTAAGTTTTTCTTACAGTTCCTATTTAATGTATGTGAAAAACTATTCTTGAATTTCAAACGAGTCCAATTCCCGGTAAGAGTCTGCTTTGGCATGGCAATAAATAAAGCTCTGGGACAGACACTTACCGTGGCTGGGGTTGACCTAAGTGGAGACAGTTCTTCTCATGGCCCTTTTGTGTGTCACGTCAAAATTAAGGGGTCAATTCAATTAGGTGAGAACTGCGAGGTGCGAGTCGCTATTTTCTCTTCGAATTCGCCCAGAAAATTAATTTTGCAATCCAATTAGCAACTCGCACTGAACCAGTCAGACTGAATTCACATTTTTCCACTCGCAACTCCCTGAGGCTGAGAGATGGAAACGAAAATCTTTATTTTAATTTAAAAATGTCAGGACACTGTGCTGAACCCCTTGGACACCCCCCGCCATGACTAATTAGGCAATTAGAAGTTTCCAATTAGCTTAATTAGTCCAATGATTACATGTAATTTTTTGGGGTAAAAAAAATTCCTCAAATTAGCCCCAAATCAACTTTTCCGTTAATTAATTTTTTTTTTATTGAAAAATAATTGTCTTTATTTTATAGTTGTTTTCACAATTTTTCAAGGTACCCTCAAATTCACCTTTTTTTCCTACTTTTTTTGCATTTTTCTTTTAATTCGTTTGAGATTAAATGAAAAAAGTTTGCTTTTTATAATTTTTTTGCATTTTTAAAAAAAGCACAAATCAACCATTTGACACCATTTAAAAATCTACAGTACCTTCCTAATGCCCACAAACAGCCTTCTATACGGTCCTGCTAACGAAATTATCAATTTTGGGGGGTCCAGGATGGTCTTGCCACTTTAGTACCGCAAATAGGCATTTTTAATTGGATTGGAGACTTCCTGGGAGCGCGCATTCGTGTGAAGTCTGCGTGTTTAAAGAAACAAACTCGCTACTCGCAAGTCGCACCTAAATGGTTTGACCCCAAAATCTTTTTGAGTTGACGTCAGGAGAAAAAACTACTAATGTTGTCTACAAGGCAATCTTCTAAGACCTCGGTTAAAAAAACCCCATCATTCCGTGCGGGGTGGGTCGTTAGTAGAGTATATTTTTACTATATTTTACTTTTATTTGCTCTCACCTTGTGAAATCAGTACCAGCAATTAGGTCAGGTTGGCCACTATTGTTTTCTTCATCATTTTTTCGAAAATAAAAATAATTCAGGCAAATCAAAGCAATCTGTATTTTTTATGCACGTGACTGTCATTATCTAACATTACTTTAAAAATACTATGTAACTGTTCTTATACAATAAATCATATATGGTGATCTTCTCATATTCCGCCCACTTCCTAGTGAAGTGGACATTATGGGGAGATTAATGTTAGTAAGCAGGCATCTGTGGGGAGAGACCAATGGGATGTGATTCTTTGATAATCGCTACTTAATTGAATAGCATTTCCCTCCTGAGACATTTAATTTGTAATGGCACACCTGAACGACTGGCAATCGTGCCGATGTTCAGAGTGATTTGCCTTCACGATGGAGATCACATGATTGCTGTACCCGCTACACGTTTAATGAATGACAGAACGATCACTTATTCCGTCCTTTATTAATATGTATGGCGCCGCATGCGATATCGTGTGACTGGCCGTCCAGCACGACCAATCACACGATATCGCATGCGACCGTGGGAGTTTGCAAATCGGGCATACACACTGCACGATATGTCTCCGATTTGTCGTACCGTTTGGCTAAATCAGCCAAATCGGGCCGATATCGTGCAGGTGTGTACCCAGCCTTACTAGAACAATTTAGTAGTACAGTATGATTTAACATTTTCATATTGATTTCTAATTATTCTTACTAAAGTATTACCACTGCAGCCTTTGTGTGTACTGTGCTAATATTCATCAGAGGACAGCCGCTAGGAGCGAATTACATCTTTGTTCATCAACTCTCAGCCGAGTAAAAAGCAAACTAAGGGTCTGATTAAGCCCCGGATGCAGTCCCGGTCCGGTCGCTATTGACTGAGGTTTTCAGGACTGCGATACTGCTGTGTGGGGGGGAGCCGCAGCCGCATTGAGGGGTAGATGCGCTAAGCCTTAAAGAGAGATAAAGTGAATCGAGATAAAGTACCAACCAAACATCTCCCAAGTGTCATTTTTCAAACACAGCCTGTAAAGTGACAGTTAGGAGCTGATTGGATGGTACTTTATCTCTCTCCAAGGCTTAGTACATGGACCCTCCCCCAGTGGGTTCGGTAAGAGGGCTCGTTTCAGAAAACGGAGATGTGACGCCTCCCTTCCTGGGGCGCGCCAATGCCAGCGCCTGCGTCGTGGGATGCAGATTCCCTGGCCTCGGTCTGCATGCGATCAGTGGCGGGATGTATTGGATCCAAAATATCATGCTTCATTCATTCTGCCCCCAGTCTTATTTTATTTACTGCTTTGTTCCCAATTGTAAATGTAAAGCGGAATGGAACATGCTGGCACTACATAAGTAAATGATAGTAATAATAATTAGCTGTAGTCTATTCAAAATGAAGGTTTAGCATATGCACAGGTGAGTCCTGGTGGGTGTTTTTTTTCAGTGCAGAACAGTGGCATCAGAGGGTCTGACCTGGCATTGCTGGGCCGACCTCACCTCTAGGTCCTTTAGAGGCCTCACCTACTGCAGTGACGGTTTTCACTCTTTGCGCCACCTTTGGTTCTCCATCCATCTAACAACATGTGAGCTCAGCCTATGAGATCAGCCATTGGGAGCTGTGTTCAATTATAAAAGTCTAAAGGGGAGATGTATCAAACCTTAGAGAGAAAGATAAAGTGGAGAAGTTGCCCATAGCAACCAATTAGCTTCTGTCATTTTAGACTGTGCTAGACAAAATATCGCTAGAAGCTGATTGGATTCTATGGGATGCTGGTCACACGCATTGCAAAATGCCAGACAACATTGGCCAATTGACCTAGTGGCTTCGAAACAGCTGTAAATGTGGTTAGGTGGTGGCTGCTATCAGTCTGGGATGTAGCCTGGAAGCCGACGGTCTAAATGCTGACCACCAGCTTCCAGACTCTCTAATCCCGGCGTGGTACTAATGACAGGCGTCGAAAACTCGGGAAGACCGACGCCTGGCATACCAAATGAAGGTAAGCCGGGCATCGGGCGCGGACAGCCGTGGGGGGGAGGGTTAGATTTAGGGCTCCCGGGTGAGTTAGGGTTAGGTACCCCCCCAGGAGCTTAGGGTCAGGCTAGGGGAAGGGGGGGTTAGGGTTAGGCACCCCCGTGGGGAGGTTAGTGTTAGGCACCCCCCCCCGGGGGACTTAGGTTTAGGCAGCGGGGAAGGGGGTTTAGATTTAGGCACTTAGAGGGGGGATTAGGTTTAGGCACTTAGACGGGGGATTAGGGATAGGCACTTAGAGGGGGGATTAGGGTTAGGGTTAGGCACCCCTAAGGGAAGGTTAGGGTTAAGGGGAAGAATTAGGTTAGCTAAACTTACCTTAGGGACGATCGGGATCTTCACCCTTGCCGGGCTGCTTCTGTCTGGATTTGAACCGCCGGACATGCGGCCGGCGGTAATACCTACAACACCCATCAGTCTGCCTGTGCTGCCATCTTCTCGCAACACTAACAGGCCCCGGTGATGCCACAAGTAATCCCTCTGCTTGGCCGGGCGTCACCAATGTGGGCAGAGAGGTAGTTGCTTGGTAGCTGGATCACTGCATGTGTGACCAGCTCAAAAAATTTAAGGATTTTACCTCTGGATTTTTTTTTTTACTAAATAATAATTTAACACAAAATAAACTCATTTTTTTTTTGCACTAAATACATTTTGCTTCGAGGCCAAAAGTGATTTATTTACCAGCAACAGACCCACTGTTCGGACAAAGAAAATTGAAATCTATTGGCATGGCTATGTGGATCCCCCCGAGGGACACAGAGAGCTGTAAAGTCATGAACTGATGTAGATGATGTTAAGAATAAAATGGGGGAGAGAGACTTCATGACCCTCCTTTGCTCTCGGTTTCTAAGTTTGTAACTAAGCTCCCCTTGTATTCATATTTATGAGCGTAGCATCAAAGTCTCCGTGTACTGTGTCTTGTCAGTGCAGGAATCATGTGCTGTCTCGTGTTTATCACAGCCCCTGACAGGGTCCACAGACGGCTTCATGGGTCCCTCTCTGTGAGGCATTCATCCCTGTTTTGTGCTAGGAGAGATAAGAGTGCTTAATTGCATCTATGCATAAGCCACATCTTCATTTGAAATTGGAAGTAAGGGAATCAGTTTTTCAGACTTGACAGGAGCAGACAGATAACCAGGCCTATTTCTCAATGGGTGACCTAGTCCTTTCTGCTCATCTGAGGGGAAATAAAGGCTATCTCATCAAATTCTGTCGTCTCACCGCCCTGCCCAGTTCAATGACTTCTTGAAATCTTTGATTGGGTTGGTGTAATAGCTGGAAAATAATTTACTGCCTGTGTGATAGCACAGCTCCACTGGCCCTGATAGAAATCTTGCCAAGAGCCAGCTGTTTGAATGCTTGTTCTAAGAATGGGTGTCATTATTTTCCTGTCAGAGACGGAGCTATCATCTCTCTATGAGCTGATCATCGTCACTGGTTATGGCAGCTTATAGGGATTCATTTCTAATTTACCCAATGTAATTAACAATTAACAGGCACTGTCGGTCTATAAATCACACAGTACGTCAACTGCAGCCCATGGAACGATCACATATAGGAAGTTGGAACAGTTATTTATTCCAGGACGTGTCTGGTAGGGCGTCTTTAGAAAGAACATATTTCTGTATCAATTATTTGTTCTGGTTTCATTGGGTTTATTTATGGGAACAATGGATGACATAAGAAGCAGCTACAAATTTAAGCTAAAAGCAGTGTTTCAGTGCTCTGTTTCGATTATACATGTGATTGCCATTAGTTTTATTACGAACTCTAGAAAGAAAATGACAGATTCTTAATTTTATATTATTTGGTTGGAGAATGAACTCAAAGGGGGGAATTAAATTCAACGCAAATGAAATAGCGCCGGAAGGGAGCTCCCAGAGCTATTGAATTCAGCGCGCTGATATGTCAGAGAATGTCGGTTCTCGCGACTTAACATGGGTGTTAAGGCGCGGTAACCGGCACTCTCTGACTAAAGTGACCGGCACTTTTGTCGGATTTCTCCTCGCATCCCCAGGGGAGTGCGAAAAGAAATCCTTAGCCCACCCATACAGTGTGTTGAATTGAATAGCTTCAGGAGCTCCCTGCCGCAGCTATTCCCATCACATTGAATTGAATTCCCCCCAAAGGATTCAGGGCCTGATTCAGAGCCGGACGCTCTGAACGAGTGCCCTCTCTGAATCAGGGCGTTTTTTTTTTTTTCTGGTGCGTCCCCCTGAACGCTCGCATAGCTGTGGGTTACTACCCACAGCTTATGCGAGCGTCCATGATGATGGCCACGATGGTCAAGACCATCGCGACCATCGGGCTTGCGACGAGACCCTGCGATAGGGTCTCGCTGCCACAAGCCCTGGAGTGATTTTGGCTCTATCAGAGCCAAAATCACTCCCACTGACATCACTAGTGATGTCATTGGGGCCGGACCCAGACGGTAGGCGTTCCCATGGGAACGCCTCCGTCTGGGCAGCCACGCCCCGGCACGCCCACCAAAGGAGGCTTGCTGTCACTCACCATCAACAGCATGCCCCCTTTGGTGCGAGACCCTTAACGCTCGCGAGCGGGTCTGAATCAGGCCCTCAGTACAACTAATGTTTCTATGATAGAAGACTATGAGGGGTATATTTACTAAAGTGCAGGTTTTTAGAAGTGGAGATGTTGCCCATAGCAACCAATTAGATTCTATCTATTATCTTCTAGAAGGTGCTAGATAAATGTTAAGTAGAATCTTATTGGTTTCTAAAAACTCTCACTTTAGTAGATCTACCCCTGAATGTTTAGTAAATGAAGTTAAACTAGAATAACTATTAGCCCCCATACACCTACACGATTTCTGGACGATTACACGATTTTCAAGCAATCATAAGATGGATCTTGTGAAAATCGTGTCTTTTTTTAGTAACTTACGATCCGATGCGCACTCCCGCTGTTCGTACAATCGTGTCTTCTGATCATATGTGCAGCACATCTTGCCCGTCGTATCCGTATGAGGATTGTGCTGTTTATTTTGTTCATGCGATCCATCGTGTGGCATTTCAAGTCATTTCAATGACTGTTTCCCTGATGAGCCCCTGATGAGCCTGTGAGACAAAGGATCGATCTTACGACTGATCCTGTGCTAGAAACACAACAAACATGCTGCAGGGACTGCCAGGGATCTCCGGGAGAATCGTAGGGAAAACGTATCATTCATCTGATCTTATGCTGGTCCTTTAGGTGTATGGGCCCTATATGTCTTGATGGCTAAAATCCACATAAATAATTTTTACACTATGCGGCATATTTCTTAATTATCGTGAATTAGTCTTGATAGTTATATTATCACCGCTTATCGTGGCAATAAAAAATTAAGTGATGGCCGAATGTATTAATATTAATTTCCGGTTATCGGAGCCCTCCCCTGTGATATTACAAGTAAATTGCTCGTAGCTAAGGGTGCGTGATCAGTGCTGCCACACAGAACGCAGGGCTCTGTGGGTGGCACTGCCGCAACCTAACGGCTGTTGTTTCTGGCTAGCAGGGTGTCTGCAATGACACCCTGCAGCCAGGATCACTGCTGCAGTGCCGCCGGAGAGTCTTTTAGATGCTTCAGACAGTCACCCTGCAACCTGTACAGCCGATTGGAGCGTCCTCAGGACACTCCGGTCAGTGTTGCACTTACCACTGCTGCTGGCTCCGCTCCCTCTGTGTGACATCATGATATCATGCGGGACAGCACAGTGCGCATTTTAGCCCTTTTATGGAGCAGCTTCCAGGTTCAAGACCTGGCACCACTAATTTTGGAAAGTGCCCATAAGCTACAATGGCTTATGCTGGCTGAAGATTGTTGGAAATGATGTGTGTGCAGGTGCTGTTATTGCAGAGTTATGTAGGGACACACTAGTGGATGACTCATGAACAGCCCAGTTACTTAACCAGTGGTGTTGGTTTATTGAGAGACAGCAGTTACAGCCGTACTCACTGTTACATGTACATTGCGTAATTGGTGTTTGAGCATAGCAGTGTTCTGTGAAGTTCACCAGCCAGTGAGTGTATGCTACAAACGGGTAGCACTACAGGGATCTGAAACAGTCATATGTGCAGGAGAACATCAGGCTGGGTCCTAGTGCTCAGCATGTATACACAGTGAAGAGAAAGCGCAATAGTGAACTGCTTTTTAACAACACCGTAACAGGGTTGCAGCACCCCCTAAACCCATGGCGTTATGATGTCACATCTAGGAGGCAGCCATCTCTGGGAAGTAGAGAACTGACCAGAACGTCTTAAGCTGTATAGGCTGCAGTGTGTAGTATAGTTGCTAGCTGCAGGGTGCCATTCCCGGCACCCTGCAAGCCACATGCAGGTGCCGTAGGGCAGCAAGTCCTGTGCCCTGAGCAATGGTAGAGGTTGCACACTCCTAGTTACGGCCCTGAGTATAAAGTGACAGCAGACTCCCAACACCATCACCTTAGGCATTGTTAAGTAGCAATCCGGATCTAAATTGTCCACTTCATAGCTCTCATTTAATATCAAATGTAAAATTTAAAATCAACCCTAAAAATGTTAAATAATTTGGGCGGTATGTACTAAAAGGAAAATGCGGCCAAAAATTTGTAAACTGCCAATTTTTGAAGTTGGCGCATTTCCCATATGTACGAAAATCCTGAAAGTGGAATGGATACATTCCAAAGCTTCGTCCAGATGGGCAATGCTTTTTTAGAAGTGATTACTCAATAGAAGCTTATTGGCTTATGGAAGCCTATGGTGTTCTTTTCACTTTCTGCACTGAGAGGGATCCAGTCGGATACCTCCCAGTGTCCCAAACAACACATGTGCAGAACGACTTCTGGGTCATAAACCCGAAAGTCTCTTTATCGCAAAAAACAGCTCTTATCGGGAGAGCTGTCCTTTGCGCATTTCTAGGTATATACCGGCGTTGTTAACGCAAATATGTATCCAATCGGGAATGCGATGCTTAGTACAACCCTCCCTGTAAGAGTTAAAGTGAAATATACACAGTAAATATTGAAATAAATATTGTAAAGTGTATGGGACAAGATAATGTTTTCTGTGCAGAAATTGAGGGCTTAAAAAATGGATAGTCATCCAACCCACTGCTTGGGACTGTTTAGTGGTGTTGGGGGAGGGGTACAAGAATTGGCCTTTACAGTCAGACTGAAGTACGTAAGGCCCTGTAGGAAAACCAATGTTTGGGGCCACAAAATAGATAATGGAGTCTATATTATGTGCGTACCAGAGGAGGAAGTCTGGAGTTGTGATGTAGGGAAGGGACTGGGCCCTCCCACAGAAATTTCCCTATGACAGTTTTCTGGTAAACCAGCCTCTACACTCAGGGGCGTAACTATACCTATGGGGGCCCCATAGCAAAAAATTTTACAGGCCCCCCCTCTCAGCAAGCGGCCCCCCCCTCTCAGCCTACCACCCCCACTATCATCCCATGGACCCCCTTGCCCCGCCCCCCCGGCATCCTCCTCACTCCCCGACTTACCTGATCCATGGTCACGCTGTGCAGGGCAGGCGCACCTTCTCTCCCAGTTAGCTCCATCTAACTGACTGATGCTGGGAGGAGGCGACCACGCCTTCTACCAGAGAGCCGGAGGCGTAGCTGACTGGGAAGATGCCACCACGGAGAAGGGGGGGCGCGATCACGGAGCAGGTAAGTGGAGTAGAGTGATGGGGGAGTGCGGAGGGTGCGGGGGGAAGGGCCGTGGACAAAGGCCTGGAACCATAGGTGCAGGGGGAGGACTGGGCCCCGGGTTGGTCTGGGCACCATAGCAGCCTGCACCCATGGTAGTTACGCCACTGTCTACACTGCATCCAGATTAATAGACTCATAGTGTTGTGGGTTGAAGAACTGGCCTCCAGACTAGTGTCCAGAATCTGAATTTCACCAACTTCCTGGATACAATTCACCAAATGAATACAAGTCCCTCCTACTATAAGTATGTAACAAATCCTGAAAGTTTCCAGACTGTGTTGTTACCTCTATCCCGGATATCACTTTGTTAAAAAAAAAAAAATCATCAAGAGGAAACCTAGAGACAGAGGGGTCTATTTACTAAGCAGTGTTAAGAGATGAAGTGAACGGTGATAAGGTACCAGCCAATCAGCTCCTAACTGCCATTTTTCAAACACAGCCTGTGACATGGCAGTTAGGAGCTGATTGACTGGTACCTAATCTCATTTCACTTTATTTCCTAACACAGCTTAGCAAATAGACCCCTGAATGCTTTGCACCTTCCAAATACTTGAAATAAATGGACATTTAATCGCACATTCATTGGATCCAATTAAGAACCAGAAGCATATACAATAACCTTGGCTTTCTCAGAACTGGAGCAACCAGCCATTGAGTAGTCATTTTCCAGAAGGAATAAGGCGCAGTAGCGGGTGATGCTTTCAATCTGTTTATCTGCTTCATTTTTTTTTTTTTTTACTTTGACAGAAATGAATGAACTGAGATTATACTGTACTAACTGCTCCAGCAACTGCAACCCAAGACGTTCCTCCTTCCCTGCCAATCTCCAAATTACTGACCTTTCTATGTACCACCTTTTAAGGACATGAAAATAGTCTGATTGCTATCATTCTTGGACCTCATTGAAGAATCTGATCGGCTCCCCTGGAAAAGGAAACATACTCCAGGTGGGAAGATGTAGAATGTAACTGTTCCCATTGACAAGGTGGAGTCAGACTTCTGCAGGATCTGGGTCAGATGTGTGATTTCTGGGAAAAAAATATTTCTTATGAGACTCATAAGAGGAGAAGGCTGAGAGTAATCTAGAACCTACACCTGTTGTGATTGGCCCAGCTGTGACTATGGGGTCTATTTACTAAGCCTTGGATGGTGATAAAGTAAACTGAGAAAAAGTACCAACCAACCAGCTCCTAACTGTCATTTTTCAAACAGGTAAAGTACCAGCCAATCAGCTCCCTGACGTTGCAGTTAGGGAGCTGATTGGCTGGTACTTTACCTCAATTCACTTTATCTCCATCAAAGGATTAGTAAATAGACCCCTCTATGGCGCATGTATTGGTATGCTCTTACATATTGGGAACACTGGTGATGGGCTCATGACAACAAATTTATATAAAGCCAGGAATCAGAATCTTTGTGCAGTTTCTTTGACGCAAGCTGACACATACTATCCACTGCGAGCCAGAAGTCTCATTTAAAAAACAAGCAAGGCCACTATTGCATCTGTATAATACTTAGATGAATACTATATATGGATGTTGTATATAAAACAACTGAAGATGTTTTTATACTGAAATAAATATGTCTATAAAATATGTCTATATTGCTGGTTCCCAGCCAGATACCATGTTAGTGGGAGGTGTGTCTCTATCTGCCAGTTTTAATGATCTGCAAACTTTTTTTTTTTTTTGCAGAGATACAGGGTATTGATTGTTACAATCATATACGTACAATGGCAGTTATGTGACAGCAGCTTAAGTGACTGAAATTTTAGCTTTTGATCTATTAGCATTTTGTCCAGAAGATGAGCGATATGGCTTCCGCTGTTTCCAATGTCACATGTAATATTCTATTAATCAATCCATTATTACAGAACTGTAGAGCAATGCCACTGACAAACTAAACAATGTAGTTTACCTTCATACTTCATATATTAATAATTGTCTAAGTACTAATAATCGCAGACCAGCCGCAATTACTATCTATTCCTTTCATTTTTAATGAAATGCAGAAGTCTTTCACGTAAGTGAAAGAGTTCCCCTGTGGAAGCTGATACTGCGCATGTACACAGTGTAAGCATCCGCTTCCGGCCGAGGGCACGAGAGAGAGATCAAAAGATCTATTTCCTGCACCAGGAACCTCCAGAGGCTTATAACAGTTTACACCATCTGAAGATCGTGTAAACTACCAGGTCCAAACTCCAAAAAGTGTCACCTTTTGGAGTTTAGTACATAGGAGTCAGATCGTAGTCCCCATTGTTAATAATGGGGGCTGCGATCTACAGTGCTTATTAGCACTTTGCTGGAGATGTTACAATGGATCGGGGCCTATCTTTAGCCCAACGCCAAAATCACGACTCCTAGCATCCCAAACGAGGTAAGCCGGGGATAGTTAGGTTGTATCTGCGGGGGAAGGGGGGGGGGGGTAGGTTTAGACAACCCTGAGGGGACTTTTAGGCACCCACGGGGAGGGCTAGGGTTAGGCTAGGGGAAGAGGGGGTTAGGGTTAGGCAGCCCCCAGGGGGAGGTTAGGGTTAGACACCCTACCGGGAGGGTTGGGTTTAGGGTGCAGGAAGGGGGGTTTGGTTTAGGCACCCCCAGGGGGGACTTGGTGTTAGGCATCACCCCAGGAGTTTTAGAGTTAGGCTCCACCAAGAGAGGGTTAGGGGGAGAGAGGGGAGTACTTACCTGCCGCTGTCGGAATGTCCTCCCTACCGGCGTCGGTATGAGAACCGGCAGATATTCAGCCGTCTGTATTTCATACCAATTCCGTCTGCAGATGTTCTGTATCTGCAGATCAACTGATCTGCAGATAAATCTATCAGGTGTGTACCCATAGTCAGTTTCAGCAGGATATCTGTATCAGATGGGGACATCATCCGCTGGCTCCTGTCTGCTTCCTGTCCCCAGCCACAGCTGGGTGTTGAGGCACCTTCTTTTACCGCACATCAAGGGTAAGCCCGTCATTGGCTTGCCGTGCTCCCTACTTTACCCGTGATTATGTATTATTTATCGCTCATGAGAAATATTATATAGATGTTAATTAGTAAATGGTAAAAAAATTGGCCTCTAACTAATAAATACAATTTAAGAAGTATGTATTGTGATTATTTAAGTGTATTTATACCTTGTGTTTGTACAGTGGACCTCAATGTTGTCTGCTTCTCTGGCTGACGGAAAGGCCTTCTATTGGCCTGCTTTTCAAACAGGGCTGATAAGCCTTATGTAGTCTTGGCTAATTCTTTGAAGTTGTAGAATGGTTTAGTCTTTCCTCAACAACAAAGTAAAAGGTCCGTATTTAGTACATGCTACCACTGCACCCAAAGAGGACGACAAGTATGAAAACAGCCTTCACGGTGCTTGAAAGGGTAAAATAATAGGTACTCTACTGTAGATAATCTCCTATTTATCAAGAAAAGAATGAAACAAAGATAAGTTACAGTTAGGAGTCAAGAAGCCAAAGAGCCAGCAACAATCAGCCTTTTCTGGAGCCTGGTGTAACAGAAGCTCTTAGCGCTATGCAGGTTCTAGTCACAAAACACAGCTAGCTTCATGTAACAAGGTTTCCTATATCTGACACAATGGTAAGACATTGCTCCGGGACAAAACACATATTAAACCTTCACAATGTTTTCATTAAGTGCAAGTAAGGAAGGAATTAAGGTGTTTCTCAGATTTTAAGCTAATCAGTTTTAATACCTGCGGAATTTGTTGCATTTTCCAGTGTATTCAGTTATACAGTATAGGGTTTTTTTTTTTCCTTTCTTTCATTTATCAGCTGTGAGAGGAAATACTTTGTTACAGTCCAATTATTAAAATTATGAATGCAATAAATAACAGCTATTTTTACCCATAGTGTCTGAGCTGTAACAACTCATGTGACTTTCTTGAATGGAAGCGATAGGTTTATATAAATATAAAGTAACCAGTTTTTTTAAAGGGGGTATTTATCAATGCTTGGGGAGAGATAAAATTGTGGGAGATAAAGTACAAACCAATCAACTCCTAACTTACGTTTTACAGACTGTTTGAAAAATGACAGAAGCTGATTGGTTGGTACTTTATCTCTTACTATTTGAAATTCTCTCCAAGCTTTGATAAATAACCCCCCCCCCCCTCCACACACACACAAACCCTGCTTTGGGGGTGTGATACTAGTTTCTCTCTGGTTTATGGGATTTTATAGTTGAGTATTCACGCCTTGTCCGGCTTCCGTCCGCTGGCCGCTCCGTCCACTATGCCAGGATCTGTACATGCTTCAGCCACTGGTCTGCCCAGCTTGAAGGTAGCAGCCGCCGTTCCCCCCCCCATATCCTATATACCCCTGCACCCCCACTTCCCAGCTTTCATATACTGTGCTTCAGCTGTTGCTCTTCCCGGCTGGAAGATAGCAGTCATGGACCCCTCACCCCCTGCACAGTCTGCCTGGCTGTTATTTTCATGATGCAAACAGAGGCTTCAAGGGGATATAGATTTGGATGTTGCCGGTGGGGAGATGCTATGTGAGCTGGACAGAAAGGGCTGCAGACTTATAATTTTTTTTGTTTGTTTCAAAATACTTTCCTATGTTCTCCCCGCCGCTGCATGCTACTGCTGATGGGAAGCATCTCCCCTCTATCTGTTCACCGGTGGCACATGCAACAGCTTCTTCAATTAACACTTACGCGTGCCACCGGGGAACAGAGAGAGAATACGCTTCTCGTCAGCAGAAGCATGCAGCGGCAGGGAGAACACACAGTGCAGCTGGAGCCAGAGGAGGGAGCCTGAGGGGGAGCGACGTAGTGAGACGGAGGAGGACCTGCTCACGCTGAAAGCAGGTAAGTATATCCTGCTGTTACACAATCTGCCGTGTAATCGGCTGCTTGTGAAGCTTTAAGTGGGCTGTACGCCATCTAAGGATGGCGTACAGTAACACCATCAAATTATAAAATGACATCATTTTTGGAATTTGATGAATAGCCTAATTTCTACATGATCATACCCATACTAAAGTATAGGGAGTATGAAAATTAATGCAGACAGACAGAACCAGGAGATATCAGTGATATATCCTGCATTAAGTGTGTTAATGAATACAAGAGAAAGATAAATTGAAAAAGGACCTTAGAAATGTTAGTTTAGTGTTGATGAATAGGCCCCAAAATTACCTAGCACATCATGGGTGTGCACCTATATCCAAATATTAGGAATTGCCCTCGGAAAATCAATCTGCTTCTATTTTTGCAGATTTAAAAAATGATTTCCAGTGTAAAGTGTGCCTGAAATGAATGAAGGATTTCCTTTGAACGCATAGGGTGGCTTGCCCTCCTCAGTATACATAACATTCTGCAGGGAGAAAAATGTAGTGATGATGCACTGCTAAGCAAGGCTCCACCATTTGGCTCTCAGATAATTAGTCCCACAAAACGCAATCTAAAATTTCTACCGCTCAATTGTCTTAATGTAGGTGAGTTAGTCTATATACTGTGACACAGCCGGGATGGGGGTCCCTCTCCTGGAATAGATGGACTCCGTCTTTACACATACAGCAGCCGTAGAAACATGATACAAGTCAGGGTTCTCGTACAAACTGGTCGGCGCCAGTCTTTATTGCGCCAAATGAATATAAACATAAACAAAACATAAACATAAGTCCTAGCCCAGCTGGGCACTAGCTACACAGCAGATTCCCCCTCTATACTAAAGGCAGGGCCTATTACCCTCACCATCAACAAAACACGTGCACAGTACCTACAAGGATTATCACCAAGTGTCTCTGAACAGGCTAGTCTGCCTGCTCTTCCAGGTGTGAGACACTCAGCTACAAACAAACCCAGCTTATATTAGCCATTTCCATCTGCTAGCCCTAATGAGCCAGTTACCAGGCTAAAAAGGCCCAAAACCTGGAGTGGCCTCTGGATGGAGCCCTCCCTCTCCTCACATCCACAACCCCAGGACCCAAACCGGCTTTTCTCTAAAGCCGACATTTCTAGTCTGTTTTTCACAAACAAACTTCTCCTGGGGGTTTCAGAACACATATGACAGGAACCTAGGACATACATGGAAGCCATTCCACACTTCTCCAGTGCTTCTATCACAATACTTATAATAATAATAATAAGAATAATGTTATTTATATAACACTTTTCTCCTAAAGTACTCAAAGTGCTTTACGTTTGCCTTTACAGCACAAAATACAAAACAAGCTTAACAAGGGACATTAGTGAAATACTGAGTGAACAGGTGAGTCTTGAGTCTATTTTTGAAGGATTCTAGAGTGGAGGCTTCCCAGGCTGTGTGGGGAAGCTAGTTCCATAAAGTTGGAGCCACAAAGCTGAAAGCTTGACCCCCAGATGAATTCCAGGATATTCTAGGTACTGTTAATAGTCCATTGTGGATCGTAGTGATCGAGTGGGACAGTAAGCGATCAGAAGCTGCTTTAAGTTCCTGGTCATGTAGGGCTTTGAAGGTCAGTTACCCAATATTGAAAACAATCCGCCATCTTACAGGCAGCCAATGAAGGTAGTAGATAATGGGTGTTATGTGGCTGGAACGGGACTGGTTGGTTAATAGCCTGGCAGCTGCTTTTTGTACCATCTGCAAGCAGTGCAATTACTTTGTTGGGAGACTAAGATAGAGGGCTTTGCAGTAGTCTAGGCATAATGATAAAAATATATTTAAGACTTTAGGCAGATCTTCTGAGGGCTTAAATGCTTTATTCTGGCTATGTTCCTCAGATGAAAGAATAAAGATTTGATTGTGGCTGATACCTGATGTTTAAGTGTCAAGCCACTATTCAGGACAACACCAAAATTCCACACATGTTCAGTGTTTTGTAGTTCTGAACCCCATAGCATAAGTCCTGTTGGTTGGTTATGCTGTAGCCTTGTCCTATGACTTATCATAAGGACCTCTGGGCCTGATTCAGAGCCGGACGCTATTTGTGCTCGCTCCTTCAGAAAAAGGGACTGGCTATTTAAATTGAGCGCTCGCTCTTTGCGGTCTGTTGACGCCTCTATGTCTGAGCGAGTGAACGAAACATGCGCTCGCTATTTTGTAAAGACGCCCCCTGGCCGCTCGCATCCTACGTCATCTCCACTATTTATTAGATTAATCGAGTACATCGAAAGGCGTCTGAACTGCTCGCAGTGCTTGTGGTTGGATTTTCCTACCGCAATCATGCGAACAGTTCAGGCTAAGAAACAACCAAGTGACGTGGCCGATAACGCTGCTTTGTTAATTATGCACACCCTTAAAACGCCCGTTTTGACCGTTTGGCACGCCTGTGTTCGGATCTCCACTCCCCGTTTTCAAGCACCTTCCCCTGTTACCACCCACAAATGCCTCATCCTGTCACTCAAATTAGCAGGCACTCGCTATTTTGCAAACACACGTTTTCCGACCACACTGACTGGTTGGCGCATTCGCATTACGACCCATATGCATGCGCAGATGTGCGAACATTGCTCGGAGCAAACAAGCGGCCGCTTACGAGCAGCTCTGAATCAGGCCCTGTGTTTTCTCAGGATTCAGTCGCAGCCAACTCATCCACTCCTGGAGCTCAGCTAGGCATCAGTTTAAGATTGTAATGGACCATCTAGCCAGCCAAAACTTTTGTCCAGACGTTGTAATGGTGGACTCTATACCCCACTTGCCAATGGGTGCATTGCAGGAGAGGGGTTTGGGTGACCTAACACTTCAGAAGTGCTAGGAAAGCCACAAGAAGATGTGGCATGCAAACAATGTCTTGTCTGTTCAAGCTTTCTTTTCAGAGGGGAAGTGGCCATGTCCTGATTTAAAAAATAGACTATTTGTCATACTTACCAACTCTTTTAGAACCCTCTACAAAAGAGTCCCAGAAGTGAAAATGGGCAGGGGTAGGCATGACATAGGGCCCCACCCACCACTGTTTAAAGCAGCCGTTTGACTCATTTTACAGCAGGGGTGGGTCTAGGATGACAAACATCAATGCAAAATGCATCATCCAACCTTCAAGCTGCTCACTGTAGTTGGGCAGCAGGAGACTGGCCAACTCTACCTTGAGGCTGGGAGAGTTCCCCCCAAATTCGGGACTTCCAGGAGAGTTTGCAAGTATGCTATTCGGAGGTGTGCATTTTTCATGATGATGATTTGTGATATCAATAAACATTATTTGCCAGTTATGATTGTCAGAGTGTATTTCATGGGTTTGATAGTAATCATTAGAAAATATGAGAAGCATTTCTTTTTTAACATGAATATTTCAAGTCTTACTACCTCTCAGTCTGTGACACTCTGATTTCCATGATTTCCCTATGCACAAAACGTCCCTGATCCTGTCACATGCAGCCCTGTCCACATATCTGAGTAACCATGCACACACAGGGGTAGGGATGGCCATCTGTGGTTTTCCAGTGATGGTCACCATCGATGGTGCCATCGGTTATAACCATTTATGGTGACCCGTCAATGGTTTGCAACACTCCATGGCCACCACTGCCAGGTGCACGGCAAGCTGCAGCCAATTAAAAAATGGGAATGGGGCTTAGCGGGCCACCATGGGGCGGGAATAAGATCTGTGTTGTTGGGGGCAGGAAAAAAAAGAAAACATCAGGGTCCACTTTGCCATCAATGGCAGAAAATTATTGTCTCTCTGCCATATATGGCAAAACCACTGGCCATAGGTAGTAAACCATCGATATTTGTTAACTATCAATGGTCGATGGCCATCCCTACCAGGGGTAGAACTATGGGAGACAATGGAGGTGCCTGCCGCCAGGCACCAGCACTGAAGGGGCACCTCCTCCATTGCCCACAATATATATTCACCCCACTTAGGGCTGTAAATAATAACCAGAGTGTACCGTCACGGCCACCCAATACATGGCACCTCTTCCCGGCACCTGAGAAGCTACCATAACCATATACTAGTGGAAGGCTCCATGTCAGACCATCAGATGCCGCTTCCATCTATCTATAGCCTGTCCCTGCTCATTGATGTCACTGCTCCTCGGCAGCTTTTCATGCCAGTATGACTCTGGTGCCCCCCACACCCACAACTCCCCATCCCACTCCTCCCTGGTGGCAGCTGTAGCTGCAGACCTGTACAGCGGGTCCAAGCATAAGCGAGGCTCCAGATCTTCCAGGAGCTGGATGTCAGCAAGGATGCACCAGACGGAGCTGCGGGTAAGAGGGCATGGGAGGCTGGGGCCTGGGGCACCAGCGACTGAGTCTGGGGGCAGATCTTTGGTGGAGCAACTTTCCAGCATGTGAAGCAGTCGGCAGTAGACTGAGCATTTTGTGATTTGTAGTTCCACCACAGTAGTAGCAGTCACAGTATCTTGACTCAAACTCAGTCCTCAAAGCTCCCACACCAGGTGGTTTTTCCCTTTATCTGGAGTATCAAGAGAGCTCCCCACCCCACATCAGATGGCTTTCGCCTCCATCAGGAGGACTCTGAACCTCATGCTAATTGCACTGTACAGGTCTTATCTGTGACTAATGCATGGCTGTATATACCCGAAAAACTGTGTTTTGGGAGATATCCTGCAAATTTACTTTAGTAAATAGGCCACATCTTCTATATTACTGTTTTTGTGCGTATGTATAGAGAGATAGAGAGATAAATAGATTGATAGATAACACTGGGGAAGAGTCAATCTGTTGTCAGAGTCGATTTCAATAAATTTTGTGCTCCTGATCATGAATATGCCATGTTTATTTTTCAATTGGCTCTAGTTTATGAGATATGCATATGTCTTTAACATTTATGAAAAATTAAATTAAACAATGTTAAAAATTGTTAAAAAGATATTTTTTTTATTCTGATTAAATTTGATTCGTAAAAAATGTTATAAAAAGACACAGGATAATTACATACATAAGTTTTGGGAAGCTATGAGAACCGTTTTTTTGGGTTTCCTTTTGTATTCTTGTCGCAGACAGTCCCTCTGCAGACTCCAACAGTAATCGGTCATCATGTGACCATCTCACCTTCTTTGATATCTTTCTTCCATTACCTGAATATCCTGGTGGAACTGTTCACCCTGTTCTTCGCTTAAATCTCCTAGTTTGGACAGGAAGTGATCTAAATGGCTGTACAAAAATGTACTTTACTACTCATGTTGGCACCTACTTTCTCGAAACATTTTAGCATGTTGTGGACTAATTCAAGTAGTTGTCTGCGTTGTCATTGCCTAAAAATTTTTGAATAACAGACACATAACTCAGCCATGCTTCAGATTCAATTTCAGTCATAGATGTCGTAGAATTTGGATCCTTCGGTTTCCGTATCTGTGGGCCGTCAAAAATTCCTGCCTTTAATTTTTCAATACTAAGAGATGGAAATGTTCGACAAATATATGTGAAGCAATCGCCTGACTTGTCCAATGCTTTTACAAATTGTTTAATTAAACCCAGTTTAATATGGAGAGGCGGCAGTATGATTTTTTTCCTGTCAATTAAGGGCTCATGATGAATGATTTTGGCTTCTCCTACAGTTATAACTTCTCTTGGAGGCCATACGGTTTGCTGCCAGTGCTTTTGTTTTGCACGACTATCCCATAAGCATATGTGACAAGGATACTTAGTATATCCACTTTGCTGCCCAAGAAGAAAGTTTACCATTTTTAAATCGACACAAACAGACCACTGATGCTGAGAATAAGCAATTTTTTCTAAGACCATCTTGATATTTTCATACTGTTCTTTAAGTTTTGTTGAATGACCGATATTTATTCACATTGTGCAGTAATACGCATTTTAAGCTCCTTTTAGAACTATCCAAAAAGAGCCACCAGTCTGCTCGATATTCTGGTAAACCCATCATCTGGAGAACTTCCGGAATATTGTTGCAATACACAAGATTGTTATCTTGGCTAAAGAACGGCAGTATGGCTTGCTCTCTATTTCGATACAACGTTTTAGTAACATCCGGCTCAAGACAGTGCTTTTCTTGAATTCAGGATGCTAAAAGATCAGCTCCTTTTTTAGATAAATTCAAGTCACAAATTAAATCTTTACGTTCATTTTGAGAAAATTTGTTTGGAGTAGAGGAACTTTCTTCAAACTCACTTTCATCTGTGTTGCCAGTTGCACTGGATTAAATTAACATTTCCACATCATCACATTCAACTTCGCACAAAGAACTGAATGATAGTACAGGTAAATCTTTGTGTTATCGGTTGTTTTGCAGAATTCATACTTGGGTATTCTCATTTGCGTTTCTTAAATCGATTCATACCCTTCACATTTACAGCACAAAAATAGCAGTCACTCAAGTGATCTTTTGGCTCACACCACATCATAGGTATGCCGAAATTAAGTCCTTTTCGATCACCTTTAGTCCAATTGCGGAGTGATTCCACGCAGGTTTTACAAAGTTTGTGAGGCACTCAAATCTGGTCTTGTTGGCTTATGTGACGTCTAAAATAAGCCTTATACGCTTGTTTTACGAATACAGTTATATTTTTCTTTCTTTTGTAACACTATATTTTCCACAAATATAACAAAAAACATCAGGATTGTTAGTACACCGTCTCCGAGAAGAACTAATTTTTACTGCGAAAACTCCCAACAAAAGCCGAGGACATACAGAACAAAACAAACCCAAACAGTAGGAATTTGGTTGTGGTGGGACAGAAAGAGGGCCGAACAAAGGAACAGGAGTTGTGCTAACTGCATCACTCGGTCCTCTCCATTGCTCCTCTCTGTATGCTGGGAGGAGGCGTGGCTGTGGTCTGAGGATGTCCCAGCAGGCTCAGCAGTGCATGGCCACGCCTCCTCCCAGCGTTAGTGAGGAGATCTGAATGTGTTATGTGTTACTCCTCTCTGTATGCTGGGAGGAGGCGTGGCTGTGGTCTGAGGATGTCCCAGTAGGCTCAGCAGTGCATGGCCACGCCTCCTCCCAGCGTTAGTGAGGAGATCTGAATGTGTTATGTGTTGCTCCTCCCTGTATGCTGGGAGGAGGCGTGGCTGTGGTCTGAGGATGTCCCAGCAGGCTCAGCTGTGCATGGCCACGCCTCCTCCCAGCGTTAGTGAGGAGATCTGAATGTGTTATGTGTCTCATACGTGACTACCAGCTACGTTATCACAAATAAAACAAGTTCTTGTTATTGTTGAAAGAGGGTCGTTGTTAAAAAAGCAAAAGTAAGTTGATTCTGTTAAGTAAAGCGGCCTAGACTAGTAAGGTGCTTCAAATGGAGAAATTGATTGAATTTTATAATTTTTCGTTGATTTGAAAACTGGAGCCAATTCAGCTATAGCGAAGATCTAATGCGAAAATAGGACCTGAGAGTACTCACAGACCGATCTTAAATCTTTGGCAAGCAAAAATATATTTGGTTTTGTTCCCCAGTGTAATAGATAGATAGATAGATAGATAGATAGATAGATAGATAGATAGATATGAGATAGATAGATAAATATGAACAGGAAACCGACGGCCGAAATGCCGACCACCGGCTTCCCGACTGTCTAATCCCGGCAGGGATCTAATGACAGGTGTCAAAATTCCGATGCCTGTCATTTTACCTGTGCCGGGAGCCCGATGCCCGGCATACCGCACGGGTGGTGGGGTTAGGTTATGGGCTACCGGGGGGGACTTAGGGTTAGGCACCACCCCGGGAGGGTTAGGGTTAGGCTAGGGGAAGGGGGGATTAGGGTTAGGCACCCCCGGGGGGAGGTTAGGGTTAGGCACCCCCCCGGGAGACTTAGGTTTAGGCTGCAAGGAAGGGGGGTTAGGTTTAGGCACTTACAGGGGGGTTAGGGTTAGGCACCCCTAAGGGAGGTTTAGGGTTAGGGTGGGTTAGGGACGACGACATTCATCCGGCGGTATTTCATACCGATCCCGATAGATAGATAGATAGATAGATATGCACCATATTTATTTTCCTTTTTTGGGGGGGGGGGGGGGCACCAAATTATAACTTGCCTCCGGGTGTCTGGAATGAACTTACGCCACTGATCCCTACACAGGGGCAGAAGTACTCAGCTTTGGAGAATGATAAAGTGGATGATGATAAACTACCAACCAATCAGCTCCTAACTGTCATTTTTCAAACACAGCCTGTAACATGACAGTTATGAGCTGATTGGCTGATAATTTATTTCTCTCCACTTTTTCATTCTCCAGAGTACATCTCCCCCACATAGAGAATGGATACAATAGGTGCTTTAACCATAGGCAAATGCACTTAACAAGCTACTGGCAGCATACATTAAATGCTAATGCAAGCTTTCCTTGTGCTCCACTTAGATTTAGAATAATATATATTTAGCATTGCTAATAGTTTCTTGTTCAGAAGGTTTTAAAACTGGTGATTATGCACGAAACACAGCCTTTTGGATGTCAGCAGCACTTTTCCTTGCACGCACTTCTGCAGGGACGAAGAGATCAGGAGATTTTATTATAGAACTGTCTTCTGTGTTCTTTAGGATGCTGTAAAGAACAAGATAGATTAACCATGTCTGGGATACCAGCCAAACATCCTCAGGGAGTAAAACAAAAGTTGCAAACTTGTGCAAGTAATTGGCCTACGATCTGACTGGCAGCTACAAGGTGCTGGAAGCCTCCAAAACTTCAGGCCTTCAGAGATAGACAATGGCACCAAAAAAGCAAAGTCGCGATCTGCTTTCAAATGATATCAATCTTATTTCCTTCAAAAGGCTCTAAATGATGTCCTTGTACACAGATACAAATGTAAGACACATCAACAGTTCCGGAGGGGTATTTATAACTACAATAAAGTTGATCTGGCGGAAAAGGAAAATCCAGTGTGTCTCTGTGTATGTCTAACACACTTATAGATGGTGAGTTGAAAGTTTTGAGACAAATGATAATCATGACAGGGTAGTTAAGACAACAGACGATATTAAATTAAAGGACTATTTAAACTTAAAAGTTACATTAATGGAGCCTTTGTACTAAGCCTTGGAGAAAGATAAAGTGGATGGAGGAGTACCAACCAATAAGCTTTTAAATGTCACTTTACGGGCTAAGGGATCTATTTACTAAGCAGTGGATGGAGAGAAACTGAATGGAGATAAAGTACCAATCAATCAGCTCCTAACTGCCATGTCAGAGGCTGTGTTTGAAAAATGACACTTAGGAGCTGGTTGGTTGGTACTTTGTGGTTTGTTTATTTATTAAGCCTTGGATGAAGATAAAGTGGATGGAGATAAAGTACCAGCCAACCAGCTCCTAACTGTAATGTTTCAAGCACAGGTAGATGAGCACGATACATCTTTCCGATACATCGCATCTGCTGTGCTGCCATTTCGACTTTATGGTGTCGACACCCACTTACGATCTATAGGGATATAGGAATTTGCTACACAAGAAAAAGTGCTACATATTGAAAATTGGTCCAGCTAGATTACAGAGTATCTTGGTCGACTGTATGATCCAGTCACACAGCAATGTTGGTCTGGGGTCAGCGGGATGTGTGAGTGTAGAATGAGAACATATGTAAAGTTATGTATGGACTGTATAGATGGGATGTATTAGGGTAGAATATCTTATGGAGGTTACAGGGGGGGGGTGTTCTGGAATCTGATAACCTGTCTGATAAGTCTAGTAAAATTATTCTTCGGAGACCTTCATACTATCACTTTAGGACTGTCCCCTTCATTACATTAAATGTTCATATTTTTTCCAGAAATACTCCTCATTCATGGTCTAAATAATCTTGTGAGTGAGGGCACATGAAATTAATACAGGAGAATTTGTATCAAATGCACCAGGATGGCACTAATGTATGACGTAAATGATGATTCCTGATTGCCACTGATGCTGCCATCTTGATGCTCAGAATAGGGATGGGCATTGATATCCGATATTTAGAATTTATCAAAATCCTAGAATTTTACAGTGTGCTGTTTTTGTCCTATCGGCTACACACAATTTATCACGATGAACGTTTCCACCGATGTGATATATCATTCCCAACCCTGCTCCCTGGACCTGCTGTAAAGTGCATCTGCACTTGTGCAGTAGCAAATATCGACATCTAGAAATATCGATATTATTTTCTCGATAATTTATGTATCACTCTGGACGGCAATCCCATATCAATCCAGAATATCTATACGGGATCGGCAATTGGCCATCCTAGCTCAGAGTCAGATCCATAACAATGACACACTTTTGCAAAAACAGGTGCATGATCGCAAATGAAATATATTGGGACTGTTATTTGCATTCTTGTAAACTTCCCTTAACATGTTCTCTTCAATGTGGGCATGGGATAATATTCTAACGTGTACTCATCCATTAAAATCAGATTACTTTACATCTATAAAAGATTTGAGTAGTTGTGCATGGCCGACGCTTGGCATTCCAGCAATGAATTTGTATCGACGGCTTGTGTGGCAAGGATCAACAATACTTGGATTAGGTGCTGGTCTAATTGGTAAGATCTACGACACGTGTCATTGGATCGACTCTGTCATTAACACAGGCTGAATTATCATTTTTTAAGGTTGAATGTTTCCAGCAACAAACTTTTTCATGCCAAGAAAACCTAGCAAGCCGAATAAAATTTATGATAGGTCATCAACCTAATATGAAACCACTTATTTCTTTCCCCAAACCATTAATAGCTGTTACACGAAAAAAAAGCCTAACGTTCCTCTTAGATCTCTTTAATTATATTTTCCAGTTCACTGAACACATGCACAGCAACACAGAGGAGAGACTCAGCGGGGAATGGTCAGCTGGTTCTACACTATTCAAACATTTAGCTCCAGGACAGCTTTAGACCAAGAGGCCCCGGTTTTAAACAACCAAGAGGATTTTCCTGACCCTCATGGGCAATTTACACCAGTTTTTCTCTTTTACTAGCGTGATAATCCCATTACTAACAAATAAAGATGTAATCATAGTTTGTTCAAATTATTTGAACATTTTTATCCTCTTTAAAAAGGTAACAATAGACAGGAACTGACTTGTTAAATATATGCTGTGCGCTGTCGAGGTCCCTTGAAGATATTAGGGAGGGAAATGTGTTAGTTATGACTAGAAAATTACCGGGTAAACAATCAGAGACATCTAGAGAAAGCAAAAATTGAGGAGAGGGCCCGCTTCAGACCCGAACGCTAAACCGCGAACGCACGCTCTGGGAGATTGTCGCCCACCTACGCATGCATCGCACTGCGTTTGGGAATCGTGCGCTCATAGCACAAAGACTGAGCGCTATTTTGAATGACCGTTTGTGGATGGTAACAGGGGAAGCTGCTTGTGAACGGGGGAGTGGTGCTGTGAACACAGGCGTGTTTAGGAGTCAAAACTGAGTTTTATGGGTGTACATAATTAGCATGGAAGCGTCATTGTACACGTCACTTGGTTGAATTTCAGCCTGCAGTGATCGCCGTGCTTGTGGTGGGGTAGGGTCTACCTCAAGCGCTGCGTGCAGCTCCGATGGTTCTTGATGGTTCTGATTAATCATACACTTCCTGGAGATGACGTGTGCTAAGTAAGAAAAGTGGGCATCTATATACTGGCGTGCGCTCACTCTGCCATCGCTCTCTAAGACATTGAGGGCGTCCTTACACCAGACATTGCGATCGCGGAATTTGCATACCCGGCCCCTTTTGGCAGTGAGAGGGAGCAGCTTAGTGTCCAGGTCTGAATTGACCCCAGAGTTCTGCATTCCTAATGCTTTCCTTCACATTTGTTAAAGAGTTGAGGTAAAGTTAGGGCATGCATTCATGATAATGAGACCAACCACTACAAAAGTCTGCACTGTCCTCCTCGTTGCGCCAAAATCCTTCACCACCTCTGATGTCAACTCTACTTTATTTTTTAACTGAGGGCCTGATTCAGACCCGTTCGCGAGCGCTCGCAAGCGCTCACAAGCGGGTCGATGGTGGCCCAGTGCGCATGTGCACAATGGAGCTGGCTCCGTCGTGCGCATGCACGAGACCCGGATAGCGACGGGCAAGCCGTCGCTCTGGGTCTCGTACCAAAGGCGGCCATTGCGACCATCATCATGGCCGCTCACTATAGCTGTGGGTGATCACAGCTATGCGAGCGGCCAGGAGGTTGTTCTGCAAAACCAGAGGGCCGGCCCTGATTCAGAGCGAGCGCTCTGTCAGAGCGTCCGGCTCTGAATCAGGCCCTGAGTTCCATTGGACGTAAAACTAAAATATTGCATATGGTGCTGCTGGGCTTCATAAATGGAGCACACTGGCATCAGGTATGCAGGTATTTTATCTGGTGACATGTTTCTTGTGATTATGTACTATTTAATGTAGCATCAAGCTAAACTTCCACTTTTCCAGAGTTCCTATGCTCCACTTAGGCTCACCCGTTTTCATATTGAAGATGAGATTTGGACTCTAAAGAGAGACATAAAAAGTAGCCACGATAGAGCAAGTGCAAGAAGATTGCATTCAATAAATGTGCAGTCCATTATGAAGACTTTGGGTACTCTGATATTTCTTAATTAGAATTGTGTATTGCTGACTTTATAACACATTTGGTGTAATTATGTTTGAACTGTCAAACAGAAAACCCAAACACCAGATACAGTTGCTTGATAATGAGCCAGATTGACTGCAAACACATGAAGAATGCTTTCCATAGGCTGCATGATTATTATCTGATCAATCACTATTACATTTTTCTTTGGTAGTAACAGTAGCTATTTTGTTTCCATACATAGAACTGTCTATGTTTCCTTTACCGCTACAAGTGACTGTACTATGCACATACTCCATATTGTTAGACAAACAGTGGAAGATCTATACATGTGCCCTGTCTTTGCCCAGCAAGATCTGTGCCCAGTGTGATCACACACACACACACACACACACACACACACACACACACACACACACACACACACACACACACACACACACACACACACACACACACACACAGTGGGTTCAAATCACATGGGCCCAAGCTGCAATTGATTATTATGTTCTGTCTGTATCACAGTATAGGGTTAATGAAATTAGGCGAGACTGTATCGCGCCCGTGAGTATGTCACGTCCGCGAGTGTGTGCAGTTATATTTCACACTTACAGTATCTCTGGACTCGCCGATTTTTGTTCGCTGCCACAAAAATCAGTGAATCCAGAGCAATATCGGGCTGTGAGGGTCACCCCTAATTGAATTGACCCCTAGGATTCATTTATGAGGCTCTACAGGTTATATAGCAATAATGAACATAGCTCATCTTTTCTCAGACCTTTATTACATACTCTATCTGCTCTTACATACATCTAAAAACAATATTCTAACAAAAAAGGTAAAATGTAGCTTTAATAGAAAAATAAATAAAACACAGATATTAAAAAAGAATGACAACGTGAATAATTAACCAGTGGCATCACTAGGAGGGTGCGAGGGGTGTGGACTGCACCGAGTGACACCATCCGAAGGGATGGCACTCTTTTGTGAGTCGGGAGAGGCTGGAAGTGCTGGGCAAGCCCCCAGAATGCTGAGGATGGGATCATGGCACGCGGTCAGGGTTGGACTGGCCCACGGGGGTAATCCCCGGTGGGCCCCACTGACTGGGGGGCCTCACCACTTGCTCTAATGTCAGATTTCAGACTGTACACTTGAATTATACATTGTTACTCTATTATAGGGTCATTTACATGGTCTCCATTGTCTGTCCAAGCTTCTGACCACATCCCCTGTGGTAACTGGCCACACCCCAAAGCATGGGCCATGCACGCGGTCATACCCCCAAAGCGTCATATGCCAGGGCTGTGTGATCTCAGGTCACTAGGTCATGTCTTCTTTCGGGAGCGTACTGTAGGCGGACGCAAGAAGTCCACAGTGGCACAATGTGTGACATCGACCCCAGTGATGCCACTGTAAGGAAATATATTGATCTTGGCGGCAGTACTATAGCCTTAATTTTACTTTTGCAATATTAAATCCATGACCTTGCTCATGGACATAAAACAGATATTAACTTTTTTGGAAGAGCAGCAGCTTTGATATAATGTAAAAATAGCAGCACAATTCTACAAGAGGACACTCTTACCAAGAGCCAATAGAGTAGAATTAAGTAGCGGATATACTGAAAAGTAGGCGCTAGGCTTTCATACGCACGTTCCCTTAGTAATGACAGGGAGCTGTACAAAGGATCCCTTATCTCACCACTTCTTTTCTAGGAATCAACAAGATGCACATTTACAAGGAACCTATTTAAAGACAGGCAGGATCAAAGGGGGGACCGGTGGAAATGCATTTTTGAAGGTATATGTAACTATAAGACGTCTGAGTGACTGCCAGTATTAGTAATCAGTGCTGTTACATCTGCAGCCATGACTGATGTCTGTAAATGTTTTCTTGCCTATGGCAAAAGCTGGTGTTCTAAATTACTCATTATGAAAACCAGGATGACTAAAGTATTTATTGGAAAAGCACAATGTCCTGAAAGTTTTCTCCTCTAATCCTGGTGACAAGTTAACATTAGGCATAGTAAACAGCATTAAATGCTTGTAAAGAAAAAAAAATTCTGAAATAGACCAAGTAAATGATTTTTCATTTCCTGAAGAATATATATATATATATATATATATATATATATATAGATATATAAATAATGTTATACATATATTATATATATATTTATCACATATATATCTATATATATATATATATATATATATATAACAGTGAACTTGATACACAGCGACGATAGTGCTCATTTAATAAATAAATAAATGCTTGGTCTGTGAATTATCAGTGCAAATGAATATAATTAAATAAATAATATATATAAAGTGTCTGTGCAAAATTAGTTGTCCTAAAAATAACTTCTAAACCTAATTTAAAAGTGAATATTCTATTCAGGGATCAAACATAATTAGTAACATACCCAATAATGATCCTTAAAACATAATAGTGAAAAGTGACTGTGCAATATTTAAAGTGCTTATTAGATCTCCATATGTCAATGGCTTATGAGATCAAAAATAATTATATAAGAAGCGAACATTTAATATAAAAAGGGGGTACAAAGTTTATTGAACTAAGAAACATAGAAAACACAAGGGATAAGGGACAAGGTCAATAATAAATTCATACATATTGTCTCCTAAAAATTCATAAAGAATTCTTTAAAAAGCATTTTTTTAAAAGCAATAAATGCGTTTTTTGCAAAGGGAAATGAAAGGAAAATAAGTAAGGATAAAGTGCCAAATGCTTATCTTATTTCAAATTTCCCGGCAAGTTCATATAGGGCAGGAGTGGAGTTTCCCACTCCTGTCCCTGATCCCTTGTGCAGCCGGCGGTATTTCATACCGATTCCAATAATATATATAGATAGCCGATAGCCAATAGGATAAAATAGGATAACATTTTTGAGATCTGAACATATCTGAGTAAAACCAAACCGCACATCTCTAATATACAGTATATATATATATATATTAGGGGTGAGCGGGTTCGGATTTCTGAAATCCGAACCCCCCCGAGCCCCCCAGATCCGAGTCCGATCCGAGTCAGGCTCGACTTTTCCCGCCTGACTCGGATCTGAAATCGAGGCAAAACGTCATCATCCCGCCTTCCGAGTCTCGCGGTTTTTGGATCCTATATAAGGTACCCGCGTCGGCGCCATTTTCTCACTCGGCTGTGGACAGTGAAGAGGGAGGGTGGGAGTTAGGGCTGGCTGGGCTGTGTAGTGTAGTGTAGTGTAGTGCTGCTGTTGTCCACTACTTCAAAGTCCATAGGGGCTGGCTGTGTTGTGCTGTGCTGCTGTTGTTAATCAGCGCTGTGTCCACTACTTCAAAATCCATAGGGGTGGCTGGACTGTGTTGTGCAGTCAGTTCTCCATAGGGGCTGTGTCCACTCCAAAGTCCTGTGCAGTGTCCCAGTCCTAAAGGGGTGCTGTAGTGTTGTCCAGGGGGTGCTCTGTCCATCAGGGGTGCTCCCCCCAAGTGCTAAAAAAATAATATATTTTCTGTGTTTGTGAATTGTGTGCGCAGTAGCCGCACGTGCATCAACAAAGTAGTGCCAAGCGTGTGCCTGTGTCATAAGTAAAGGGCCGGCTGGCTTGACCGTTAAAGGGTGCTGTAACCCCCAAAGTACACTCCAGTCCAAACCAAAAAAAATAATTATTTTCTGTGTTTGTGAATTGTGTGCGCAGTAGCCGCAGGTGCATCAACAAAGTAGTGCCAAGCGTGCGCCTGTGTCATAAGTAAAGGGCCGGCTGGCTTGACCATTAAAGGGTACTGTAACCCCCAAAGTACACTCCAAACCCAAAAAAAAAAATGTTTCTGTGTTTGTGACTTGTGTGCACTGTGGCTGCACGTGCATCAACAAAGGAGCAGCGCCAAGCGTGCGCCTGTGTCCCATAAGTAAAGAGCCGGCTGGCTCATTTCTTAAAGGGTGGTGTAACCCACAAAGTGCACTACTCTCCAGCAAAAATAAAAAAATATTTTCTGTGTTTGTGTGCGCTTTAGCCGCACGTATATATCAATATAACATAAATGGAGGACCAAACTTTCTCCGATAAAAATAAAATAGGGAAAGATCAAGAACCACTTCCTCCTAGTGCTATTGCTGCTGCTGGGAGTTGTTCATCATCCCAGAGAGGAAGTAGGAACATCACTACTTTTACTAAACAATTGACCCTCCAACAGTCCCTAGCGATGAGGATGAAGTACGACAGCAGTCATCCTGAAGCAAAACGTATAACTGAGGCCTTGACTGCTATGTTGGTGTTAGACGTGCGTCCGGTATCCGCCATTAGTGCAGTGGGATTTAGACAATTGATGGAGGTAGTGTGTCCCCGGTGCCAAATCCCGTCTAGATTCCACCTGCATCCTCAAAGCAGCAGCGACAAGCGTGCGTCTGTCTGTTAAAGGGTGGTGACACCCTCAAAGTGTGCTACACAAACAATAAAAATATTGTTCTTTTTTTTCTGTCTTTGTGAATTGTGTGGGCTGTAGCCGCACTTGCATCCTCAAAGCAGCAGCGACAAGCGTGCGTCTGTCTGTTAAAGGGTGGTGTAACCCTCAAAGTGCTCCAAAAAATAAAAAACTGTTTTTTTAATGTGTTGGTGACTTGTGTGCGATGTAGCCGCACGTGCATCAACATAGTAGCAGCGCCAAGCGTGCGCCTGTGTCATAAGTCAAGGGCTGGTTTGGACATCTGGTCCAGACTGAAGGACGTGCCAACAATTTCTGACAAGTCTACTGTCACTGCATATGATACTGTCCTCAAAGCAGCAGCGACAAGCGTGCGTCTGTCTGTTAAAGGGTGGTGACACCCTCAAAGTGTGCTACACAAACAATAAAAATATTGTTCTTTTTTTTTCGGTCTTTGTGAAATGTGTGGGCTGTAGCCGCACCTGCATCCTCAAAGCAGCAGCGACAAGCATGCGTCTGTCTGTTAAAGGGTGGTGTAATCCTCAAAGTGCGCTCCACAAACAATAAAAATATTCTTTTTTTTTTTTCTGTCTTTGTGAATTGTGTGGGCTGTAGCCGCACTTGCATCCTCAAAGCAGCAGCGACAAGCGTGCGTCTGTCTGTTAAAGGATTACATCGGTGACAGCATCCAAGTAGGCATGTCAGACAGTCCGTACCTGTACTGGCAGGAAAAAGAAGCAATTTGGAGGTCCCTGTACAAACTGGCTCTATTTTACCTGAGTTGCCCCCCCTCCAGTGTGTACTCCAAAAGAGTGTTTAGTGCAGCCGGGAACCTTGTCAGCGAAAGGCGTAGGAGGTTGCTTCCACAAAATGTGGAGAAGATGATGTTCATAAAATGAATTATCAACTCTTCCAGGGAGACCAGCCTCCAGAACGTACAGAGGGACCTGTGGTTCCAGCGGGGACGAATTAATACTCTGTGAGGATGAGGATGTACACACTGAAGAGGGTGAGGAATCGGTGGATGAGGAGGATGAGGATGACATCTTGCCTCCGTAGAGCCAGTTTGTGCAGGGACAGATTAATTGCCAGCTTGTTTTGTGGGGGCCCAAACGAACCAATCATTTCAGCCACAGTTGTGTGGCAGACCCTGGCGCTGAAATGATTGGTTTGTTAAAGTGTGCATGTCCTGTTTATTCAACATAAGGGTGGGTGGGAGGGCCCAAGGACAATTCCATCTTGCACCTCTTTTTTTTCTTTGCATTATGTACAGTTTGAGGCCTAGTTTTTCAAACAGCCATCCTGTCTGCCACTGCAGTTTCACGCCTAGATGGGTCACGTGTTTGTGCCGCCCACTCGTGTCGCTTAGCATAGTCATCCAGCTACCTCGGTGCAACCTTTTGGACATAAAAACACTATTGTGAGGTGTGAGGTGTTCAGAATAGACTGGAAATGAGTGGAAATTAAGGTTATTGAGGTTAATAATAGCATAGGAGCAGAAAAACCTACAAATTATGTGATTTTAGCTGTTTTTATGCTTTTTTTCAAAAAAATACAGATCCAAAACACAAAACCCAGAACCCAAAACACGGAAGGGTGGTTTTGGCAAAACCAATCCAGATCCAAAACACGAAGAAAGATCCAGATCCAAAACCAAAACACGAAAAGTGGCCGATGCACACCCCTAATATATATAGCCGATAACCAATAATATATATAGATAGCCGATAGCCAATAGGATGCCGTTTTTGAGATTCGAACATATCCGAGTAAAACCGGGTAAAACTGAACCTGCACATCTCTAATATATATATATATATATATATATATATATATATATATATATATATATACACACACATACATACACACACACAGTAATTTCATAGTAGCCGGTCGGCTCCTCCATTACAGACCCCGTGCAGAGATGGAAAATCCAACATAAAAAGCCTTGAATAGGCGGTACTCTGGTAACTATAAAAAACCCCGCAAATTATATCAACGTTTCAGAACTCTATACTTTGGTTCTTTCGTCAGGACCTGGCTTCGTATCCTGATGAAAGAACCAAAGTAAAGAGTTCTGAAACATTAATATAATTTGCAGGTCAGAGCATTTCTTTATAGTCACCAGAGTGATGCCTATTCAAGGCTTTATATATATATATATATATATCATACCTATATATCTGTCTGTTATTACCCAGTTTTCTTCTATTAGTGTTTACACTTGTAAAGCGCAATGGAATATGCTGCGCTATATAAGAAACTGTTAATAATAATAATAATAATAATAATATATATATGTGTATGTATATCTATATATGTGTATATATATATATATAACTGATGTGCAGGTTTGGTTTTACTCGGTTCTCTTTGCCAAAGTGATTGGAAGTTTGGATCAGTTTGAAATTTTTTAATTGGCTGTCAAAAACATGATGCCGTTTCTGAGATCCACACATCTCTAATATATATTTTTATATATATATATATATATTAGGGGTGAGCGGGTTCGGATTTCTGAAATCCGAACCCCCCCGAGCCCCCCCGATCCGAGTCCGATCCGAGTCAGGCTCGACTTTTCCCGCCTGACTCGGATCTGACATCGAGGCAAAACGTCATCATCCCGCCTTCCGAGTCTCGCGGGTTTTGGATCCTATATAAGGTACCCGCGTCGGCGCCATTTTCTCACTCGGCTGTGGACAGTGAAGAGGGAGGGTGGGAGTTAGTGCTGTGTAGTGTAGTGTAGTGTAGTGCTGCTGTTGTCCACTACTTCAAAGTCCATAGGGGCTGGCTGTGTTGTGCTGTGCTGCTGTTGTTAATAGGGGCTGTGTCCACTACTTCAAAGTCCATAGGGGCTGGCTGGACTGTGTTGTGCAGTCAGTTCTCCATAGGGGCTGTGTCCACTCCAAAGTCCTGTGCAGTGTCCCAGTCCTAAAGGGGTGCTGTAGTGTTGTCCAGGGGGTGCTCTGTCCATCAGGGGTGCTCCCCCCAAGTGCTAAAAAAATAATATATTTTCTGTGTTTGTGAATTGTGTGCGCAGTAGCCGCACGTGCATCAACAAAGTAGTGCCAAGCGTGCGCCTGTGTCATAAGTAAAGGGCCGGCTGGCTTGACCGTTAAAGGGTGCTGTAACCCCCGAAAGTACACTCCAGTCCAAACCAAAAAAAAATTATTTTCTGTGTTTGTGAATTGTGTGCGCAGTAGCCGCACGTGCATCAACAAAGTAGTGCCAAGCGTGCGCCTGTGTCATAAGTAAAGGGCCGGCTGGCTTGATCGTTAAGGGTGCTGTAACCCCCGAAAGTACACTCCAGTCCAAACCAAAAAAAAAATTATTTTCTGTGTTTGTGAATTGTGTGCGCAGTAGCCGCACGTGCATCAACAAAGTAGTGCCAAACGTGCGCCTGTGTCATAAGTAAAGGGCCGGCTGGCTTGACCGTTAAGGGTGCTGTAACCCCCGAAAGTACACTCCAGTCCAAACCAAAAAAAAAATTATTTTCTGTGTTTGTGAATTGTGTGCGCAGTAGCCGCACGTGCATCAACAAAGTAGTGCCAAACGTGCGCCTGTGTCATAAGTAAAGGGCCGGCTGGCTTGACCGTTAAGGGTGCTGTAACCCCCGAAAGTACACTCCAGTCCAAACCCAAAAAAAAATTATTTTCTGTGTTTGTGAATTGTGTGCGCAGTAGCCGCACGTGCATCAACAAAGTAGTGCCAAGCGTGCGCCTGTGTCATAAGTAAAGGGCCGGCTGGCTTGACCGTTAAGGGTGCTGTAACCCCCGAAAGTACACTCCAGTCCAAACCAAAAAAAAAATTATTTTCTGTGTTTGTGAATTGTGTGCGCAGTAGCCGCACGTGCATCAACAAAGTAGTGCCAAGCGTGCGCCTGTGTCATAAGTAAAGGGCCGGCTGGCTTGACCGTTAAGGGTGCTGTAACCCCCGAAAGTACACTCCAGTCCAAACCTAAAAAAAAATTATTTTCTGTGTTTGTGAATTGTGTGCGCAGTAGCCGCACGTGCATCAACAAAGTAGTGCCAAGCGTGCGCCTGTGTCATAAGTAAAGGGCCGGCTGGCTTGACCGTTAAAGGGTGCTGTAACCTCCGAAAGTACACTCCAGTCCAAACCAAAAAAAAATTATTTTCTGTGTTTGTGAATTGTGTGCGCAGTAGCCGCACGTGCATCAACAAAGTAGTGCCAAGCGTGCGCCTGTGTCATAAGTAAAGGGCCGGCTGGCTTGACCGTTAAGGGTGCTGTAACCCCCGAAAGTACACTCCAGTCCAAACCCAAAAAAAAATTATTTTCTGTGTTTGTGAATTGTGTGCGCAGTAGCCGCACGTGCATCAACAAAGTAGTGCCAAGCGTGCGCCTGTGTCATAAGTAAAGGGCCGGCTGGCTTGACCGTTAAGGGTGCTGTAACCCCCGAAAGTACACTCCAGTCCAAACCAAAAAAAAAATTATTTTCTGTGTTTGTGAATTGTGTGCGCAGTAGCCGCACGTGCATCAACAAAGTAGTGCCAAGCGTGCGCCTGTGTCATAAGTAAAGGGCCGGCTGGCTTGACCGTTAAGGGTGCTGTAACCCCCGAAAGTACACTCCAGTCCAAACCTAAAAAAAAATTATTTTCTGTGTTTGTGAATTGTGTGCGCAGTAGCCGCACGTGCATCAACAAAGTAGTGCCAAGCGTGCGCCTGTGTCATAAGTAAAGGGCCGGCTGGCTTGACCGTTAAAGGGTGCTGTAACCTCCGAAAGTACACTCCAGTCCAAACCAAAAAAAAATTATTTTCTGTGTTTGTGAATTGTGTGCGCAGTAGCCGCACGTGCATCAACAAAGTAGTGCCAAGCGTGCGCCTGTGTCATAAGTAAAGGGCCGGCTGGCTTGACCGTTAAGGGTGCTGTAACCCCCGAAAGTACACTCCAGTCCAAACCTAAAAAAAAATTATTTTCTGTGTTTGTGAATTGTGTGCGCAGTAGCCGCATGTGCATCAACAAAGTAGTGCCAAGCGTGCGCCTGTGTCATAAGTAAAGGGCCAGCTGGCTTGACCGTTAAAGGGTGCTGTAACCCCCGAAAGTACACTCCAGTCCAAACCAAAAAAAAATTATTTTCTGTGTTTGTGAATTGTGTGCGCAGTAGCCGCACGTGCATCAACAAAGTAGTGCCAAGCGTGCGCCTGTGTCATAAGTAAAGGGCCGGCTGGCTTGACCGTTAAAGGGTGCTGTAACCCACAAAGTACACTCCAGTCCAAACCAAAAAAAAAATTATTTTCTGTGTTTAGCCGCACGTATATATCAAATCGATATAACATAAATGGAGGACCAAACTTTCTCCGATAAAAATAAAATAGAGAAAGATCAAGAACCACTTCCTCCTAGTGCTGAAGCTGCTGCCACTAGTCATGACATAGACGATAACATGCCATCAACGTCGTCTGCCAAGGCCGATGCCCAATGTCATAGTAGAGGGCACATACAATCCCAAATGGCAAAGTTCAGGAAAATGACCTTGAAAAAGACATTTAAATCAGCTGAAGAGAAACGTAAACTTGCCAATATGCCATTTACGACACGGAGTGGCAAGGAACGGCTAAGGTCGATCCCTAGTATGTTCATGACTAGTGGTTCAGCTTCACATGACGATGGAAGCACTCCTCCCACTAAAAAAATCAAAAGAGTTAAGCTGGCAAAAGCACAGCGAAGAACTGTGCTTTCTAAGAAGATATCACAAATCCCCAAGGAGAGTCCAAGTGTGGTGGTGGTTGCGATGCCTGACCTTCCCAGCACTGGACGGGAAGAGGTGGCTCTTTCCACCATTTGCACGCCCCCTGCAAGTGCTGAAAGGAGCACCCACAGTCCACTTGCTGATATGCAAATTGAAGATGTCACTGTTGAAGTACAACAGGATGAGGATACTGGTGTAGCTGGCGCTGAGGAGGAAGTTGGCGAGGAGGATTCTGATGGTGATGTGGTTTGTTTAAATCAGGCTCCGGGGGAGACAGTTGTTGTCCGTGGGATGAAAAAGCCCATCACGGTCATGCCTGGGCAGAAGACCAAACATTCCACCTCTTTGGTCTGGCAATATTTCTATCCAAATCCGGACAACAACTGTCTTGCCATATGTACCATATGTAAAGGTGAAATAAGTAGGGGTAGGGACGTCAACCACCTAGGAACATCCTCCCTTATACGGCACCTGCAGCGCGTTCATAAAAAGTTACTGTCAAGTTCAGAAACTTTGGCTCAGACCGTAAGCAGTCCAGGGACACCTAAATCCCGTTGTCCTGTTGTATCCAAGCGCCTGCAAACCACACCGTCAACTCCCTCCTCGTCAATTTCCTCCTTAGTCAGGATCGGAAGTAGTCCTGCAGGCCATATCACTGGCATGACTGACTCTCCTATCCGGGATTCCTCCGGAGGATCCTGCATTGCTACGCCTACTGCTGCCGCTGCTGCTGTTGCTGCTGCTGCTGGGAGTCGTTCATCATCCCAGAGAGGAAGTAGGAACACCACTACTTTTACTAAACAATTGACCCTCCAACAGTCCTTAGCGAGGAGGATGAAGTACGACAGCAGTCATCCTGAAGCAAAACGTATAACTGAGGCCTTGACTGCTATGTTGGTGTTAGACGTGCGTCCGGTATCCGCCATTAGTGCAGTGGGATTTAGACAATTGATGGAGGTAGTGTGTCCCCGGTTCCAAATCCCGTCTAGATTCCACTTCACTAGGCAGGCGATACCGAGACTGTACAGAAACGTCAGAAAAAGTGTCCTCAGTGTCCTGAAAAATGCCGTTGTACACAATGTCCACTTAACCACGGACATGTGGACAAGTGGAACAGGGCAGACTAAGGACTATATGACTGTGACAGCCCGCTGGGTAGATGTATCACCTTACGCAGCAACAGCAGCAGCGTCACCAGTAGCAGCATCTCAGAAACGCCAGCTCGTTACAAGGCAGGCTACGCTGTGTATCACCGGTTTCAGTAAGAGGCACACCGCCGACAACCTCTTAGAGAAACTGAGGGAAATCATCGCCCAGTGGCTTACCCCACTTAGACTCTCCTGGGGATTTGTGATATCTGACAACGCCACCAATATTGTGCGGGCATTACATCTGGGCAAATTCCAGCACGTCCCATGTTTTGCTCACACAATAAACTTGGTGGTGCAGAATTTTCTGAAAAGCGACAGGGGCGTGCAGGAGACGCTTTGGGTGGCCCGAAAAATTTCTGGCCACTTTCGCCATTCAGCGACTGCGTGCCGAAGACTGGAGCGCCAGCAAACACTCTTGAACCTGCCCCGCCATCACCTGAAGCAAGAGGTTGTGACGCGGTGGAACTCAACCCTCTATATGCTTCAGAGGATGGAGGAGCAGCAAAAGGCCATACAAGCCTATACATCCACCTATGACATAGGCAAAGGAGGGGGTATGCACCTGACTCAAGCGCAGTGGAGAATGATTTCCGTGTTGTGCAAGGTTCTTCAGCCCTTCGAACTTGCCACACGTGAAGTCAGTTCAGACACTGCCAGCTTGAGTCAGGTCATTCCCCTCATCAGGCTTTTGCAGAAGCAGCTGGAGAAAGTGAAGGAGGAGCTAAGACGGAGCGATTCCGCTCGGCATGTGGGACTTGTGGATGAAGCCCTTCATTCGCTTTGCCAGGATTCCAGGGTGGTCAATCTGTTGAAATCAGACCACTACATTTTGGCCACCGTGCTCGATCCTAGGTTTAAAGCCTATGTGGTGTCTCTCTTTCCGGCCGACACAAGCCTGCAGAGGTGCAAAGACCTGCTGGTGAACACACTGTCAGCTGAAGCGGAACGTGACACGTCAACGGCTCCTTCTTCATTTTCTCCCGCAACTGGGGCTGCCAGGAAAAAACTTAGGTATCCTAAGCAACCCGCTGGCGGTGATGCAGGGCAGGCAGGACCAAGTTTGGACATCTGGTCCGGACTGAAGGACCTGGCAACAATTTCTGACATGTCTACTGTCACTGCATATGATACTGTCACCATTGACAGAATGGTGGAGGATTACATCGGTGACAGCATCCAAGTAGGCATGGCAGACAGTCCATACCTGTACTGGCAGGAAAAAGAGGCAATTTGGAGGCCCCTGTACAAACTGGCTCTATTTTACCTGAGTTGCCCCCCCTCCAGTGTGTACTCCGAAAGAGTGTTTAGTGCAGCCGGGAACCTTGTCAGCGAAAGGCGTAGGAGGTTGCTTCCACAGAATGTGGAGAAGATGATGTTCATCAAAATGAATTATCAGCTCTTCCAGGGAGACCAGCCTCCAGAAGGTACAGAGGGACCTGTGGTGGTGGATTCAAGTGGGGACGAGTTAATACTTTGTGAGGATGAGGATGTACACACTGAAGAGGGTGAGGAATCGGTGGATGAGGAGGATGAGGATGACATCTTGCCTCCATAGAGCCAGTTTGTGCAGGGACACATTAATTGCCAGCTTGTTTTGTGGGGGCCCAAACGAACCAATCATTTCAGCCACAGTTGTGTGGCAGACCCTGGTGCTGAAATGATTGGTTTGTTAAAGTGTGCATGTCCTGTTTATACAACATAAGGGTGGGTGGGAGGGCCCAAGGACAATTCCATCTTGCACCTCTTTTTTTTCTTTGCATTATGTACAGTTTGGGGCCTAGTTTTTCAAACTGCCATCCTGTCTGCCACTGCAGTTTCACGCCTAGATGGGTCACGTGTTTGTGCCGCCCACTCGTGTCGCTTAGCATAGTCATCCAGCTACCTCGGTGCAACCTTTTGGACATAAAAACACTATTGTGAGGTGTGAGGTGTTCAGAATAGACTGGAAATGAGTGGAAATTAAGGTTATTGAGGTTAATAATAGCATAGGAGCAGAAAAACCTACAAATTATGTGATTTTAGCTGTTTTTATGCTTTTTTAAAAAAAAATACAGATCCAAAACACAAAACCCAGAACCCAAAACACGGAAGGGTGGTTTTGGCAAAACCAATCCAGATCCAAAACACGAAGAAAGATCCAGATCCAAAACCAAAACACAAAACACGAAAAGTGGCCGGTGCACACCCCTAATATATATATATATATATATATATATATATATATATAAAATGTGGGACGACAAATGGCTACTTATGCTCCATAATGTGTCTATGTGAATTTATATACCATCTGTGTTAGTCTGTTCTTAATTATGTACATTGTTGCCAGTTTTCCCCCTTGTACAAGCACTATGGAACCCTAGTGGCACCTTATAAATTAAAGATAATACGAGGGTGGTTAAATAAGTAAGGTAATATGACCTCTCAACGTGTGTAATGATCTTTATTTCATTCTAATTTCCCACCAGGCCAGAGCAGGTAGACCACTGCTTCCCCTCAATGCTATTAGACTGCGCCTCTTATCAGTCATACTATCCCAACATCAGTTGTAAGATGGCGGGGCTGGCGGAAACATGGTCAATATTGAGTTGTGATCAGTTGATCAGATTTCTGCATCTAAAGAGCACATCAGCAGATGAAATTCATCTCCAACTTGTCGAGGTGTACTGTGATAACGTCATGTCACGGAAACAGGTATGGGTTTGGTGCACTGCCTTTGATAATGGCAGGACAAATGTTCAAGATGAGCAGCGATCCGACTGGCCAAGCATGTCCATCACAGATGACAATATGTGCCGCAATGAAGGTCTGATTCAGGAGGACAAGCGCATTCGAGTTAGTGATATTGGTGATGAACTTAACATCTCAGTGGGTACTGTGGACTACATCGTTCATGAGCATCTGGGGTACACGAAAAAGACCATCCTCCCTACAACCCTGACCTGGAACTGAGTAATTTCCATCTCTTTGGACCATTGAAGAAACACCTGGGTGGAAAGAAACTCGCAACCGACGGTGAAGTTCAGCAAGTCGTCATGTCCTGTCTTCAGGTGCTTGACACTGATTACTTCTATGCCGGGATAGATGCCTTGGTGTACCGTTGGAACAAATGTATAGACAAGTATGGGGACTATGTGGAAAAAGAATCTGTACCAAGGCCATACTATTGATTATACGTAAATGTACAAGTTGAATAAATTTACGCAATGAGAGGTTGTTACCTTATTTATTGAACCACCCTCATAATAACTATAATATGCTGAGTGTTATCTTGTTCCATCTGTAATATGCATTGACATATTGGGACCCTAGTGTGGACGACCCTCACTGTCCTATCATGCAGCCACTTTGCCAGATCGCACTCCACCGACTAACATCCATTGGTCTATGGGGGACATATATCAAACCTTCCAAAGAGGACAAGTGAAGAAGTTGCCCATAACAACAAATTGAATTCTAACTATTGTTTATAGAATGTGTTAGATAGAATCATAACCGCTACCAGAAGGGATCACAAACCTGACAAACAGAAAGCAAAGATGCAGCAGAGACCCCAGAATTGATTGTAGCCTGCACAGCAAGAAGTCATTAAACCATGTCTAGTATATAAATTCCCGAGAAAACTATTGCAATTATTATTTTCTTGTTAACTAAACAACAACAAAAAAGTAGCACTGAGTGGTTCAGGTGTATAAAAAATAGATGAATCAGTAGACTAAAAAATAACATTGATTTATTACATAATGATGCATTAAACTTTAAATTTGATGCATTAAACTGTAGTTGACTATTCAAACTCTATTGCATTATGTCAGTGTCCAGTGAAATAGGTTCTACTTACATACAACACATATGAATAAAGCCACATACCCAAACGTCATTGGGAATAAGACTTTCCAACTGTTCCAGATAGCAATAGGTGTCAATTACTTGTATCAAAGCAAACAAACATGTATTATTCTGGAGCCATAACATTCCGCTAGTTGTACGTATCTATTACATACTCTGGGAGCAGAGATCTTTATAAATGTAATTATGTTCATGATTATGATCATAGTGTGTTCATATATATCACACTCCAAAAATATACTGGTAGGTTAATTGGCTCTTAACAAAATTACCCATAGTGTGTATGTGTGTGCACATGTAGTAGGGAATATAGATTGTAAGCTCCACTGGGGCAGGGACTGATGTGAATGGCCAAATATTCTCTGTAAAGCGCTGCGGAATATGTGTGCGCTATATAAATAACTGGTAATAAATAAATAATAAAATAAATTAACAAACTAACAGTATACTTGCATGGGGCCCCAGAATGCAGAGGATTCGGTGACTGCACACAGATCAGCTGCTCAGATTTACTCTTCACAAACCTATAAATCCACTAACAATGTTTGCCTTATTGGTCAATTAGAGGCTTTTATGACCGTAACAATCTATATACTGTAGCTGTAAGCTGAGTTTTTAAAGAATTTCCTGGGGTGTGATAAGTTAAGAATATACTGTGACCAAATGCATAGAAACGTTACTTCATGCAACTTTCCAATAACTTTTCAGTCAGATTCTTTTAGTAATAACTACTTTGTTGTCAATCCTTTGAAATTAAACATGTTATGTATACTCATTAGTGTATGGAGTGCAGCATTTGCAATATGATGTTAGACAGGCTGAAAGACTGTGGGATATACATATCTTGTCATTTGATCATATATGAATTATAATACCTTTCCTAAGATTGTTTAAGCAGAAAAACAGTTGAATATGAGCTTATTTAACATAATCAGTACTGCTAAATATTTAATATAAATAAAGGAGGTGTAAAAAGATTTACGCTGATGTTGAGGTGGAAATAAAAAGAAATAATTGTGAACAAAACAAATCTTCCATTATGGTGAGTGTGACATGAGGTCTCCAATGTAGGTCATATATATGTATATATATATATATATATATATATATATATATATGAGTATCTCTTCCTGACATTGCCCTGAGGAAGAGATGCTTCTCGAAACGCGTTGGTGTGTCCTCAAGAAGTTATTTAAGATTATGGGCTCTATTTTTTTTTTATTAAATGCGGTAGGTCTTTGATAGTTACTGCAGTGTATTGCAGCATATGACAGCATTGTTATTGTCACATGTTTTAAATGTCAGGACAGACATCGCATATGTGAATATTATTAGCTTCTTTCCTTTATAGTCTGGCGGTAGCCTCTACTACATCCTATGGTATCTGCAGTTACTGTGGAAAAGTCAGTGTTTCTCCATACTTTTTAATGCAGTTATATATAGAGATAACTTAAATATCACTTTCTCCTGATAATATGCTGGGGAAAATGTGATTATTAGGTTTACTAAATACTAATACTTCATGGCTATAATTAGTAGAGGACATTATGGGGGTGACCAAACCGGAAAATGTATCCCATTGCTATTTTTGGGATCAGGAAGGAAACTTTTGTCACACTTCCTATGTATATAACTTGCCCTATAAAACGAATTGACTGTATCTCAGACTTGGGGCTCATTACTTTGGGAAGGTGGATAGGGGGGCATTCATGTAGAAGTATGGTACAGAAAGGGCATACAGACACAAATTTGTCCCTTTGAAAGAAGTCTTACTTTAAAATATTTGTCCAGATATATTTTTGCTACTACTTCCAGACTGCATTTTTTGATTCAACTCCAAATCAGGTACTTTATTATAAGCATAAATACTCAGAATGCGTGTGCTTTGAGAAATGTCACCAGACAAAACAACATTTAAAACATTGCTATGTGTGGTTTCCATACAGCCGCTTGTTGTTACAGTGCACCATTTGTATAATGTATCCCAGATCACCATAGTGATACTGCAGTTTGCAATTTTATGAAAATAAAGCATATTCTGTAAAGCTGAGGTCTGTTACATCCTGGTCTCATTGTTTAAAAATTAGACTGTATCCAAAAGGGTGTAATAGGTAAGTAGGTAGGTATGTAGTGTAAATCCCGATAGCGGAAGCCCGGCAGAGGTGAAGATCCCGATCGCTAATTAAGTTCAAGTATCGCTAACCTAACTCCCACCCTAACCCTCCCTTAGGGGTGCCTAACCCTAACATCCCCCCAAGTGCCTAACCCCCCTCTAAGTGCCTAAACATAACTCTCCCGGGGGGGGCTAACCCTAACCTCCAACCTGGGGTACCTAACCCTAACCCCTCCTTCCCATAGCCTAAACCTAACCCTTCCGGGAGACTGCCTAACCCTAAGTCCCCCCGGGAACCCATAACCCTTCCCCCGTGCAGCTGTCTGCGCCTGGCACCCTGCTTACCTTCATTTGGTAAGCCAGGTGTCGGGCTCCCGGCATAGGTCTAATGACTGGCGTCAGGATTTCGACGTCTGTCATTAGTACTTTGCCGGTATTAGACAGTCGGGAAGCCGCCAGTTGGTATTTAGACCATCAGCTTCCTGACTATATCCCATCTAATAAAGTAGCTACTTTACAATGTCAAGAAAGAGAGGCAGACAATAGTTGGATTGCACTATTAGCGCTCATTGGGAAAAAAAATGTGTATACCTGTGCAGCACAACAGTGTAGGGATAGCTTAGAGAAAGCATAGAGGTAGAGTAGCGATAACTTAGAGAAAGCACGGAGGTAGTGTAGGGATAGCTTAGAGAAAGCATAGAGGTAGTCTAGGGATAGCTCAGAGAAAGCATAGAGGTAGTGTAGGATAGCTTAGAGAAAGGATAGATGTAGTGTAGGGATAGCTTAGAGAAGGCATAGGGATAGCTTAGAGAAAGCACAGAGGTAGTGGAGGGATAGCTTAGAGAAAGCACAGAGGTAGTGTAGGCATAGCTTGGAGAAAGCACAAAGTTAGTGGAGGGATAGCTTGGAGAAAGCACAGAGGTAGTGTAGGGATAGCTTAGAGAAAGCACGGAGGTAGTGTAGGGATAGCTTAGAGAAAGCACGGAGGTAGTGTAGGGATAGCTTAGAGAAAGCACGGAGGTAGTGTAGGGATAGCTTAGAGAAAGCACGGAGGTAGTGTATGGATAGCTTAGAGAAAGCACGGAGGTATTGTAGGGATAGCTTAGAGAAAGCACGGAGGTAGTGTAGGGATAGCTTAGAGAATGCACGGAGGTAGTGCAGGGATAGCATAGAGAAAGCACGGAGGCAGTGTAGAGATAGCTTAGAGAAAGCACGGAGGTAGTGTAGGGATAGCTTAGAGAAAGCACGGAGGTAGTGTAGGGATAGCTTAGAGAAAGCACGGAGGTAGTGTAGGGATAGCTTAGAGAAAGCACGGAGGTAGTGTAGGGATAGCTTAGAGAAAGCACGGAGGTAGTGCAGGGATAGCATAGAGAAAGCACGGAGGTAGTGTAGGGATAGCTTAGAGAATGCACGGAGGTAGTGTAGGGATAGCTTAGAGAAAGCACGGAGGTAGTGCAGGGATAGCATAGAGAAAGCACGGAGGTAGTGTAGGGATAGCTTAGAGAAAGCACGGAGGTAGTGTAGGGATAGCTTAGAGAATGCACGGAGGTAGTGTAGGGATAGCTTAGAGAAAGCACAGAGGTAGTGTAGGGATAGCTTAGAGAAAGCACAGAGGTAGTGTAGGGATAGCTTAGAGAAAGCACAGAGGTAGTGTAGGGATAGCTTAGAGAAAGCACGGAGGTAGTGTAGGGATAGCTTAGAGAAAGCACAGAGGTAGTGTAGGGATAGCTTGGAGAAAGCACGGAGGTAGTGTAGGTATAACTTGGAGATAGCACAGAGGTAGTGTAGGGATAACTTGGAGAAAGCACAGAGGTAGTGTAGGGATAGCTAGGCGAAAGCACAGAGGTAGTGTAGGGATAGCTTGGAGAAAGCACAGAGGTAGTGTAGGGATAGCTTGGAGAAAGCACAGAGGTAGTGTAGGGATAGCTTGGAGAAAGCACAGAGGTAGTGTAGGGATAGCTTGGAGAAAGCACAGAGGTAGTGTAGGGATAGCTTGGAGAAAGCACAGAGGTAGTGTAGGGATAGCTTAGAGAAAGCACGGAGGTAGTGTTGGGATAGCTTAGAGAAAGCACGGAGGTAGTGTAGGGATAGTTTAGAGAAAGCACGGAGGTAGTGTAGGGATAGCTTAGAGAAAGCATGGAGGTAGTGCAGGGATAGCTTAGAGAAAGCACGGAGGTAGTGTAGGGATAGCTTGGAGAAAGCACAGAGGTAGTGTAGGGATAGCTTGGAGAAAGCACGGAGGTAGTGTAGGGATAGCTTGGAGAAAGCACGGAGGTAGTGTAGGGATAGCTTAGAGAAAGCACGGAGGTAGTGTAGGGATAGCTTAGAGAAAGCACGGAGGTAGTGTAGGGATAGCTTAGAGAAAGCACAGATGTAGTGGTGAGGGAGTGATGGGCATAAAACAGGGGTGAGGGGAGGGAATGATGGGCAAGAAATATATAGGAGTGGAGTGAATGATGGGCATAACATATATAGGGGGTGAGGGGAGGGGGTAATCGGCATAAAATACAAATTTGGTCATATATTCACTATATATAGTCACTACATTGAAGAGACGGTGGGGGGGAGCAGAGGGCGAGCTGCTTCATGGAGCTGTTGGTGAGAGGGGGCAGAGTGCTTTGCATGGGTCATAAAGACAAGGGAGAAGAGAAGGAAAATTATAAAGAAAGAGAAATAAAAGGGATAAGTGAAAAGATAAATAATGAATGAAGATATAAATGGATAAATGAGGTCACTGCCTGAAAATGGGAGGAGCCAGGACTGACAGTTGGATGAGGGGTGGGGTCAGGATTAATTCTTAAACCGCCCCCCCTCCTAAAAAAAAAGTCTAAACCCGACCCTGAACTACAATTCCCAGCATGCTTTACCAGCTGATCAGTGGGAGAGGATGCTGGGACTTGTAGTTTCTCAACAGCTGGAGAACCACAGGTTGGCCAGGCCTGGCTTAATGCATAGATGATCAAACAGACATACAAGTTATTCCTGTCCTATATACTCCTATGTTCGGACACATACTGTAGCTGCAGGAGAAAGTGAAGCACAAGCTCTTTGGCCTGAGTAGGAAACAGTCTATGAATAGATTGTAAGGTGCTTATGCAGTAGTTAGCAGAGTGTTCCGGAGAGGAAGAGAGAGCTGTGACTGAAGGTATAAAGGGCCTGATTCAGAGCCGCTCGTAAGCGGCCGCTCGTTCGTTCCGAGCGATGTTAGCCCAACTGCGCATGCGTACGGATCGTTATACGCATGCGCTAACCAGTCAGTGCGGCCGAAATTCATGTGCTCGCAAAACAGCGAATGCCTGCTATTTTGAGTGACAGAAAGAGGCGTATGTGGGTGGTAACAGGGGAAGGTGCTTGAAAATGGGGAGTGGAAATCAGAACGCAGGTGTGCTTAAAGGTCAAAACGGGCGTTTTATGGGTGTGCATATTTAAAACAGCAGCGTCATTGACCACGTCACTGGGTTATTTTATAGTCAGAACTGCTCGCAAAATTGTGGTAGCAAACACCAACCCCAAGAATAGCGAGCAGTTCATACCCTTGTCGATGTACTCGATTAATCTAATAAATAGCGGACTTGACGTAGGATGCGAGCGGCCAGGGGGCGTATTTTTCCAAAAAACGAACGCAAGTTTTGTTCGCTCGTTCAGACATAGAGGCGTGAACAGACCGCAAACAGCGAACGGTTCATTTGAATAGCCACCCCTAGTTTTAGAACGAACGACCGGAAACAGCGAGTGGCTCTGAATGAGGGCCAAAGATATAGAGATGAGGGGATATTGGTTTGACTTGTAATGATTAATGAGTGTGATATTGCTTAGCTATAGAGACAGAGCAGTTAGAAATAAGAGATTTATAGCCAAGGAAACCTGAGTCTTGCATTTGTTACATTAGTATACGACTTGTTAGGCTCTATTCAGCAATCAAATTTCTTCTTAAATAATGCTTAAATTAATGATTCCGCATTTTTTATGTATTTCCGCTATTCAGCCAAGAGCAATTATATTCTCCGTTAATATCCAGTTCGCACAGAATAGCACTGTAGAGAGCAAGGCAAAAAATACGTAAAAGCCATCTCAGAATGGCGTTATACAAAGAAAAATCCTAATTTCAGCTGCAAACAGCAGAGACAAAGGAATCTCGTCCAATCAGTCCCTGCAGCCAGATTAACTCCGCCCACTCTCCGCCTCTGATTCTGCTATTACACTGCCAGTATTCCTGACAGTGTAATTACAATCTTGTAAAATTGCATATATTTAGTGTATATACTTATTTGTACACTATATATATAGCCCTTCCCAGCGTTCATTCATACTGCACCCCCCACACACTCCTCCATGGAGACTCCACTTGGGAGATAGAGGAGCATGTGAGGGAAGGGAGCAGTATGTATTCAGTATAAGTCAGAAAAGCACCGAGAAGGGCTATGAATATAGTGTACATATAAATATATACACTATATATATGCTGTGTAGGGATGGGACAACCGAAAAGACTGCCTGCGGTGGACTTCGCAGACACGGCGGTTAACACCACTGCTGTCCCAGAGAAATTTTTTCCTGAATAACGGGGTAAAGAATTGAGAAAAGAAATATTCGGGACAACATCGTCACTGTTGCTGAATAGAGCCCTAAGTATTTAACACTTTATTAGTAAAGTTACAGATCATAAAGTTATACACCTACAATGATCTCTTTACCTGCAGCCTCCTGTAATTAAAAAAATAAAAAAAATCTAATATTTTTATATACTTTTAACATACAGGGGTCTATTTACTAAGCAGTGTTTGGAGAAGTGAAGAGTGAAAAGTGATAAGGTGCCAGTCAATCAGCTCCTAACTGCCATCTCACAGGCTGTGTTTGAAAAATGACAGTTGGGAGCTGATTGGCTGGCACCTTATCACTTTTCACTCTGTCTCCTAACACTGCTTAGTAGATAGACCATAGAATGAAATGACCGGGTGACACATCAGAGAACAGACTAAACTGATTTCTGAAGTAATTAAACCAAACTTCATTTCAGAGAATATATATTTCTCTTACAACTGCAGACGTGACGTGAATGAAATCTCTGCCGCCTGTGCGCCGAACGTACTGCAGTGTAATGCTGCCCATCCACTAGGCGAATATACCTAGCGATGGAGCGATAACGACGGTCGTTATCGCTCCATCGCTTGCAAATCGTCCACAAATTGGACAGTAAAATGTTAAAAACGACCAGCGATGCGTGTGCCCGCTGGTCGTTTTTAACATCTCTCATCTCCCGAACATGACGGTCAACCTGACTACCGCCGTCAGGTTGCCATGTTCGGGGATGATTGATCTGCATACACTGAACGTCTGAACATTCAGGGCCTTATTCAGACCTGGTCGCAAGCGCTGAGCGCTCGCAACCGGGTCGATGCATGCGCGAGACCCGGCTAGTTCCGAGTGCTCCGTCGCTCCGGGTCTCGCACCAAAGGGGGCGAGCTGTCGATGGTGATTGACAGTTCCCAAGCGAACGCCTGCCATTTGTGGGTGGCCCCACTGACATCACCAGTGATGTCAGTGGGAGAGCTTCCGGCTCTATCAGAGCCAGAAGCTCTCTGGGGCTTGCGGCCACGAGACCCTACCACAAGGGTCTCGTCGCAAGCCCGATGGTCTTGACCATCGTGACCATCAACCTGGCCGCTCGCTATAGTTGTGGGTGGTCACCCACAGTTATGCGAGCGGCCGGGAGGCTGCTCCAACAAAAACAAAACGCCCTGATTCAGAGCGAGTGCTCTTTCAGAGCGTCCGTCTCTGAATCAGGCCCTCAGTGTATGCACTTCACCCCTAGGGTGACGACGGCACAATTATAATGTCGTAATCGTGCCGTCGTCCCTGCATCTGTATATGTTGTTGCATTACATGACGCACTTTTAGTGTTTAGGTAAACATACTGCTCTTTCTGGGATCAGCACAGTAATGGAATACAAATATGCTTTTAAACTGCTTTCAGTGCCCAAATTGAAATCAGTCTATTCAAGTAAATGCCTCCAATTATCTTTGTTGGGGCTCAGTCTGCAGCTTAAATGAACTAAGCGCAATTCTTTTGTTCGAAAATGTGGCACGTAATGGGCAAGTATGCAAACAGTAGTGAAGAAGTCCTTATTCCTGGATGTCTTCTGTAGGCTCTGATTGCAATCTGGTAGGAAAATGTCAGTTCTGTACATTCCTCTCTTTTGAAGTGCGTAAAAAGCTTTCTCCTAGCCCGCTGTATTTACCTCCTCACAGATCAATGCCTTTTAGTTATTCTGTCCAGTTATATATAAAGGTGCCCATATATGGGTATAGGCGGCCATTAGCCCCAAGCCTAGTTGCTGACATTGGATCCAACTTAGCCACACATTGGACAGATCTGGTAATTTGGCTCTCAGACCCTGTGGGGCATATACAGAGCCGCGGGAAGATGATCACACACCTGGACGTGGTATGTAATTGGTGGTTGCTTTGTTCTCTTATACACAATGATTTGCAGATGTTTAGGACTAAAACAACGTCACTGGTCATTGCAAACACCAGGGCCCTTATTCAGAGTTGCTGCATTGCATTCTTGAACATAGCACCGGATCTCTGCCGATATTCGGGAATCAGCCGGGAGTCAGCCGGATCTATGTGGGATGCACCACCCCTGTGTATTCGCTTGTGAGAGCGGATAACTTTATTTATTTATTATTTATTCATTATCAGTTATTTATATAGCGCACATATATTCTGCAGTGTTTTACAGAGGAAACCACAGCACCCGGAGGAAAGCCACGCAAGCACAGGGAGAATATACAAACTCCACACAATTAGGGCCTTAGTGGGACTCAAACCTAGGACCTCGGGACTGTGAGGCAGTAATGCTAACCATTACACCAACCATGCTGCCCCACTTAAGTAGACAGTAGATGCAGATTCCCGATTATCATGTGCAGAATGGGTCCTGCGTGTTTGCACGCAGCCCCTGCTAAACCTCTGCCTGATTGACAGGCAGAGGCATTTAAGGGGTGGTGCGGGGGCGGGGGCAGCCGGCGTTCCCAGAAACGGGGGCATGTCGGCCCTGTTTTCCGGGAGTGGCATGGCCTGGGGCTGCTTCCACGGACACCGATGGTCGCAATGGTTATCCCAGCCTGCAACCTTCGTTGCAGTGCCGGGAACGCAAACGCAGCAAGGGGGTGTCAGACACCTCTTGCTGCATTTGCATATTTGCAAGGATGGAATTTAAAAACTGCTTGCATGCAGCTTTGCAATTCCGTCCATTAATGAATCACCCCCTCAGTTATTGTTAGACTGATTTTCTAGTTTGAGTATTGTGACCACCTAAAGCACTGGTCATATAGAGCAAGTGTAATAAGCACCATTTGCTAAACTAACAGCCCGGTAGCGACAGTGAAGTGACTTGTAGTGAAGGGGGGAGAGGGGGGGGAGTGTAATAATATTGGAGGGGTCAAAAAGGTGATGCAGATGTAATGCTTGGGAGGACAATGAATGAAGGGGCTGGGATGGAATGATGAACAGTTTACTGGTGCTGGCACATAAACCTGTCTTTCCTGAGATATCTGCATGAACCAGAACTCCTAGACCATCATAGAACAGGAGATCATATCTGCACGCACCAGAACTCCAAGACCATCCTAGAACAGGAGATCCTGAGATGCCCCTATGTCCTACCGTTCAATAGCTGCATTCTGTTCAATGGTCACATTACTAAAATAAAAAAGGACAAAACTGATGTTCTATTTAGGATAGAAGAGAATTTTCTTATATTACCTTTTATGCAGAAGCCAATGGCTTTCCTCTTCATGTTAAAAAAATGTCATCAGTCATGTAAGACATTTGGTTTATGAACTTCGGTCATGCGTAATTGTGTTATCGATGTTTCTAATGCAGTTCACACTCGGGTCTTCTATTCTTTGTGTTGTGAACTTAGCATTCTAATGCTAAGGGGCCTATTCATTAAACGTAAAAATTCTCTGGAGATAATTAGCTTTAGAACTCTCATGGAGTTCTAGCTAATTATAGGTGGAATTCATCACTCCACCTCTCCATAAGTATCTATTCCGAAAAGCTGTCATTTTTGCGATGACAGCTTTCGGGAAATAGATACTTTTCCATGCCTACACTACCTTATCACATCTGGAAACACTGCTGCGCATGCGCTGTTACATCTGTAAAACCAGCGCATGCGCAGCACTGCCTACAGATGCGTTAAGTTTCGTACCCCCCCCCGATCCCACTCCACCCCCCTCCGCTCACCTCCCCCCCCCGACTTACCTGTCCGCGCAGCAGCCTCCAGCTCCGTCCTGCTGGTCTGTCATGTGGTTTCCCAGCAGACCACATGACAGATTAGAAAAAAAAATAACTTTTCTTGTGCTCTGCTGGGGAGCACACATGTCCGACCAGCCACCGGAGCCTGAGGATGGAGCAGAGCGCCGGAGGGACTCGTCGGGGGACCTGCACACGCGGATACAGGTAAGTTTCACCTGCTATTCGCCACCTCACAGTGGCGAATAGTAACTGCATCAAATTCCGAAAATTTATAATTTTCGGAATTTGATGAATACCATAATTTCCACATCCCCATACTAATGTATGGGGAGTGTGGAAATTAAAACAGGGGAACTTAGCAAGGAGATATCTGTGATATCTCCTGTGCTAAGTGGCTACATGAATACCAAAATAACGTTATTTAAGGAAAATGTCCTTAAAAACGTTATTTTAGTGTTGATGAATAGGCCCCTAAGACTAGCAACCCTGGGGACATGGTTGCCAACCGGTTCAGAATATTACTTACTAACAGTTCTATAAGGACAAACATGTGTTGCTGGCTTGTTAGCAATGTTATAGCATGATGATCCAAAGATGAATATAGCTTTGCTCGCGCTCACTCTGAATCAGGGCGTTTTTTGTTTTTTTCGGCCTCCAGTCCGCTTGCACAGCTGTGGATGACCACCCACAGCTAGTGCGAACGGCCTGGCAATGGTCGCGATTATCGTGACCATCAGGCTTGCGTTGAGACCCTGCGGGAGGGTCTCGGCTCCCGCAAGGCCGAGTGGACTTCCTGCTCTAATAGAGCAGGAAGTCCACTACTGACATCACTCGTGATGTCAGTAGGGCCACCCACAAACGGCAGGTGTTCCTAAGGGAACGCCTGCGCTTGTGCAGTCACACCCCTTCCCCGCATACAAAATGGGACGAGCTGTCAATCAACATCGACAGCCGCCCCGTCTTGTATTGAGCCCCGGAGCGACAGAGCTGCCGTTGCTCACTGGGGCTTGCGCATGCGCACGCCGGAGGCGGCGCTTGTGCAGTGGGGGAACATTGACCCGCTTGCGAGCGCTGTGCTCTCGCGAGTCTGATTTAGGCCCATTGTCACATCTAAAAGAAAACTCGCCCACGGAAAGCGGATTAAGGGGCTCATAACACTGTACGTGACTAATTTTTCTATGGTTGGTAGCAGGGGCATTTTAAGAGAGGAGTGTGTTCATGTACAGTCTCTGTGCGAGCCCCCTCCTCTCCGGCAGCACAGTAGATTCTGACTTTGTGCCAGAGTCTACTACACATGCGCAGGTCAGTCTGAAGAATCAGCCGACATGGGGCTCTGCACGGGTATTATAATTATATGGGTGCAGGGTGTGGTCCTATGTACACCGCACACCTTGCCCCCATTATAGATACTAGGCTGCAGGAGAGGATGAATAGGTTAAGCACTAGGGGAAGGTTAGGATTTAGGATACTCACCACCAGAAGCATTGCAGCATCTGCCGGAAGTCATCCCAATGCCACCACTGAACACAGAAGACACCGCTGGAGGCGCTGTACATGCCGTACCTGGAGAGTCACCACTACACCACCAGAGGCGTTTTGTCAATATTCTAATCATGTTGACATGTCACCAATGCCAACATTATGAATGTCGACATAGTCAGAGTTGACATGCCAGTCATTATGGCCATGTCTCATGTCGACATTATGAATGTTAACAAAATATACCACACACACTCTATAGCTATGATTAACTACAGGTTGACTTAGGACCTGATTCAGACACGCTCGTTAGGATGCGATCGCTCGTTGCTGGCTGATATTTGCATTCTGCGCATGCGTATGCATCACATTGCGCGTGCGTGAACCACTACGACAGATCAGGAAGCACTCGCTCGCTCAGCATAGACAGCCCGGCTGAATGAGTGATAGGAGAGGCCGTATGTGGGTGTTAACAGGGGCTGGCCACTAGAAACGGGGGAGTGGATGTATGAACGCAGGCGTGCCTGTGTGCTGCAACATCTTGTCATAGGCGTGCATAATTAACAGGTAGCGTCATTGTACACGTCACCTGGTTGTATTTCACACTGAAGGGAACTCAGTGCTTGCAGCCAGGTATAGTCAACCTCAAGCGCTGCAAGCACATCCGATGGTGCTCTATATACCAATGTTTTCATGCATTTCCTGGAGTTGACGTGCGCAAGTGGCGTCTTATGAATGGCTGGTGGGCGTCTGCATACACAAAGTGATCGCTCGCCAAGATATAGTGGGCGTGCTAATGCTTTACCATGCGATCGCCTGCCTTGCTGGGCGTGCGCTGGATTTGCATATACCCTGGGAGCGAGCAGCCGCATATTGCAAGCGGCTCTGAGTCAGACTTGGGAATAAAGGCCCTGATTCAGAGCCGGACGCTCTGAAAGAGCGCTCGCTCTGAATCAGGGCGTTTTTTTTTTGGAGCGGCCTCCTGGCCGCTCGCATAGCTGTGGGTGACCACCCACAGCTATTGCGAAGCGGCCAGGATGATGGTCGCGATGGTCAAGACCATCGCGACCATCGGGCTTGCAGCAAGACCCTTGTGGTAGGGTCTCGTGGCCGCAAGCCCCAGAGAGCTTCTGGCTCTAATAGAGCCGGAAGCTCTCCCACTGACATCACTGGTGATGTCAGTGGGGCTGCCCACAAACGGCAGGTTTTTTCGCATGAGAACGCCTCCGTTTGTGAAGCCACCCCCATGCCACGCCTCCAAAACGGTGCGAGCTGTTGATCAAAATCGACAGCCGCCCCCTTTTGGTGCAAGACACGGAGCGCCCGTCGCTAGCCGGGTCTCGCGCATGCGCACATCGGAGCCGGCTCCGGCGTGTGCATGCGCAGTGGCCTAACATTGACCCGCTCGCGAGCGCATAGCGCTTGCGAGCGGGTCTGAATCAGGCCCAGAGTGAGATATTGCTCTCAACTGATCATCTTGGTGAAACCATGCTACACTGCAGGTGGGGCAGATTTAAAATGTGCAGAAAGATTTAGATTTGGGATGAGTGTTTCCAAACTGACATCTAAATTGTAGAGTAAAGCTGTGCAGTATTTGTGGGCTACATGCAAAAGCATCCAGTATTTACCCTACGTGCAAAAAAAGTATGTATTTACACCCCTTGCATTGCAATATGGTTTGTTCAGGTTCACTCTCTATTCCCTACTCTGAATCAGGCCCTTAGTCTTGTACATATTACATTGTTCTGGCTACAGGTTGGTTTATTTCTGGGGTTTGCTGTAATACTCTAATCAACTACATGTTTTCTGTAGCCTTATATAGTGTTGTATAATACAAAATATAAAATAGAGCATAATACAGACCAGAAACACTTCCGAAGGCAACCGATTTATTATACTGAGTACTGTGTTTTGAAATGAAAGAGGACACAAATAAAAATATAAATAAAAGTATTTGAAGTAGAGGTGAGCGGTCCGGTTTTGCTGATAACCTAACACACCCAAACTTTGGGGTTCCAAGTCGAACAATGTCCCGGCTCGGGTCTTCTCGCCGGAATCAGTATGATTTACTGCTGCACCCATGCCTGGCAGTTGTAATCCCGACAGCGGCATCCCGGCAGAGGAGGAAATCCCGATCGTCCTAAAGGTAAGTACTAACTAACCTAATTTTACCCCCTAACCCTCCTTTAGGGTGCCTAACCCTAATCCCCCCTCTAAGTACCTAACCCTAATCCCCCCTCTAAATGCCTAAACCTAACCCCCCCTTCCCTGCCGCCTAACCCTAAATCCCCCCCGGGGGTGCCTAATCCTAAACCCATTTCTCCAAGCCTAAACCAAACCTTTCTGGGGGGGGTGCCTCACCCTAAGTCCCCCCGGGAACCTTAAACCTAACCCTCCCCCCCCGCGCGGCTATCCACGCTCGGCTCCCGGCGTCCCTTCGATCGGGATGCCAGGCGTCGGTCTCCCGGCATATGTCTAATGACAGGCGTCGGTATATATCGACGCCTGTCTTTAGACCCTTGCTGGGATATGACAGTCAGGAAGCCGGCAGGCGGGATTAGGACCGCCGGCTTACCGACTGCATATCTTCTCGCCAATTTCGGAACTTGGATCTAGAAATCAGATCTTGCGTGTTTTGGATTGCATACAAGTCCCTCCCTCATGACATCAGGTGCAGTGAAGTGGTCAGAATTGACTGGAAAGGGTTGGGTACGGATGCCGAAGCTCGGGATCCCGGCGGTCAGAATCCCGACACTGGCATGCGACAGGGTTAGGATTCAGACACCTGACAGTATCCTAACCCTCCCCCTCTCCCTAACCCTAACCCACCCACCCTGGTGCCTAAACCTAGCCTGCCCCTAGTGCCTAAACCTAACCTCCCCCTCACCCGCACCCGAAACCTAGCGCTCCCCCTTAGTGCCTAACCCTAACCTCCCTCTCCCCACACACTAAACCTAACCCTCCCCCCTTAGTGTCTAACCCTAACCCTCTCCCTAGTGCCTAAATCAATCCATAATCAAAACCGAAAATTAATCAAAATGCCAAACTGAAATCATGACGATGATTTAGGGGTCTATGTGATTCAGCACTGGATGGAATTGCCTTGTTGCACGCAAGCAGCTTTGCAATTCCGTCCTTGCTATTACATTAATGCAGCTGGAGGCGTCACTCCTCCTGCATGCATTAATGATCTGAGCTGCGCCCCGAGACCCAGCATCAGATTATCTGCATGATCCTTGGCTGGCTGAGTGACCACGGGGTCACGCAGGCCGACCATCGCAGATGTCCAAATGAGGCCAGGAAATCTCCACCTGCCAACGGAGATCCTGGCCTCTTCCCTTTCCCCCAAACGACGGTGACACGCACCCGTTTTGGAAAATGGAGGCTGTAGCTCCACCACCAAATGGCAGCAGGCTGTCAATCACTGACAATCTGCTGCCGCTCTGTGTCCGGTCACACAGGACCCATTCTGCACATGCGCACAACGGGTTCTGTGCACGCGTAGATTCCCGACTATTGGGATCTGCGTTCAGCAACGCATGGACCCTAAGTATCAACCAGTCCGATTCTAACTGTCACTTTACAGGCTGTGCTAGAAAAATGACAGTTAGGAGCTGATTGGTTGGTACATCATCTCCACCCACTTTATTTATCTCCAAGGCTTAGTACATAGACCCCTTAGAACCAAACCAAAACACAGGGGTATGCGCACATCATTAATTTGAAGACATACAGTATGGGCTGCCCAAATGCAGGTCAATTACTGTGTAAGCAAAGCTGCAACTATCATTAGATACTCGCAGATTGGCACCAGTCTCATATGCACCAGACATATGCCAGTAATGGAATCGGTACGTAATGCCGACGGATCTATTCCTGGCGGACCATATACTAACACTGGAAGCCTGAACATTGAAGATATAGACTAGGGCTGGTAAGTACCCGAATCCTCCCCTCTCCCCCCCTAACCATCCATTAGTAGTGCCTAACCCTAACCTCCCCAGGGGGGGTGCCTAACCCAAACCTCCCCCAGTGGGGCCTAACCCAAACCTTCTCCAGGGGGTTCCTAAACCTGTTGTCCCCCCGGGGGTGCCTAAACCTAACCCTCCCCCCCACAGCTAACAGCTAGAAAGCCCCAGCTGTTCGGGTTGCCGGGCGTCACGATTTCAGCGTGGGGCTAAAGATAGGCTTTGGGATTTAGACACCTATATTTTGTTCCTGGTCGAGCTTCCAACGGGCGGCATTCTGGGCGGCAGTATGTTAACTGCATCCCGCCAGTAATCTGTTGCAAAAATGTATGCCCATTTTTATAGCTGTATTTTGCTATTAGGCATCGATTACATTTTAAATATTACTGTAGTCAGTTACAACTTTGTCCATCTAACATAGGAGAAACCAAAAATCGAAATAACAACATTTGCTTAAACATGTACACAAAATATAGATAGTATCTTTGTATGAACAAGGTCCCTTTTGTCTTCTCTACATAAGTATCTTAACTGCTCACTATACTGATGTAACCATGTGAATTTATATACTGTCTGTACAGCGCAGGGGCATTTCTGGAGAGGAGGGGGCCCATGTGCAGACTCTGTCCGGCGGCCGGCAGCACACACTGAGCGATGCGCGGCCAGCACCGCACTTATAGACTCTGGGCACTAGAGTGTGCCCAGAGACTATAGCGCATGCACAGGTCACCGGGAAAATGGCCGCAGCGGCCATTTTTCCTGTACTGGGCATGCGCAAACGACATGCGACTCCAGAGAGGTAAGTATAATATGGGTGCAGGGTGTGCGGTGCGGTACCCTGCACCCATTATAAATACTCTCTTGATACAGCGGCTTATCTATAATGGGTGCAGGGTTTGCAGTGCACACGGGCTCCTGGATGAATGGGTTCCCGGAGACCAATACATGCGCAGTAGACTCTTACACAGTGCCAGACCCTATTCGCAACTGCACCGCAGAGAGAGGAGGGGGCCCGCAGGGAGGCTGCCCACATTCCCACCCACACTCCAAAAATCTACTGGTAGAGTAATTGGCCCACAATAAAAAAATTACCTAAATGTGTATGTGTGTGAGCATGTATTATGGGATCATAGACTGTAAGCTCCACTGGGGCAGGGATTAATGTGAATGGCCAAATATTCTCTGTAAAGCACCTCGGAATATGTGTGCGCTATATAAATAACTGGTAATAAATAAAGAAATAAATACTTGTTACTGTTGTCAATTTAATACCCGTGTACGGTGCGACCGAACCTTGTGACACCTTACAAATAAAACACAATAAAAAAAAAATAATAATAAATAATAAACAACGTAATATATGCCCAAATAATGAAGAAAGCACCAATCATTGTTAGCGGTATATTTGTAAACAGCCAATTACAAGCAGTTTGCTACTGCGGGGAATGTTATCAACATCATCATCATAAGCCACTATTTGCACCTGCCCAAGTGACTGTAAAACATCCCTTATATCCCCTGTCCTGCCTTTCCACACCCATGCCGGGGTAAGGGCAAGACTCATGCAAATCTCCATAGGCGCATTAGTGTGCCAACTTTTCTGGGCACGTGCAGGGTGATTTGATGCATGATACACTACGGAATGAGACGTAGCACTCACACTAAAGAAAATAAATGCCACTGCCGCTATACAAACTACCAAATAAAGCAAATAAAAATGAATTTGTGCCTCTCGCGTTATATAATATTTATAGAATGCTCATTTGTGAGAATTAAATCATGTACAGCATAAAAGAAATGATCCGTCCAAATAACAGATGCAGACTTCCTATTTACCCCTAGTATTGTTATTGCTTTTTAATTCAATTTTAATTCATATGTTCATATTTTTCTTAGCCGGCGAGAGCAAACAATGGCGATATTATTACCGTGTATAAATACATCCGCACAATTATATTGCAGCGCAGGATTTATAATTACTAAATGCTAGATAACTGCTCCCTAAATGTTCCTGCTCTTTAAAATGGATTCATTTATAATTTAAAAAGGTGACAACTTTCCCGGGCACTTTATTTTATCTTGTCTGGAATAATTGAAGAGTAAGTTAGTGAAAGGCTTTTTATTTTTCATTAGCCTTAAATTCAGCCGCAATTAATGTGCCCAATTTGATTATAAACTGCACAAATTAAACAATAAAGAGCTGTCTAATGAGAAATTAATTATGGGAAACAGAAGAGGAGCCGGGCTGGATAATAGTAATAAGTTACGGCCTTTGGCAGGATATGTCAGGCTTTAAAAGAGACAAAGGGACCTTGCCTCAATGTGCGACAGTGCTGATAGGAGTCCTCACAGATCACTAGATCCAGAAGCCATAAGAGTACTGTAATTGAAACTACCAAAATCAATAGCGCTGACAACCTTAATTAAATTAAATATGTTTCTGATGGGCTCAAACAGCACAGGCAACGGACCACTTGACCCTTTCCCTGAGCGCAGCTTGATATAATGTAACATGCTGTATGATGGATATCACCCCTGAGGGCAGTTACAGCACACAAGCTACCAGGGAATTACTAGGAGACTGATAGCCTCTGCTTTGTAACAAATGTCTCTTCGCCTCTCTATGGACTAGAGACTGGGAGCTTAAAGGGCTAAGATTGTTTTGTGTTTTGAAATACTAACAGCTTTATTTGTTTTAGCTTGATAATGTTACAGAAGAAAGTCTGCACTATATTCTATTAAGAAAATCATAATTTATTTTAATTTGTTGGATCATAATGAGTACAGTATATCGATAGTTTCTATAGATGTGCGTGTGTGTGCATGCGTGTATACGCACATACATATATATATTATTTACCAACAAGGCGGCACTCAGGATAAATAAAACCTGCTAGGACAGGAACGTATATCCATATGTCTCAGGGAGATTTATTTAACCTGATTGCCTCCTTGTTGGTTGTTGGAGTCACTACGCCTGTGGTTTCACCAAATGGTGGGGACTGTCGTACTGGTCTTTTGCTTATAAATATATATATATATATATATAGGGCCGTCGAGATCTGAAAGGGGCCCAGGTACTGTGGGGTCGTGATCAAATCTGGAAGGCCTGGCCATGCCTCCCCAAAGAGACTCATTTCAAGGGGCACGAAAATCATTTTAACCTGTGCTTGGCTGCTCTGGAAACATTCCCGTCCACTACATATATACAGGCAATCCTGGGCACACTACTGTTAAATGCATGAAGCTGCTTCTTTAATTTCAGAGCAGTGAGACATACCTCCCAATGGTCCATGCAGTTCGAACTAAATAAGTCCTGATTCAGTCACTCTAAATCAGGGATGGGGAACCTCAGGCCCGGGGGCCGTATAAGGCCCACGGAATCATTTGGTCTGGTCCTCTGAGCTTTTTTCTGCTAGCCAGAATCTATGCAGCAGTGCCACCAGGAGCATCCTTAGGACGCTTCAGACAGTCATACCACTGCCCTTACAGCTCCTCGGACCACCCTCAGGATGCTCCGGACATTGATGTAATCACCGACGATTACGGTCCCTCCCCATGTGACGTCACATGGAGGGGTGTGGCCTGCACTGGGCCAGCGAATAATGTTATATATATCAAAATGGTCCTCGGCAGAAAAAAGGTTCCCCACCCCTGGTCTAAATCAATACTGCCCCACCAGAATTAGGGCAGTTGTCAGTAGGGCCGTAGACAGCCTGCCAGGGCCCCATTACTATCGGGGGCATGGCCTAATCACAGGAAGCATGGCAATGCCCTCTTAAAAAGAAAAAACGCTGTGCGCAGGGGAGGAGGACGCTGTGATCCCCTCATCTTGGCGCAAATCCAGAGGGGATGGGATTAGTGTGATCACCCCCCCCACAGGCAGAGGCGTGGAGACTGCTGCTGCTGCTCAGTGGCAGCCAGCAGTCTCCCTAGTCTCCCACTGCAGCCCAGCACACAGCAGAGTTTACAGGGCTGCTGACAGATAAGAGGGATGGAGGGGCAGCATCGGACCGAGGCCCCTGCTGGGCCCCTTCAACAAGTCCGGGCCTGGGTAATTAGTACCTGCTCCCCCTCCCACCCCCCTCTCGGCACCTCTGGTTGTCAGTCTGAGCTGCATCCGTCTGTCTGTTCCCAGAACTTTGGGGCCTTGTTTGGAAAAAAAGATAGGTCCATGAAATCTGGAAAATCTAACAATTAGCGCACTCTCTGGACCTTCCTCCCGCAACCAGCCCCAACGTTAAATCAGTAGCATGCACTTTTAATAAAAAGAACTGTTTACTCCCAGCCCGATATTAAATAAATAGTGTTTGTATTTTAATTTTTACATTTAATTGTAATAACTAGATTTATTTCCCCCAAACATGCTAACATTAAATAATAACTTTAATAAATAACTTTCCATCTTCCAAAATACAGCGCCACATTCAATTACTAGCACCCAAACCTCCTAATAAAATAATAAATAAGCCTATTAACATACCTTAAAATATCAGACATTATAATGACCCACTATTAAATTAAATAGCTATGTGACTGGGGTTCAGTCCGCTGAGCATTAATGTTATATTATATGACCTATCTGCCCCTTTGTCCTTTCTAACCATTTTTCTTTTATTTGAACTGTTATCAATAAATGATGACCAAATTGTAACACTATACAGTTGTTTGTGTCGTTATTTACTTGTTAACTAGTATAATGTTATGCTTAATATGTAAGCATGACATAAAAGCATTTTTTTAATACTTCATTCACCCACGCACACACCAGCCTGCCCCCTTATATAAAAACATATAAGGGGGCAGGCTGGTGTGTGCGTAAGTAGTTTAATCATTTGTTTTCTTTAAAAAATGTGTATATTAGCATGTGTTGTTACATACTATCACATTACTGTGCTACTAATGCTACATCCACACGTGGATGAATGAAGCTTTAAAAAAAAAAAAACAGTAAAATCGTACCTCTGCATTGTAAACCTTAGTATGTTCTACTAATCATTTGCTATATCGAAAAAAAAAAGATGTTTATTTACAGTATGTGCTATCGAACTCATGTGTGTCTTATATAGCTATTGTAATTTTTATTCTGATAAAACGCTCTTGACCACATTAAGGGCTTGATATAGAAATGGACGCAATGCCGGTGTTTAGGCAGTTGAGCGATTATCTGTGATCTGTGCATGCCCATTACCATTGTTGCTCGCAGTATTCATGCGCAAAGTGATTGACAGGCAGCGACCATTTGTGGGCGACAACAGGGGGGTGGGAAACCAAACGTAGGCATGTTGCGACAGTTTTGGGGTGTTTCAGCCTGAGACTGCGATCCCGTATGCAAGTGGTTATCGGTAAACTGAACATGCGTCTAAAGCTGGGTACACACTGGCCGATATATTGGGCGATCAATTGATCGGCCAATATGTCTGCTGCACGTCGGCCAGTGTGTACAGACGGCAATGTCTATGAACAACGTCGTTCACAGACATATCGCATTGACTGTGCTGCACAGCCGATGGACAGATATGTCTGCAGACCGCCCGTACACACACAGCGGCAGCCGCGGGGAGGCCCCGCCCCTGACCCGCCTCCCGGCCAGCAGGTCCTGCAGCTCCCGCATAGATGTTGGTCATTCAGGGTGTGTGAACGATCACTTGATCTGCAGATATCCCAACTCGGCTCTGCCAGTAAATTCGAATCGCAGTTCTTAAAGAACGGTTCTCGGATCTATAAAACAGATCTCGGGTTTTAGATTGCATGTAAACAGGTCCAAATTACATGGTTTTATTTTAGCTATATTTATCAATTTTAAAGTAATCCAAAACCAAAACTGAAAAAAAACACTTGAGGGTGCAATGGCCAAACCCAAAACCATAACATTTTTAGGGTGGTTTTGCCAAAACCAAAACACGCGGATCCGCGTTCATCTCTAATTATTATTAGTGATATCATCATTTTGGGTCATCTGATGATAGCGTTAGCTACCGGGGCCAAGCTCCGAAATGCCTGGTAGGTTCGGCAATGAAGCAGCCCCCACAGAAAACTATAAGGGCTGCTTTTGCAATCAGAAATAGGGGATCCTTAATATTTGTGGATACCCCCCGAAAACATATATTTTTGGGGAGATATTCCACAATTAAACTTTGACAAATAGGCCCCAATATCTGAGATAAAACAATACAGTACTTTGCCCATAATGCTTCAGGCAGACATGGCTTGCAGTCTACTAATAAAAATCTTGAAATTCACTATTCACTAATGTCTGGACACAACTCCTGTGTTCAGAGGAACTGGGAAAATTAATTTCCTCTGAAGGCCTGAACCTATCACCACAGAACAACCTTGTGGGCTCCTGGGCACTACACAGTAATAACACTTCTAGGATTTCAAAATGTTGATGTCAGCATTAACAAACTGTTGCTTAATTATAAGCCTGTCAAAGATCACAGGAGAGGATTATTGAAGTAAATACCTTTCAAGTGCTCAAGGTGTTGCTGTGACAACCCCAGCAGAGAAGGCATTGTTGGAAGCAGACAAACTGTGGGCTTTCCATACCAAAGGAGTTTAAATCATCCAAATCAGTGGCTGCCTAGCAAATACTTTAATCACTGTAAACACACAGTGAAGAAGAGAGGGAAGCGAGAGCATGGTACAATTACTGTATTATCTCGTATTGATTCCCGCAATCTGATTTACAGTGTGACCAGGAATGCAGAACAAGACCCCCCCCTACCCATTAATAAAGGATGTTCCCTCATTGTTATTTGTTAATAATTGCTGTAAATAGATAAATGAAGGATGAGTGTAATAATTATCATGAAAATTTTTTTAAATTGTTCCTGCTAAAAGCTTACCAGTATCCAGTTACACCGTTCCTACTCATAAGGGTAGATTAGTACATAAGTATTATCAGTAACTAATTATTTTATCCCATTTTATGACATTGTGGAGCCCTTGTGGCACCTTATAAATAAAGGATAATAATATCACATATTATTGGATGCAAAGTTATTTGTGCACTGCACATGCTTGTCAGTCACATAAAAGTAAAACACATATTGCTCAGGGCCAGATTAGCAATGGTCCGGATGGGACTACATACCCAGACCTCTACATAACTATAGGCCCATCATTATGACAGCATGATGATGGCCGGTCGCCCAGCTGGCCAGGCGTTTGGCCATAAATCCTATACCTAACATGTGGTATAAATGGGGGCTGGAGGGTGTGTGATGGTGGGCATCTGTGGTGGCTGGCAGAGGGTTCCTGGCAAGGGTGCCGTGGAAAATGTCTGATCTAGTTTTTGGACTGATCTGGATCTGCCCCTGTTTATGGAGGTATATGAAATCTTCCCACTTACAGCTCATTTGCAACTTATTTTGTATTACCGATTGCCTCTTCTCTTCCCCCATTTTTTTGTCATCTGTTCTCTATTGTATTTCACCACCTTATCTATCATTCCTTGTCTGTACTATCTCTATTGCTTTAAGGTGGGTACACATATATCTGCAGATGATGGTCGTTCCTACACACTGAACGGCCATCATCTGCTTGTGCCCTCGGGACCAGGCGGCAGGTGGGCGGGTCAGGGGGCATGTCCTGCCCCCCCTCCTTGCGGCTGCCGCTGTGTGTGTACGGGCAGTCTGCCGACCACCCGTACACACCTGCTGATGGACAGATATGTCTGCAGACCTATCTGTCCATCGGCTGTGCAGCACAGCCAATGCAATATGTCAGGGAACGATGACGTTCACCGACAAATCGCGGGTACACACTGGTCGACGTGCAGCAGATATATTGGCCGATCAATTGATCAACCAATGTATCTGTTAGTGTGCACCCAGCATTACACCTGTGCTTTGTCCTTCTCATGGAAAACCTGTGACTGTGAAACTACAAGTTCCAGGATACACCATCAGCAAGGTCGGATTAAGGTTTGTGCAGGCCCCAGGGCAACTAATTTGAGGGGGCTCCTACCAATAAAATTGCCAAATTGATATACTAGTGATGTTATGAAAAAGTATAAGATGCTAACACACCCAGCACCATGTGCCCCCACTTCACAGTATGCTGTACAGTGCTCCAGTGCCTCAGTTCACATTATGCCACAATGCCCCCAGTTCACATTGTCCAACACAGTGCCCCCAGTTTGGGACAAAGCAACGGAATGCATCAAATTCCAGGTGCTTAGTACATTCGGGGAATGAGGTAAAACCCCTGAAAACTGCATTTTTTAGGGTTTTACCACATTTTTACTTTTAGTACATCCGTCTCCCAGCAAGGTGACCCCTCAAGGTGACCCCTCAAATGGACTTTGGGTCGTGGTCGCCAAATCACGAGGCTTGGTGCAGTTGTGCTCTATTCTTTGTCTTTTCCTCTTAAGTTTTGATTACCCTTTCTATAGATTTTATATTGCTGTCACCCTTGCATTAATACTAGAGATCTGCATCAACCCCCGTGTTTTGGTTTTGGTTCTAAATTCATCATCGGGTTTTGGTTTTGCCAAAACCGCCCTAGCGTGTTTGGTTTTGGATTTGTATGTTTTATCAAAAATTGGTAAAAACAGATCAAATCACATAATTTGGGACTGCTTTTGTTACTACAATATTATTAACCTCAATAACATTAATTTCCAGTCATTTCCAGTCAATTTTGACCACATCACAGCTCACAATTGTTTTCACTACTTTTCACCAATATAGGGCAAAGACTGCAGCAAGCTGGCTGGCTAAAGTAAGCGACAGAGCAGCAGCAAAAACGTATGGCAGTTTAAAAAAAATATAGGACATTTATGAAACATTGCCACACACCAGGGGCACACATGCCCTCCCACCTACCCTTATGTTGTTATTGTTAAACAGAACATGCACAGTTTAACAAAACAATAACATCAGTGACAGAGTCTGCCCCTTGTGGCTGAAGTGATTGGTTTGTATGGGCCACCACAAAACCAGCTAACATTGGGCAACTGACATTGCCGGCAATGATCTCTATGTACAAACTAGCTTTACAGAGGCAAGATGCCATTGTCATTATCATCCTCAGCCTTATCAGTGTGTACATCATGCATTTATGTGAAAGTGGGTGTGTGTCTGTGTAGGCTTTCCCAGTGAGCGTGTGTATATGTGTCAGTGCGTGTATCTGTGTGTGTCTGTGTCAGTGTGTGATTGTATCTGTTTCAGTTCATGTGTCTGTGTCACTTTGTGTCTGTGTCAGTGTGTGTCTGTGTCAGGGTGTGTGTCTGTGTCATTACATAACATGTAATATGTGTGACTGAGAGTTGATGCAGGGGGGGTAATGGTGTGACTGAAAGATGATGCGGGGGGAGATGGTGTGCTGAGAGACAATGCAGGGGGGGAGGTGATGGTGTGGCTGATAGATGGGGAGGGAGGTGATGGTGTGCTGAGAGACGACACAGGGGGAGGTGATGGTGTGCTGAGAGACGACCCAGGGGTGGTGATGGTGTGCTGAGAGATGACACAGGGGGAGGTGATGATGTGCTGAGAGACAACACAGGGGGGAGGTGATGGTGTTCTGAGAGATGACAAAGGGGGGAGGTGATGGTGTGGCTGAGAGACGACACAGGGGGAAGTGATGGTGTGCTGAGAAATGACACAGGGGAGGTGATGGTGTGCTGAGAGACGACACAGGGGGGAGATGATGGTGTGCTGAGAAACGACACAGGGGGAGGTGATGGTGTTCTGAGAGATGACACAGGGGGAGGTGATGGTGTGGCTGAGAGACGACACAGGGGGGAGGTGATGGTGTGCTGAAAGACAACACAGGGGAGGTGATGGTGTGCTGAGGTGACAGGGGGGATGTGATGGTGTGCTGAGAGATGACACTTTGGGGAGATGATGGTGTGGCTAAGAGACGATGCAGTGTGATGATGGTGTGGCTGAGAGACACAGAGGTAAGGAAGTTACACCGGGGCACCAAGTCTGGTTGAACCGCTGTTGTATGATGATGACCTTCTTAATTTTCCTACACAAACAGGCATCTTCTGGACAAACTGACCTACATGAATAGTGAATACAGACTGAAGACGCCGTCTTCTCAGGGAAGATACATTTCTTCAGAGGGTCCACATTGTGAGAAACCACTGTATAGGTAAAGTGCATATGGCATGGAAAGGAATGTTCCCAGAGTGATGAGAAATGGGTGGCGTGTCATGTTGGTACACCCCATTTTCAGTGGCCACGTCCCATCTGGTATGTGACCACGCCCATTTTTCCTCTCCAATTTTTTTATGTTGTGGTGGGATGTGGGGGGGGGGGGGTGCCAATCTTAAACTTTCCCTGGGCTCTGAAGACCCTAGTTACTCCTCTGCTGTTACGGCGTCAGTGTTGCACTGTGTAACTTGGTGACAGCTGTCATACTTGCTTCCTCTATCAAAGGACAGTCAAATGTTTTTTTACACTACACTACTACTAGTCTTCTTGGACCCCTTCTGGGATCAAGATCCACCCCCAGCAGCAGCAGCAGCAGGTCTAGCGCTGAAGTATTCTTTTGAGGAATCTCCTGGATAGGGGAGGACTGAGTTAGCCTTATCAAATTGGATGCAGGACTACTTCTGATCATGATTGAGGATATTGATGATGAAAGTGTTGGTGGTGGAGATTGCAGGTGCTTGGATCTAGCAGAGAGAAGGGAGCTAGCTGACGCAGGACTGCTTGTTGTTACTTTTTTAGCATAAGTTTCTGAATTTGGCAAAAACATTTCATGAACACACAGCAAACACCATAATAGAGAGGATGTACCTAGATGGTTAAAGTTCTTACCTCTAATTACTGTGGCTTTACAAACTTTACAGATGGCAAGACAATTGTTGTCTGAATTTGGGTAAATGTAATTCCACACATGATTGGTGGATTTTTTTTATCATATGCTTAGGCATGACCATGGCCTTATTCTTATCACAAGCAAGAACTGCTTCCACTGGTGCCTCACTTACACAAATAACATCCTCATCATCAACATCTTCATCATCAACCAGGGGCATAACTAGGTGTTTGAAGGTCCCATGGCAAAAGTTTGTAAGGGCCCCTATGTACCATCCAATGGGGAAAAATGTATATAACACATGTAACTTTGACTAGGAAGATGGGCCCCCCTCAGCTCAGGGCCCCATAGCAGCTGCACCCCTTGCACCTATGGTAGTTATGCCCATGTCATCAACATTCTCATTAGCGCCTTTATCATCTGCACAAATATCCCCCTCATCCTATTGCACTTCTACCATAGCATCGTCAATGTCTAGGTCAGCAACTTTTTGACTTGTGCTGTTCAATCTCACATTGGCAGATGGTGCAGAAATGGAGGAAGGAGGCTTCTCTACGAGTACAGTAAGGACAGGCTCACAAATAGCACTCACGGACACACTCAGACTCTCCTCAGGTATTTGTGATGTTTCTGAACAGCACACGGTTTGTTCTACTGCCTTAGTGTTTCATTTTCACCACTGGCATTCCGGTTTTAATTTTTTAAACACTTCTTCGAGAGTGAGACACTCTTGCATCATCATGTGAGGTAGAAGCAGATGCCTGACTGACAGCAGTAGCAGAACCACCACTTAGAAATAAAGGACAAGGCCTGAACCTTTCCTTGCCACTGTGTGTGGTGTATAGCATGTTGGCATGTGTTTTTTTCTTTAGCAATGTAGTAGTAGTAAAATATGTTTTTTGGGATTTTACATGCCCTGACTGAAAGCCTCTATACCCTTGAGCATCAGTTTTAGTAGATGACGTTGAAGCGGTATCATCATGATGACTGGTGGTGTCAGCAGCTGCAACACTAGTGCTTGGTTGCTGCTACTGCTGTTCTATTGTTGATCGTCATGTTCCATATCGACACCTGCATTTTTTATCAAAAAAATATTTTGTTTTTACCAAAAAAATAACGTGCCCACTGACTCTTGACCTACTGACTGTTACTGACTGTTATATATCACAGGCAGACAGTATCACACCCTGAATTTATCACCAAAAAAATATATATTTTTTTACAAAATAAAATGTGCACACCGACTGTGACACACTGCGCAGTGGCCCTTGACCTACTGACCGTTAATGACTGCTATATCAGACACAGCATCACATCCTGAAGTTACTTTACTTTTTAGCACCAAATATATTTTTTTTAAGCCATACACAACAATATTAATTATATTAAATGATGTTCAAAAACAAACAAAACAATGATTTGTTGACTGCCTACTGAACAAACTAGTTCGGCCAGATTTACCTAGGGACTGTCACAGTGGGTGGCACGGACCATGAAAGACACTGGGGTCTATTTACTAGGCCTTGGTTGGAGATAAGTGAACAGAGATAAAGGGTCAAGCAATCAGTAAGGAGCTGTTTGGTTGAGACTTTGGGCCTGATTCTGACCCGCTCGCGAGCGCTCGCAAGCGGGTCGATGGTGCCCAAGTGCGCATGCGCACGACGGAGGCGGCTCTATCGTGCGCATGTGCGAGACCCGAATAATGATGGCCAAGCCGTCGTTAAGGGTCTCGCACCAAAGGGGGCGTGCTGTCGATGGTGATTGACAGCACGCCCCCTTTGGTGGGCGTGCCGGGGGCGTGGCTGCCCAGACGGAGACGTTCCCATGGGAACACCTACCGTCTGGGTCCGGTAGAGCCAAAAGCACTCCTGGGCTTGCGGCAGCAGACCCTACCGCAGGGTCTCGTTGCAAGCCCGATGGTCGCGATGGTCTTGACCATCGCGACCATCATTTCGGCTGCTTGCTATAGCTGTGGGTCACCCACAGCTACGCGAGCGGCAAAGAGGCCGCTCCAAAATGGAGCAGGGACAGTCCTGATTCAGGGCCTTTATCTCTGTTCACTTTGTCTCTCTCTAAGGCTTAGTAAATAGACCCCAGTGTCACTAAACCTGTCCTACTCCTGACTCTCATTGTCACTAACTGTCATTACTAGGCTAGCTAAGCTAACTAACCTCCCCTCCCGCAGTCATGTGACAAATTATTATTATTATTGTCAGTTATTTATATAGCGCACACATATTCCGCGGTGCTTTACTATTTAATATTTGGCCATTAACATCAGTCCTTGCCCCAGTGGAGCTTACAATCTATGGACCTTATTCAGACCCGCTCGCGAGCACATAGCGCTCGCAAGCGAGTCGATGTTTGGCCCCTGCGCATGCGCCGCCTCCGGCGAACGCATGCGCAAGCCCCAGCGAGCGAAGGCAGCTCTGTTGCTTCGGGGCTCACTACTACTCGTGATGTCAGTAGTGGACTTCCTGCTCTATTAGGAAGTCCACTCTATTAGGAAGCCCACTCGGGCTTGCGGGAGCCGAGACCCTCCCGCAGGGTCTCGCCGCAAGCCCGATGGTCATGATAATCGCAAACCATCGCCAGGCCGCTCGCACAAGCTGTACATGTACACACACACACTAGGGTAAATTTTTGTTGGGGGCCAGTTAACCTACCATTATATTTTTGGAGTGTGGGACAGAGCACCGGAGGAAACCCACGCAAGCACAGGGAGAATATACAAACTCCACTCAGTTAGGGCCATAGTGGGAATTGAACCCACAACCTCAGAGCTGTGAGGCAGTAATGCTAACCATTACACAGTCTGTGCTGCCACATGCCTATGCTTATATACTAGCATGCCATTCATGGGTTTTGAGGCAGATGTTAGCTACATACTTTAAGCCCCAGGAAGTTACAGAACCACATGATCTCCACAGGCCGTGCGCTGAAAATGCAGATTAACGCCGTTAATTTGAACTCTTCCAGATGTGACTGCTGAGCAGAAGGGTGCTGACACTAAATCACCGCGAGAGGGACTTCTATCAGATACAAAACACACGAGATCCAACGCTGGGAAAATTACATCACACCTCATTTTCGGATCCGAAAATGGTGCAGAGATCCCAGAGATCTCCTCGGTTATGGCAAGTTCGGGCGGGTTCGGTTTCCAGGAAACCGAACCTGCTCATCTCTAATTAATACTGCCATTTTTGCCTCTGTATTCAGTCTTTTATTTATTCCACCTTTATGTTATACTTAATACTGCCAGATGTAACCTACGCAGTGCGCCCAAGATGGCTGCCTCGGATGGTGCTGCCATGGGCAAGATGAGTAACTTGTGGATCTATTCATGCAGTGCACATGTTTCAGTGACCTGTATTTGTTCATTGTATGGGATCTCACACACTGTAACCTTCGTAATGCGCCCAAGATGGCTGCCTCACCTGGTACACTCATGGGTGGGATGAAAAATACTTGGATCTGCTGGCTATGTAAGGTCTCTGCTCTTAAATTTAGTAAGCTGTAACTACCACATTTTGTGTTATCTATTAGATCCAGGGAAACCTATGTAGCGTACCCAAAATGGCTTCCTCGCCTGATACCCTTTGTGAGTGGCATATATAACCTGTGGACGTTATTATACAAAATGATTCCACCAGTCGTGCATTATGTCCATTGTACCCATTATGTTGACTGTTTTCGGTTTGTTTTCTTTTTTCTGTAGTACTAAACCCCTGTGTTTTGTTTCTGATGCTGTAAAGTGACTTTGGGTCCTGGAGAAAAGCGCTATATAAATCAAATTATTATTATTATTAGAACAAGGTATACCTGCTGAGATCCCTCCATAACCGCCAGCAGCCGCATCCCCCATAGGTTTCTATGACGGATGCGATGCTGCCATATTTACCAACAAGGAATGCAAAGCATTCCGAAGATTGGCCCCTGCAGCTACCGCCATCTGAAAATCGCGGTAACTCATTGTAGCCTATGGGCTACACATTGCGACTTCAGCTGGCAGAGGGTTCCCTCGGAACCCTCAAGGGAAATGGGCTATTTGCATGTGTGGTCAGCAGAACCGCGCATGCACAGCAGCCCCGGCAGAACTCAGAGCACATCGCAGACAAGGGTTCTTTTCAGAGCCCCTGTCTCCGTGGGTGCTCTATAATACATCCTGTTGATGTAATTGCATTCTGCAATGCGATCATGAGTGCTAATATCGCACCCAGAACGCATTGCAAATGCGATTAATAATAAATGGGCCCCTTAATACTTTACTAGTTGGTGCTGTGGAATAATGTTGGTGGTCATTCAATAGCTATGATGAGATCAATGCATTCTGATATAAGTATGATCTATTGCTTCTTATAAGATCTTGCTGTAACCCTAATGGGCCAGTTAAGGAAAAAAGTCAAATGGAAACTTATAATTATATTTATTATATTATAGTTATATCTTTATATATTATATTAATATATGTTACTATTCAGAAACAAATGCTGTTTGTCTGCAAAATATATATATCTTTTTAATTGGGATGAGAGCTTTAAAAGGGACGCCACCCAAAATACAGGCTCCTAATAATTAGCATAAAAGATTCATTTTAAAACACAGGCGACTTTGTGGAGCCTCACGTCTCTAAATTAAATAGCTTGAAGTATTTATCCAGAGACTGTTGTTTTTTACAGCCCTGGCATGTAACAATGCTAAAATGCTATAAACAGTGAGAATCCCAGACTTCAAAGGCTCGGAGCATTTTCACGTAATTACTTGTAATTATCATGTTTAGTGACAGTGATGTTCTGTCTCTGTACACGCTGATTGTATCTCTTTATATTTCTTGTGGAAATTATCCTGTGCTTAATTGATTGCACCTTTTTACCTTAAACCAGAATAACGTGATCCTTAATGAATACAAAACAACAGACAACAAACACTCTTGCTCTTTAATTGCCTAGAAAAGAGATCATGGCATTTCCAATACACAGAATTCGCTTCTCTTTTATTCAGAAGCTAAAAGTTCAACAAGTTTATCCCTTTGTACTGTAACAGCTGTTCTCAAAATATCTGAGAACTAAAAGTACGTTTACTTGTCTTGTACCAATGGCTACCAGTTGACCACAGGATTGTATGGCTTTCTTAGAGCTACAGTAAACAAAAGGTGAATTTGATTAATTCCATGGCATGTAATCCTATATACTCTGATTATTTGTGGATACGTACATTCTACAATAGCTGGAGCTCTTATTTTTAGTTTTTCTATTTTATCGCATTACTTGCAGTGAAGTGACTTTAATCACAAGTGGAGATGAGCAAGTCTTATGGTGGGCCCAGGCATGGCCGATGGCCGATTCGCGGCTAGGCCTCCCCCTGCCCCAGTAGTATATATATTATGATTGCGGCTGCACATGCATTGCGGGCCTTGATCGGGCAGTATGGACATATTTATACGTCCCCCGCACTGATGAGCCCCTACAGAGGCCCGGATAATCTGTACCTGTGCGCACCCCCCCTTTCTCCTCTATAGAAATTTTCAAAACAGCCCAGCATAATAGTACCCTCATACTGAATATAGCCAATTTGCCTGATACTACTTTAACACCTAAATCGCAGGTCTGAATTGGGTTAATGTACAAGCCATGTCACAGCAGCTGAGACTCTTCTTCCACTGCACATTGGACCCAGGTTATTCCCAGGTTGTCCTCTTTACACTTTACCAGTGTCTGCCCTGCATATCACTCCCTTGAGACGGACCTCTGCATCCACAGCCGATCAACAGCTTTTAAACTTAACCCGGGTCGAATAACCTGAGTCCCTACTTTCAGATTGCAGCTTGTCCTGGTCGTCATCAGGGTCGAGGACCCAGGATACACAATCAAAGGTTGACCCTTTCACACCAAGCCAGGACAGGATTCCCTGGCAATATTCAGGGTGAGAGACTTGTTGTGAAAGGGAAATTTTTCTTAATACCGCTTTTACACCGGAGCTAAAACCCGGGTTTTTGAAGGGTTAACCCGGACAGCTCCCTGGTGTAAAAGGGCAGAGAGTTGGATCGCCGGGTTGAGTGACCCAGCAATCCAACCCAGGTAACTAGCAGGGTTTAACACGGGCATAGCCCGTGAAACCCTGCTGGGAGAACAGCACACTCCAGGTCACGATGACCTGGAGTGCGCTGCTAGCCGGCCGATTGGTCCGGCTTCAGTGGCGCTTGGAGATGACGTCATCTCCAAGCGACCACTTTCACTCCGCAAAAGCCGGGTCTATGCAGACTCGACTGCAGTGTGAGCAATCTTTCAAGTGAAGATTACAGTAGAGAGTAACCAACGTATTTTTAATGTGAGCAGTTTAGAAATAAATGATGCACCCCTCAAGGTCATTTGCAAAGGCCTTTCTTTTGCCCCTACTACCAAACTTGACCTCTGTAGAGTCTATATAGACACAGCCACTAGAAATTCTGAGAATGGAAATTCCAAAATCACAGACATTTCGAATACCCCTTTTACACCAGAGCTAAAACCCGTGTTATTGCAGGGTTAACACGGGCAGCTCCTTGGAGTAAAAGGGTCGAGTGACCCGGCAATCCAACCGAGGTAAAGAGCATGGTTTAACACGGGCATAGCCCATGAAACCCTGCTGTGTGTACGGCACACTCTGGGTCTTGATGACCTGGAGTGAGCCGCACGCCGGCCGATTGGTCCGGCTTCAGTGGCGCTTGGAGATGACATCATCTCCAAGCGTCCACTTTCAAGCCGGAAAAGCCGGGTCTATGCAGACCCGACTGCGGTGTGAGCGGCGCCGAATCGGGAATATCCCGAGTCAGCGCCGGCAAAATGCAGGGTCTGATCCGGATAAGAACTTTGTTCCAACTCCCGGTCAGACCCGGAATTTAGGTGGAAAAGGGGTATAAGTGTTCCTAAGCCTACCCCAATAGAGGGTCTGATTCAAAGTTAGGACCAAATTAATAAAGGAGTAAATAAGGAGCATTTGGCTCCTGTAACAAACCATGTTGCAATGCAAGGGTGTAAATGTACTATTTAAAAAAAAAATTGCATGCAGGGAAAATATTGGCTTCCTTCGCATATAGCACATAAAAACCGGACAACTTTGTTTTTACACTGAAATTTAGACTTACACTAGGACACGCCCATTCGCAACATCAAATCTCAGCACATTTTAAAACTGCTCCACCTGCAGTGCAACATGGTATCGCCAAATTAATTCTTTTTTTTTTTTTTTTCATTTGCTACTAGCTCTGAATCAGGACCAGATACATTGTGCATTCAAAGATTAGAAATTCAGCTAAATGTGAATTTACAAATATTGTACATAACAGCAAACTCGGGCGAGGTAGACGCTAGATGCAGGCCAAGTCACGTGGATTGTTGCAGTTTACTCCAGTATTTTTAACTAGCTGGGATACCCGGCGGTGCCCGGGTTGTAGAATGGTCCTTGAAGTCTATCTACAGCCTTAATTTTTTACATTGTCCTCGCCAGTAGCCATTCCATTGATCCTGAAAAGGGCCCAACTGTTTGCTAACAGGACCTATCTAACCATTTATGTAGAGTATTTAGACATTGTTACCTCAACACTGAGGTATAAACCAGTGGGTAAACTGTGCGCCGGCAAAAAAGGGGTGTGGCTTCGCAGACCGAAACCCTGTTTTAAGCACTCCAGGGGTCCGGGAGATGCGGGCTGCCCCCAGGTACAAGTCTGTTTTAAGGAGCTGAGTGCTGCACATAATTCTACAGTGAAGCACCCGGCTCCTGTCACTAAGGAGGAGTCAGCATTTTGGTCTCACCCCTCAGCGAATGACACCCGGGTGCGGCCCACACCCCCTTTGTGACGTCACTGGTATAAACAATTTAGTATAATCAACGTTGCTGCAATGCCTGAGGAGGCAACTGAAATTGCAATGTGCTTTTGGCTACGAACTCTGGCTAAGATTACATGTTGGAGGAATGTTTTTCCTGTTCCCCCTGGACCATGCAACTTTTTGATCTGATATCAGCCTGGGTTCATTTTCTGTAACAGATCTCTTCATCTTCAACTGTGCAACATTATAGTTTGTTTCACATAACATGTCTTTACTAAGACTGGAAGTGTTACTTCTTTCAGGAGTTGGAAGTCCTAGCTGATGCAGACTCTTACCTACCATCTGTTGAATTTTGTCCTCCAAGCAGATGAGAGCTTGATTGAACAATACATCAGTGTATTTTAATCTTAGCACAGGATTGGCTCACTTTGCTTCAAAATGAATGTCTTCACTCACATTTTCTCTTAAGTCAAGCTCAGATTAACTTTGTAACTGTCAGTGCAGGTGCAGTGTGACAGTTGATCCTCCATCTCCCTGGTCTTCCATTGGAGATCTGCCTGCCCCCCACTGGAACATATCAGCCTGTGCCTTCAGATCAGTGGAGTTATAGGCACTGGAAGACATCCTGGAGAAACTCTGGACTTCAGAAAAAAAGGTTTCCCTCCAGACTGCAAAAAAAACAGTAAAAGGCTTGAATACTACATGATATTAGAAATCCAGAGGTCTTTGTTGCATAAATTTGCAAATACATGGTTATGCGCTGGTCCGTGTCAAAACTCCTTTGTACCAACGTCCCTACCCACTCATGGTCATAATTGCATACTTTTTTGCCACATGATAATAGCACTTACATAAATATATTTAAGTTGAAAGTCAACTCACCTAGGAGTTTCCCCAGAAATCTCCTAATAGCACTACATACAGAAACAAGCACACCCTCCCAATGCTGGTCCCATTCATGCCCCTCAGAACAGCAATACAAAATAGTGGTTGCTCATATCAGCTTAATGGTTTTTCACAGGGGCTTGTAAAGGGAGGGGTTTACTCTGGATTACAGAAAAAAAAGAAAAAAAGGTTTCCCTCCAGCACACTGCAAAAAAAACTACTACATGATAATAGAAATCCAGAGGACTCTGTTGCATATATTTGCAAATACATGGTTAAGCGCCAGGCTACGTCAAGGCTCCTCTGTATTGGCGTCCATAATGCTACATAATAATAGCCCCCACTCTGGGTCATAATTGCATACTGTTGTGCCACATGATAACAGCACATACATAATAATATTTGATTTTGGCGCAGCCATGTTGGACTCTTCCTCCATTCAGAGCGATGCTCCTAGACCAGCTGATTGCAGCATCCAATCCCTGGGGATCCACCCCTATAAATTCCATTTCCTGATTGGCTCCCATTGCCAGTATAACGTTGTTTCTGCTGAAGTTACAGCTCTGTGCTGAGCTCCCAGGTACTCTGTATGTGAACGGTTCCAGTCAGTGCCATTCCAGTTCCAAGTCTAGTTTATACAAGTCTCCTATTCATGTAGTACTCCAGTCTGGCTCTCCATTGAGACTTGCTCCTACCTACCTCCATCGGTTACCACCGATATCTCCAAACATTGGTCCCATCTGATCCTACTCATCAATTCAGCATCTTCGGTCCCAAACCGATTCTACTCATCAATTCAGCATCTTCGGTCCCAAACCGATTCTACTCATCAATTCAGCTTCACCAGTCCCAAACCAATCCTACTTATCAATTGAGCATTATCGTTCCCAAACCAATCCTACTTATCAATTCAGCATTATCGGTTTAAAAGCAATCCTACTAATCAATTCAGCATCATCGGCCCCAATCCGATACTACTCATCTATTCAGGGCAGCACAGATGGTGCTGCCTCACAGCACTGAGGTCGTGGGTTCAATTCCCACCATGGCCCTAACTGTGTGGAGTTTGTATATTCTCCCTGTGCTTGAGTGGGTTTCCTCCGGGTACTCCGGTTTCCTCCCACACTCCAAAAATATACTGGTAGGTTAATTGGCTCCCAAAAAAAAAATGAACCCTAGTGTGTATGTGTGTGTGTGCATGTGATAGGGAACATAGATTGTAAGCCCCACTGGGGCAGGGACTGATGTGAATGGACAAATATTCTCTGTAAAGCGCTGCGGAATATGTGTGCCCTATATAAATAACTGGTAATACTAATAATAATAATAATAATAATAATCTATTCGGTATCATTAATTCCAATTCTATTCAACTCATAATCAGTTCCACATCATCGGTCCCAGTCCGATGTCATCATCTTCAATTCTCATTTAGTGCCACTTGGCTTCATTACTCTGCACTTACCTGGCCGGGATCATCATTTACCCATCAGCAGGAGGACCGCTCCCCGCAGGTTCCGAGGATGCGTGGACGGAGGACCTGAGTAGTATAAGCTACAGAAGTGTGAGTAACACACGGCATTTGCCGACCCTGCTGAACCGTTTACGGGCTTTTTACTGCGGCTGTTCAATAAGAAGTGTTCATACACACCAAGTTATCCAACTGTGGACGGGACAATGTATACATATGCTTGAACTTTTTTTATCAACCATCTGGATTATACCTATAGGAGTTTAAAGGACTTTTTAAATCTATTTATCTAGTCCAATAGTGAATACAGTACTGGTTTTCAAGACTGTCTTGATTAATCTCCGTGTTTTCCTTGTTTGCAGCGGTGTCTGCATACTGCCATAGTGACCACTTTTCACATATCAAGGTCGGCTATTTGGAAAGCTGCTGCTATATTTTGCAACATTTTTACCACATTGTGGACCTCATTCAGAGTCGTTCGAAGCGGCCGCACGGTCGTACGGAAAAAGGGGCTGGATATTCAAATGATTCCCTCGCAAGTTGCGTCCCTAAGTTCAGATTGGTAGTTGGCCGAGCAAAGGGGAGGAAGCGGTCGGAAGACAAAAAAATATGCCCCCTTCTCGTACGCATTGCACATCATCTTCAGGGGATATAAGGATTAATCGAGACCATCGGAACTGGTCGTAGAGCTTAAGGTTGACCATACCCTCTCTTAAGCTCTACGATCATGTCAGTGTAAAAACCTCCCATGTCACATGTGCCATGACGCTACTTTGTTAATTATGCACTCCCATAAACCGTATGCACTCCCATAAAACGCTGTTCGCATAATTAGGCACGCCTGTGTTCGGATCTCCACTCCCCCATTTTCAAGCACCTTTCCCTGTTACCACCCACAAACGCCTCAATCTGTCACTCAAACTACCGACTGGCTGTGTTCAAGGAGAGAGAAATTTCTGATCGTAGCGGCTAGTTTACGCATGCACATTGCGAACTTTACGCATGCGCAGTATAGCGAACATCGGTGGCGTACGACCGTCGGCCGCTTCGACCGACTCTGAATGAGGTCCTGTGTCTGCTCAAAATTGTTACAGTGCAATTATTTTATATTCATTTTCTCATTCATTTATTTTACATTTTTTTGAGATACATACCGTTTTTTTTTTACATAACAGGAGGATCCTTAGTTCGAACATATTGGTTTACATTTCCAGTGTTATTATACACATACTCTTTATTATATGTTTTTTCTATTAAATATTATGTGATTATGTCAGTCATGTCTATATTATTTATTCTTGTATAGTTATAGTTGTTTAGTCTTCGCCTATCTGAATTATAGCGCAGATCATTTATAGTATATTTGTTCTGGTTACTTTAAACCTTCACATGAGGTTTAATTAGATCTGTTGCTGTTAATCTTGGGATCTGACAGGTTTTCAGACTATGGCCCTGATTCAGACCCGCTCGCTGCCGGAGGCAGCTCGCAGGTCTGAAGGGCGTTTTTTTGGAGACCGGCCTTCTGGCCGCTCGCTAAGCTGTGGGTGACCACCTGCAGCTTTTGCGAGCGGCCAGGTGATGGTCGCGATGGTCACGACCATCAGGCTTGCGACAAGACCCTACCTTGTGGTAGGGTCTCGTCTTCCGCAAGCCCCAGTGAGCTTCCAGCTCGTGATGTCAGTAGGGCCGCCCCCAAACGGCAGGCATTCCTTTGGGAACGCCTCCATTTAGCCAGCCACCCCCCCTCCCCACCTACAAAAC